>CM039626.1:22328341-22746768 GCA_022457165.1 Juglans mandshurica
TAAGCCTAGGCTGATTCGTTGGATCCTGCTTCTTCAAGAATTTGATTTGGAAGTTCAAGATAAGAAAGGAAGCGGAAATTCAGTTGCTGATCATCTCTCTCGGTTGGAGCAATAGGAAGTAAGACCAGAGTTAGTGATCCAAGAATCATTCCCTGATGAGCAGTTGTTTGCATGTGAGATCAAGCTTCCTTGGTATGCTGATATGGTAAACTACCTAGCTTGTAGAGTATTGCCACAAGATCTCACTTATCACCAACGTAAGAAGTTTCTGCATGATGTGAAATATTATCTTTGGGATGAGCCTTTGCTATTCAAAAGATGCCCTGACCAATTCATTCGAAGATGTGTGCCAGAAGAAGAGATGCAAGCCATTCTCCATCATTGCCATTCATCATCATATGGAGGACACTTTGGAGCAACACGAACAACAGCTAAGGTACTTCAAAGTGGTTTCTTTTGGCCTTCTATTTTCGTGATAGTTATACTTGAGTGAAAACTTGTGACCGGTACCAACGTATGAGAAATATTTCAAGGCATCAAGAGCTACCATTGAAAAACATCTTGGAGGTTGAGTTATTTGATGTTTGGGGAATTGATTTTATGGGTCATTTTCCTCCTTCTTTTGGCTTTGTTTATATCTTGTTAGCAGTTGATTATGTGTCAAAATGGGTGGAAGCAATTGCTACAACAACAAATAATGCAAAGGTAGTGCTCAAATTTCTACATAAGAATATATTCACAAGATTTGGCACTCGACGAGCTATTATTAGGGACGAAGGGACCCACTTTTGCAACAAGTTGTTTGATAATCTTTGTAACACCCCGTTCCCGAAAAGACATTTTAGAATTTTCGATGAGCCAGTGTGCTACTACTAAAACTTGAACTTTAAAACTTTTTCTCTTAAACAACGCGCCAGATGCGAAAGATTTCCATAAAAATAACAAACTTCAATAAATACTAAAAATCCAAAATAAAGTCTGCGGAAGCACTTATTAAAAAATACGGAAGTCTCATGTGCTCATCAAAATAATTTATTTAAAACTTAAAACCATAGCAAAATCTGTCTAGGCCTCTGTCTCGCCTCCCTGGGTCAAGTTCTGTCCTGCAGTCTCGTCTTCATAAATGTCATCACCTGGGGTAGTTTAAAAACATGAAAACAAACTAAAATGAGTCGAATACTCAATAAGCAACACATCATACAGTAAACATAATAAACATAAGGTTTCTTGAAAAGCATGCATATTCATAAATACATTCATAAATAACATGAACATGAATATTAATTTATCTTTCACTTGTCATAGGCCGTTACCCACTGTTGACCCCCGTGAGTTAGGGTTAGCGAATCTAAAAAGATTCTGATTCCGCCCGTGGCCGCGGGTTGTTGAATCCATACATAAGGAAGACAATACTGGATGCACTACCAGCATGCACGACCTGGCAATGCAATATGCCCATAACATAGGTACCGTTTTCATATCATAACATAGGCTGTTACATATTTTATCAAATCATACTTGCATACTTGTCATTTCATAGATTTCAAAAGAAATCACATACATACTTGTCATATCGTATCATAGATTTCAAACGAAATCGCATTCTTTCATAAACGTCGTGATACATGTTTTATCGCATAAAATCATGATTTTTCATAAATATTTTACGAAATAACTCTCTCATAAAATCATGCATTTCCTAAATAATTTTATGAATAATCTTTCACATAAAATCATGCATTTAATAAATAATTTTATGAATAATCTTCCACAAATAATCTTTCTCATAAAATCATGACTTTTTGTGAATCTGTTGATGCATAATTCATTTCATAAAATTATGATTTGTCATAAATAACTTAATGCATAATACTTTACATAAAATCATAGATTTTTCATAATTTTATCATGTATTGGGTACGTAAAAAGGGGCTTTCAATGAAGGGCATACATGCATAATATCTTTTATAAGAAGACAAGCAGTTCACCGTACGTACGTGTAAGGATATGATCATGCTACTTACCTTGCAATGCTAATCCACTATTCTCGGCACGAAATCAGTCGCCTATAAAAATAAACACGTACTTTGCATAAATTTCTAATTAAACAAGTGATCCTATTTAAAAACCTAACTACTAAAATAGTCTATATTTTCTAAACCTAAACACTTCCTGACACTAAAATATCCTTACCCGTTAGTCTTAAATAAGCAAGGATATTTTTGGAAAACAACAAACTGTACATGGGCATTTTGGGAAAACAAAATAGAGGGGCATTTTTGTAATATAACTAACCTAAAGAAAAAGAATGATTTACGGGTTGCAATTTGCATGGATCCGGTTTGGTTTTACGCATGAAAGGGATGCATGCATTCGGGTTGGGTGGTGCGATGCTCACCGAGAGAGGAAGAAGGCAGTCGCGACGGTGGTTCTGGTGGCTGGGCACGACGTCAACTCTGACGAGTGGTGGCTAAGCAACTGAGAGTGAGAGAGAGTTATGAGAGAGGGAGAGTTTATGGGATGAAAGAGAGGGAGAACACGGCTTGAACTTACAGAGCAAGGGTGGCGGCTTGTTGTGGCGTCACAGGGCAGTGGAGGCTAGATCTTCGGCGTCGTCTGTTGCTGCCAACGATGGCGCCGCGGCCCAAAAGTGGCAAAACGTGGTTCTCGGTTTGAGTGGGGGGTGCTCTGTTTCGGGGGCCTAAAACAGGGGAGGATGGCAGCGGGTTTATGGCTTTTTCGAGGGCAGACAGTGCAGTGATTCGCTTATCTGGGCAACAAGGTGATCAGAGGGAGGAGTTGCGTCGTGGTTTGCTTGGCTTTGGCAAGGTGGTGCAGTGGTTTCCCGGTGGCGTGCAGTGGTTGTGTGTGTGGAGGAAAAATGAACCAACTCGGCAATGAAGTTATTTTCTGGGATTTACGGTGGAGGGAGAGGTGGTCTGCTGGACTATAAGAGGGAAGGTGGAGGAGGTTGTCTTCTCGGACGTGTGCTGCGGTTTTGAGGGGAGGAGGTTGGTGGAAAGTGCTCTGTGTGCGTGAGTGTATAAAGACGTGGGCGGCAGTGGCTATTCCTTTTATGCAGAGGAGGGCTTAACCTATTTATAAACCTAGCCAGTTGAGAGCTAAGAAGAAAACCCTAGGATGAGAAACGTGAATGTGGAGGAAACGGATGGATTTAGAAGACTCACGGTGGAGGGCATTGCAGCTTGCATTCTTTGGTGAGAGAAACGTGTGTATGCATATACGTTTGAGATCTTAAAAGAAACCCTAGATAAAAAATAAAGGAATAGACGTGCATGTGCATGAGCATGTGGGTGGCTTGTTTGAAATTCAAAGAAGAAGAAAAAATCCGGAAAGAAAGGAGTTGTATTATGAAGAGGATTCAAGGGCTTGGATAGAAAATAATAATAATAATAATAATAATAATAATAATAATAATAATAATAATAATAATAATAATAATAATAATAATAATAATACTGATGGAGCCTTAATAAAATTATTCAAATTTTATCCCTAAAAAAAAAATATAGGGTCGGGTCGTTACAATCTTCTTTCTAAATATGGTGAGAAGCACAAGATAGCACTTGCCTACCATCCTCAAACTAATGGCCAAGCTGAAATTTCAAACAGAGAAATCAAGAACATCCTTGAGAAGATGGTCAATACTAATAGAAAGGATTGGGCAAAGAAGCTTGATAATGCTTTGTGGGCATATCATACAACCTTTAAAACACCTATTGGGATGTCTCCTTATCGATTAGTGTTTGGAAATGCATGTCATCTCCCTGTTGAGTTGGAGCATAGAGCTTATTGGGCAGTAAAGAAGTTTAATTTTGATCTGAAGGCTGCAGGGGAAAAGTGACTTCTTCAATTGAATGAGATGGATGAGTTCTAGAATGATGCTTATGAAAATGTAAAGATCTACAAAGAACAGACAAAAAAGTGGCATGACAAGCAGATTCTCAAGCGTGAGTTCGCACCAGGACAACATGTTTTACTCTTCAATTCACGACTCAAACTCTTCCCAGGCAAGTTAAAATCAAGATGGACAGGTCTTTATACAATTGACAAAGTTTCCTCTTTTGGAGCAATAGACTTTAAGGACAAGACAGGGAATATATTTAGAGTTAACGGTCAGAGATTGAAGCACTATTATGGAGAAAAAGTGGAGAGGAACTGTGCATTCATTCATCTTGGAGATCCTAATTGATGAAAATTGAAAAGTCTGGCTGTAGACTTTAAAACAAGTGCTTATGGGAGGCAGCCCATAGAACTTTCTTTTATTCCTTTATTTTTATTATTTTTATTTTTTATTTTCTAATAATTTAGATTTTGATGCAGGTTTATTTAGTATGAATAAAGAGCTGAAAATTACAAACTACGGCTGATTCACCATGAAACCAGGGAAGTTCCTTTCATTTTTTCAATCTTTTTCACTTTTGCATTACAATGAGGACATTGTTTAGTTTAAGTTTGGGGGTGTAAACTTCTATAGTCATTTGGTCTTCTTGTTTGATATTTATTTATTTTTGTTGATTTTATAAGTCTTGAGTTGTTGGAATCTCTTACCAAGCATGTATTTGAGTATGATTGAATTCTCTATGATTCTGAAATTTGTGATTGAGGATAGGATTGAGAAAAATTTTCAAAAAAAATTTCTTTATGTCAGACTGGGTTTTGTGGGTACTTTGATTTAAATCTTTGACCTCGAACACAATTGAGCACATAGTCATTTTTTCTTTATTCCATTTTGCTTATGAAGAGAATGAGTTGAATTAATTAGGCCAGGGAAGTTCAATCTTGCTTTGCTCTAGAATCCGTTGATGGATCATTGAGGCGAGGTCCTAGTTGGTACCAAATATTAAAGAAATGATCTAAGCAATTTTTTTTGTCATAACCAAAAAGCTTTCACAGCCGTCCTGATTATCATGCCATCATTGCATGGTCTATTTCCATAGTCAACCCCCTTGAGCTTTATTTTACATAAGCCTTTATTTGTTCTTTTAACTACATAAATCATTCTCATTCTAAGCCTGGAAAACCATGATTTACCTTTTACAGTTTGAGAAAATACTTTGGTAGAAATCTACATTTAAAGAGAAAGTTAGTTCAAAGGAAATTATGCTCGATTTGATCAAAGTGCGTGAAAAAAAAAAGTGAACGAAGAAAAAAAAAAAAAGGCTTAAAGTGGTTGAAGATTTGAAAAGGCTACAAGAATTGAGGTGGTTGAACGAAAAATGTGGAATGTTGAATGAAAAAGGTGGGAGGCTGAAAAAGAAAAGAAAAGAAAATGAATGTATTATTGCTGGATTTGTCTTTTATTCAGAGGTGATTTATCTATCATGGTAGAAAAAAAATAGAGAAAACTCAATAAGTGGAGTGTAAATCACTTCATATTTTGTTGAAGGTGTACTTGGTACTACTTCATTGATTACAACAACAATAATATCACAAGTATGAGCATATAGTCGAGGAAGAGTTATGGCTTGAATCATGTGGATATCTCTTTTATTGTTTTTTCCACTAAATATTTTTCCAGTTTGCTTTGATTTTGCATATCTATTTCTTCCTTAGCCCTCACCCTGTGGCCTGTCATTACAACCTGATTAAAGCCCTTTTGATCTATGAGTTTGGTTTGACTACATTAGTGGAGATGATTTTTGAAAATTGGACTTATGGGGTTAAGTTTTGAGAGAATCCTTCTGCTTTCAGTTGTTCTACTTTTATCTGAAATTTGTAGGTGGTTTGGAGTTAAGTTGACTATATCACACACACACTCAAGGTCTTAGCTTTACGTTGAAGTAAATGCTTAACTCTTGCTTGACAAACTGCTATATTTTTTTATTAATTTTCCTTCTATCCTTGATGTTAAAAGAGTAAGATACTAGTGATGAAATCTAATTCAGATCATGGCTTGGGGAGTGACGAAACTTCCTTATGGGGTCAAGTTGATAGTCTCTAGTGGTCTTTTATTTTATTTTTATTTTTGTTTGAGGACAAACAAAGTTGTAAGTTTGGAGGTGTTTGATGACTTGTATAATTTAGTATATTTTATCACTTCTTAACTTTAAACTTTAGCTTAATTTTATTTATTTTTGTTGATTTTAGGCTTCATTGTTGTCAATTAAATTTATTTCAAATTGAAAGAAAATGAAGAACAAATTTTACAAGCCTATCGTCTAGGGACTCATTCTCATTTAAGTAAAGAGTTTGGCACTTTGAAAATAAAACCCAAAGAGAATTTTACGCAGAGGAACGGCACGAACTGACGACAAGGAGATCATTTCCTTATTATTTACGGAGCTGGATGCAAGCTGGCAGTTTGAATAGAAGAGGTCTGTGAAAACGTATGATGCGGGAAGGCTGGTTTTATGAAATGGAGTGTTAGACGTTGGAGTAATACGCGGGGCCTTTATTTTGATTTGGAATGAAGACGTAAGAGAGCTGGGCTCTTGAACGAAACGGAATGGACGCACGAAATGGATTGGCATGCGAGAGAAGAGACGTATTTAGGGGAGTAAACTCAAACCGGAAAACCGGTCCGGACCGGACTGGTTTTACCGGTTTTGAACCGGTCTGGTCCGGAACCGGTTTTTAAAATGTAAAAACCGGCCGGTTCCGGTTCCGGGATTTTTTGGACCGAACCGGACCGGACCAGACCGGACCGGTTGATTAAAAAAATAAAAAATAAAAAATAATATTTTTATATATAAGTTTTATATAAAATATTTTATATATATTAAATATTAATATATATAAGTTTTATTTATAATGTATAATTATAAATTTTTATGTGAAATTTTTATATATAATATATATAATTATATATATTCATATATGAAATAATTTCTTATTATAATTTATAAATTATTACATAAAATGTTAATACTAAATCACTCAAAATTTATAACTAGTACTAATATATAACTTATAACTATACCAATAGTCTAATATTAATACTATTATATAGTCTAATATATTAATAAAAGTATAAAACAATTTTTTTTAAATCAGTTTTTTTTTTTATAAACAAATTTTTAATGACAAATTGTGAAACTTATATTTTAAAAAAACTAAAAAACCGGACCGGACCCGAAACCGGTAAAACTGGAAGTACCGGTTTAGGAGGGTAACCGGTGCGTAATCGGTTTTGAAAAATCTAAAACCGGACCGAACCGGACCAGTTACACCCCTAGACGTACGCACGGAATGAATTTGACTTTTCCGTAACACAAGAGAGAGCGGGTCTGGGGCTTTTAAATTTGACTTTTCAAAAGAAAAAGAAGCAGAGTTAAAAAAAAAAAAAATTCGTAACACAAGAGAGAGCGGGTCTGGGGCTTTTAAATTTGACTTTTCAAAAGAAAAAAAAAAAGAAAAAAAGAAAAGAAGAAAAAGAAGGAGAGTTTAAAAAAAAATAATAAAAGGGGACTTTTGAATTTGACTTTTCAAAAAGGAAATGGAGGAACGTGAAAAAGAAAAGGAAGAAAAAGAAAGAAGAAAGAAACAGAGAGCGGAAGAAGAAAAAGAAGCTAGTAGACGGTAGACCCGAAAAAGAAATCACGGACTGACGCTGCGATTGAGAGGTTGGGATTGCGAGAAGTATTTTCAGTGTTCATTTTTTTTTATTCTTCTCTCAGAAAAATTATGGTGAATTCGTTTATGTTGAATTTAATTTTTAGCATGAACTAAATTTTCTTTATTCTAGGAAAACGATATAATCTAGTTCGAAACTATGCTTGTTTTTTTATTCTAATTTGTGGTAATTCTCTTCTATGTTTGTCTGATTTATTCTGAGTTTATTGCTTCTAATTAACAGGTCATTAATTAGATGATTTTAATCTTGTGATTTGCTGTCGAAAGAGGGAATTATAAGATAGATCTTGGATATTTCGACATAGGTAAATATAGAGATCGAAAGACTTATATGAACTTATGTAGTATTAAAATCATTGGTCTTATTGCTTTTTTACTTTATTGATTTGCATACTCTTGTGTAAAATGATAAATAAGAATAATTTTCAATTGACTGTCGAAAGAGGCTTTTGGATGTTTGTGGAGATTTGCTAACAAATAGAGATAATTAAATTCAATTAGTTAGATGAGTAAAGCATAGTGAGGGATTAGATGAAATCGATTTCTTAGAAGTTTTTTCCTATTGATTTGATCTTCGAACAATATCTTTCTTTTCCTTTGAGTATTTTCTTTGAATTAATTTTATTTTAATTTACAATTACAAAAATCTTAGTGACTCTTCTAAATAAAGTCGAGATTAGTATAATTTCGATATTTGTCAAAAATAAGTTACCAATCTCTGATGACGATACTCTTCTCATTACTTTACTATAAAATTACGATACTGTGCACTTGCAGTTTTACACTGATCATTGACCCTCTCAAAACCCACATGCTGTCAGTATGAAGTCCAAATTGAATCACCCAAATTAGGGCTGAAAACTAAACCGCACTGACAAATTTTAAAGTGGGTGGTATCGATCAAAACAAGCCGATTGGGAGAGAGAGAGAGAGAGAGAACCAGCCGGAATTCGACAGTCGATACCAATCGATTTGTCGGTTTGGGGATCAGTTTCTGAGCTTATCGCCAAATTCACATCACATACACAAGTTCACAAGAAATCAACTCTAGATTCACAACAAATTCGCAACAAAATCATAAATTCACAAAAAATTAACTACAAACTCCATGAGCGGTGATGATAGCGTTTGTAAAGGACTAGGCTCCACTGGCTACGGAAGGGAGAGCCGAGAGAGCTCCATCTTTCTTCAAACAGAGAGAGAGAGAGAGAGAGAGAGAGAGAGAGAGTCTAAAAGAGAAAGAATCGGAAGAAGAAGAGGGAGTGGAGTGGAGTGGAGGGGGGCATGGAGTTATTAAACCCTAAATCCAAACGATGCCGTTTGGTGGTGTTGTTTCACTTTAATTTTTTTTTTCTAAATGTTACATGTAAAACGACGCAGTTTAAATCACTTGAGTAAAACACCATCGCTTTACCTAAGATAATATATATATTATATTGGTCGGTTCGGCGATTTGAACCTAGTTCAGATCAGGACCGAACTGGCCGACATCGATTTCATATGTTTTCTATCGCCGACCAACTGGTTCTCCATCGGTTTCGGCCGGTTCCGGACTCCGCCAATTGGTCCCGTCGATTCCTGTAAAGCGCTAATCGAAATAAACGATTGAATGGCTGCAAATCGAATTGAACTTGTTTGTATACATTTTTGGTCGTTTTGGATGTCTAAAAGAAAAAAAAAAAATCTAATCTTAAGTCTAGTTTATTATTATTATTATTATATATCCAATGTACCACTTACGTTGATCTTACAATGATGAAAAATTAATGATGTACCACTCCATGAGTTTATTAAGACCTAGTTTACTTTTATAAAAATTTTCAACTCATCTAATTATTACAATTTTTTCAGATTTCTATACAAAATAAAATAAACAATTTTTAACTTTTTCAAATCTCAAAACAAAAATAATGTTAAAAAAATATATTCTAACAATATTAATTTTAAACTTTTACCTCAATTCATCTCATCTGCGAAAACAAACGAGGCCAAAGTATCGTTAATGTTAATAAAAATATAAGAGCAATACTATTTTAATGTAATCTTAAATTTTATTATCTTTAGTCACACTTATTAACGTGTCAAATGAACAACTGCAACGATTAAAAATCATAGAATCTAGAATGAATTACAGTATTTCTTAAATGACAATGATTGAACCAAAATCATTGATCTTCCAATGGTTGTACCATAAATCATGCTGTTCATTCCTTGATCAGAGCTATGTATATTTTAAGCAAACACACGAAACATGCCCTCAATCCCCGCTGTCTTTGGAGTGTTCCTCTCGTTACTGCAAAACCCTATATATAGCGTAAATGTGATTGATGGTTTAATAAATGTATTTGGCAATTCACAATTGAATCATGAAAGTAAGAGATAGGCCGAGAGGCCGAGACCAATGAGCATGTACCACATCAATGGTCTCTTTGTTCAAATCCATGAATTTTTGTTCCCTAAGCTGATAGAAAATTATAAGAGCAAATCACGATATCATGAACAAGGCAAGATTTTCTGAAATATATACCCAAAGGAAATTAAGAAAGTGAAATTGAAACAAAAGCAAGCAAAAATAATACAAGATCTTTGTTCGATGATTACCCAATATTATATACCATCATATACTTTATTATTAATAATATTGTAGTTATATATTAATTAATCACAATCTTGATCAATTATTATATAATAAAATCTAATCATGTCACCATCTAAATTCAAATTATTATGTACAAATCTCTTTATTAACACAATTAATACATGTTTTATTTGTATTAATGTGAAAAAAAATTCAAATTCAAATTTAAGAAATTTGATGACAGATACCAAATGGAGTGATATTGCATCAGTAGTATAAGAAAGATAATTATTTGTGACGATTTACGATGAAAATAGACTCACTTTCATAAAAATAAATAAAAATAATTATTTTTATTGCAACTAATTGACCACATATAATATATAAATGTTTTTCTTATAATGCATATTATTCTTATGATCTTGAGCCTTCAATTGAATGGGATTGTATTACAAATTAATTAGCAATATTGAGAGGGCATCTCTTGATATTTAATCAAAAAATAAATGCATTTAACATGGTGCAGGAGTCACTCATGTTTTAGAAGTTAAAACGACAGTACACCATCTGTATTCCTGTGGGTGTAATTAGGAGTTTAATTAATCTGCGAATCTATACGTGGAAAGAATAATACGATCATATTGTGGTCCATAATTAGGCAAAAAAAAAAAAAAAGAAATTGAGTGACTTAATTACCTGGATGCATGACAGCACGCAATGTTTGAACAAATTAACTCGGATCTAACACTTGTCATTGTGATGTCGAACCATATATTGTGATGACTTGTTGGCATTTGCCATTTGACTGATGAAAATAAATAAATAAATTAATTAATTTAGCTCATGTAGCTGTCAAAGACACCGGTATATATATATAATCCCTCTTGTCTAGTTCCATTATTAGCCTCTTGATTAACCCAATATATATATATACCGGTGTCTTTGACAGCTACATGTGGAACTCCTATACATTTTAAAAGGATCTGCATGAGCTCCAAAGCCCCACAAGTACTCGATCCTCTCATCAACTTCAACCCTTTTTCTTATTTCCTTAAACATGACCAAACCAGCACCAAATGTAGTGGGAGATCATTCATTCTATAACTCTTCCAAAGGATCATATCCTCGAAAAGCCAAGGGAATGTCCTTCTTTGCCTTTCTTCTCTCCACTTTTGTTTACATTTCTGTATTTTATATCTTCAATTTGTCTCCTTCCACTCTCTTCAACACCACCAAGTTTTGGTTCTTCATTACCTACACTCTCATCCTCATCATTGCTGCTGACTATGGTGCTTTCTCTTCATCCAAAGAGGAACAAGGTCTTTACGCGGACGAGTACATGAATATGCCTAGCAAAGTGAAAACTAATGTTTCATCCTTGGTTTCACAGCACCCGGAAGTTGTTTATAAAGAAACCAATCGTCCCGAGATCAGATCGAGAGAGGTTGTCGTTTGGCATGAAAAGAAATTAATAACTCAGGAAAGCGATTCGTTCCCAGAAAGTAATATTCCGCATGAGGTTGTGACCAATACAGATCATTCGGAAAAGCATGATCATGTTCATCATGAAGAAGATTGGCAAGAAAAGAGGCCGCATGAGGTCCTTACTCCGAAAGCTGATCACAAGATTCATTCAAGAACGGCCTATCGTCGAGTTAAGTCCGAGAAAGCGAGACGGGTAGTGATTGACGAAAGCAAGAACAAAATTCGAAGGATCAATACAGAGACTGCCAAACGTGAACCAAACCTCGAAGAAAATGATCAGTTTTCAACCATGTCCGATGAGGAACTGAACAGAAGAGTTGAAGAGTTTATTCAGAAATTTAGGGCAAGTTTAGAAAGCGAAAGTGTTTGAAAATGTAAATAATAGTGAAAAGTAACAAAAAAATAATTTTGATAAAATCGTTTTGTACTGTTTTTTAATCTTTAAACCTTTGTTTGAATAAAAAAAAATTTGTATGACTATATATTTATCCATTTAAAAAAAATTCAGAAAGTTAACACACCATTTAAATTTGGATTTATTATATATATATATATATATATCTATATATATAAAGTGTGTATGAGACAGATATGAGATGGAATTTCTTGTTTTAACTTTTTTTTTTTTTGTTTTCGTTAAAGTTAACGGCAGTATATATAACTCTATTAATGGCTTATTGTGCATTAATATATATTGTGCGTGCGTGTGCATAATGGCTCTCCAACTTGTTGTGCGTGCATGTGCATAATGGCTTTGCAGGGAAAGCATAAAAAATAAAATATATATATAACTATATTAAAAAAAATGATAATTCCAAGATGCAGAATATATTTCTTTGGACATTTAGAATGAAAAACTATTAATTAAAACTTTTAAACATTTTAATATATATTTATATCTTTTCAAAGTTTTTAATACCATTTTGAAGATCATTTGGTTAAAGCACTGCAATAAAATAAAATGAGATAAAATTATGGGAATATCTGACTATCTAAAACATAAATTTCACAACTTAGTAATCATATGTATCAAAATTTTATAAACAGAACCACAATAGTGAAATATCCTCAACGAGATTATATAGTTATCCAGCAAAATATAATACAAAGCCAAAATATATAGGAAAAAAGAGAAATAAATCTCATTTGACCCAAAACATGCCATTAAATACCATCGTCTTGATGATGCAAACTTAATCATCTTGTTAAAGTACTGATTGTAGTAGTTAATTTGTTTGTTAAAGTTCCTTTGTAATATTCTATTAATTATGTTACTTGTATAAAAATTAAAGCAATGTCTTCTAAACTATATATGCCATCAACTATTTTTACAAATTTTATAAAAGAATATATTATTTTTATAAAATAACTATTTAATCTAACTAGGCAAACAAAGCACGTTACTTTGACCTAGTATATATATATATATATATATATATTCATAGCAAAAGTACCGAGAAAACCCCCAATATTTTTATGCAAGTCGATGATCACTACGTTACAAATTTTCATATCAGCGATTCATTAATGGTACTGCTGCATGATGCTGCATGCATTTGATACACTACCAATAAACAGACTTGCAAATATATTTATCTTTTGTACGTTAATAATTTGATCAGTTTTTCCTCTTTAATTTGCCTAAATCCCTGATGGAGCTGACACCAAAACCTTAATTATATAATAATATATATCATGATATGCTTACGCCACTTTCCTAGTAATTAGTCGGGTTCAAATTAGTTGACGTTGATAACCACATGAACATTTGCACATTTTCGCATCATGATGCCGGTGTCGAGATTATATATGCTATAGCTACCTTATCATGTATTTTGATGTCACTGGGTATACAATTATCTAGCTAGTGTTTGGTGGGAAGAAGAGCGCGCGCTCGCTTGCTTGTGGTTCTCAGTACTTGGAGAGATATCTCTTAATCGTTTTCTATGGAAAAAAAAATAGAAAAAAAGTGTGTATATATATATAATTATGATTATAAGGTTTTCAACCTAATTAAGTCACAAAGGATCGATGTGGCATGGACGTTTATGATCATTTCATATAAGAAATTTTTTATTTATGATCATCTTATATATCAACATCCACTCGAGATTCTATGATATGGCATTAAATAATTGATTTATAAGTTGTACATAATAAATAACCTCCAATCATTTAATACCTAATAATGTGATTGTAGAAATTAAAATTAATGATCATAAAAAGAATGGTGGGTAGCATTACAATCTTTATATAAATTATATTCAAAGGGGTAGAGAATATATAAAATAGTGAATATATAGGATGATGATGATCGAAGATGAGTACTATATCTTTATATATATATAAAGTGACTATCTAACGGAAATTCTTATTTTAACAAATTTTATTGTTTTCTTTCAAGTTAACGCCTTTTTTCTAAATCGGTCATGCCTTTTTTTATTGTCATTTTAATAGTAATTTTTTGCCTTCCATTCTTCTTCTTGATTTTACCCCCTGCAAATTTGTAAATGACAGTTTGCTCCTTCTACTGTTCACTGACTCGGTGAGTTTCGTGAATTCTTGTTTTAATGATTTTTACTGTTTTCCTGTTAAATTTAATAGACCCCATTAATGCAGATTGATTTTTGTGTTGATTATTAAATTGCTCGCTAATGGGCCGATTTCAATTATATATTTTTTTCTATTGATTTTGAAAACCAAATGAAACAAATCTCATGCATTGATCAATCTCTTTGTGAGAATGGAAAATCGAAATATGGTTTAATAGAGTGAAATAATATTTAGAAAAATAAAATTAAGTTCCATAATTTAGAAATCAAAAACAAATTTAAACAACAAAAATATGGTTCACACAAATCATATTATTAAATCAGGAATTTTGTGGAACTATGTATTGATCAATTAAGAAACAAATTCATTACAAAAAATCTGTTTATTTATTGTCAGTTATTTTCTATAAAAATGAATTTATTATCTATGTTATAAATAGTTATTTTCTTCCTAAATAATTTATCATAAATTTTAATTAATTAAGAGAAAGATTGGTAAACATTTAATCAATAATTTTAACATTCAATGATAATATTGAATGAATAAATCTAATCATATATTTAAGTGAGCATGATTTATGGAAGTTTTTAGGAATTGGGGAGTCCGGATATATATTAATTAAACTTAGAGGCCTGTAGACAGGCGGGCAAGTTGCTTATTCCTTTCGAGGTGATTTGGGTCCACTCACAAACCATCATCTTTTCCCCAAAAATTAACAATTAAAAAAAAATTAAAAAATCATAACATCCAAATAAAAAATTAGTAGAGGATTTTTAGAAATAATTAGTAGAGAAACAGTTGGTAGTTACTTGGAATGGGGAATTAAGTTTGACAAATAGTTTCTAAAACATTTTTTGTATGTGATATTGAAATATGCTTTTGTTAGATTCTAGTTTCATACAATTTTATCATTTGATTATTTATTTAATTGAGCGTAGGAAATAATTGTTATTTCTTTATTTCATCTTGCTTGTGTAGAACAGTATCTAACAATTGAAACAATCATTTAACGTAAGATTCTGTAAATAATATTTTTTAAAAAAAATAACAAACAAAGATAAATTAAATTAATAAATTAAAATTTGCAACTCATGGCAGTAAATATTATTTTATTAGTAATAAATTAAAATATTTACAAAAGCATTCCTTCTAAAAATTGATTATGATTTAACATAAAAAGTAAAATTCTGGATAGAAGCGAAAATAAATGTGATTGACTTGGACCAAATATTTTATTACATGTCATGTGTTGGTTGTAATAAAGGAACTGGATATAAACACAATGAAAGTTTCGTTTATATATATTGCAAAAGTCAAGGGGTCTGCAAACCACAGTATATATCTTACAATTTTGATTTATAATTGATATATAATTTAATTTAGAATTTAACACTATTAAATTTAAAATAATATATTCAATGTATTTAAAGTGATAGGGCATATGTTGAACTGGACGATAATACTGAAAATCTAGCTGCTACTATGCTTGGTGAAATAGTAGAAAAGACATTTGATTGTTCAGTAGTTGAGTCGATGGAACATGCAGGAGATGTATCTTTTAAAATTTTTATTCAAAAATTGAGTTTGATTATAATGAGTTAATTAAAAAATAAATTGAGTTTTTATTAATTATGTAAAACTATTCAAATTTTATTTTGTAGGAACTTCGAACATATATTAAAAGTGCTGTGGAGAAATTATAAAAAAATTTTGGAAGATTCAAGTTTATGCAGATCGAGAGAAACTGAAGGAGAAAAAATATAGGCATTTTAATGTCCTCTCTATTGAGGCAATGCAAAATGAGGAAAATGCTGAATCGTTATCCTAAAATCAAAATTATCTCAAACAACTTTCATAAAACTATGGGCGATATTAATTTATAGGACCATGTTATTTATAGTATGTATTAATGCTCTTCTTTTCTAATATATCATTACATGTAATCATTTATAAATTATATAAACATTACATCTTTATTTAATTAACCGAAAACATTACGTCATTATTAATAAAAAATTAGTTCTTAACAAAAAAAAATTAAATATAAACTAAGCAAACGTGCATTGCACGTTGCTTTCACCTAATGTGTGCGTATATATATATATACTAGTGCAGGAGCAACGTGCAAATCACGTTTGTCTAGTTTAGTGAAATGATTATTTTCAAAAAATAATGAGGTTCTTATTAAATATATATATATATATATATATATATATATATATATAGATTTCAATCAATAATTTAATGCATAGAGAAAAAATGTAAGTCCTAACAAATATTTTTGTGTAATAATAGCTAAGTATTGGATAATAATTACATGTCCGAATAGATTATAACATTATAACATTAGTTAAAAGAGTAACATAGTCCCATAGATAGTTATGATATCAATAGTTTTAACAAAGTTGTTTGTGATAAGTTTCATACAACTTCAACAAAAACATTAGTTTAAAATTTGATTTCCTTGATAATTCTATAGTGATCCATCATTTTTGGCATCTTGTACGGCATTAATAGAGATGATATTGAAGTTCTTATACTTCTGTTGCTTAATTCGGTCAGGATCTGCAAAAAGTTGAATCATCCACTCTTTCTTTGAAGTTTTTTTTGCAAGATTTTCTATATATGACAAATGTTCCTACAAAATAAATCTTGATTAGCTTTGCATGATTAATAAAAACCTGAAAAACTTAAATATTGAAAATTGAAGTATTGTAAATTAGCACAAATCTTAAAATGGAATGTTTTTAATTAAATTATTATGGATGTTATAAATAAAACTAAAACTACCACAACACACAAATATATAAAAATCAATTAAAATGATTTTTATTATAATTACTTTTAATAATTTTTTTAATATAAACGTCAATATACTTATAGGCAATGTAATAAATATCTCAAAATTACAAAATATTTTTTTTTTAATTCCGAACTCAATTTACTAATAAAAAATATAAAAAGATACATTGCAGTATGATTCATAAGCTCAACTGCTAAACAACCCAATGTTTTTTCTTCAATTTCACCGAACATAATATCATCTTGTTTTCCAATACCATCGTCAAACTCAACATATGTTCGAGCACTATAAATGCAATGGAAATATCATTTTAGTTAGAATTAATAAAAATTATACATTAAATTTGTCATAAATTATAAAATTAATTTGAAACTTGTCATAATATCTATAGAATTACTCGGACGATTAGAATGATCCATTACATTGTTTAATGATGAATTTACTTCTGAGTCAATCACATGGACATCAACACCAGGAGGTACACATACTTCATGAGCTTCAAGACGTTAAAAAGTGTATAAGCTCTTAAATATTGTGATTATTACTAAATTATATTTTAAATTTGTAATATAATTTTACGTGTAATTCATATATTAAGTGGAAAAATTAAAACAAACTATGAACTAATAAATAAGTCCACAAAAACATAACGATGAGGCATTTTCACATTTCGAGCCAAAAAAAAAGGGGACCCAATTTGTGTGCCCATAACTGCCCATCAAGCCCAACCCATTTGCTAACCTCAAATCCATACCTTTATACGGCGCCGTTTAAGAAAAAAATAACCCTATCTCTCCTCTATTTCTTCTTCTCTCGGCACCGACACTTTCATTTCCCTCAATTCTCTCTCTCTCTCTCTCTCTCTCTCCCCTACTGAGAAGCACATTCCAGAGGGTTCTTCATTCTCATGGTTTCCCGATTTCTCTATTCTCTATCTTCCTCTCTCCGTCTCACATCCACACTACCAAGGCACACACAATGGTTTCGCCTTCCTCTTAGCCGCATGATATTTTTATATTTTCCGATTCTCTCACTTTCTCTATGTGGTTCTCTTGAAAGCTCTTTCTTTGAGTTCTATGTTTTTGGTCCACGAACAAACAACAGAAAGATGGGATCTGTTGGGTGTCGTAGTGTATGGGTAAAACTTTCTTTCTTGTTTGTCTAAAGTTCAACCAATCTACCTTCTAGTCTATATCCAAGAAGTTTGAAGATCTATTATTTTTATATATTGTTCAGATCTATGATTTTGACCTTTTAGTTTTGAAGAATTTTTTTTTTTGTTCTTTGCAAACTTCGACAAATGTAGACGTTTTAGTCTAGATCCGAGAGGTTGTACTTTAGATTAATCGATCTATTTACCTAGATCTATTTTCTCTTGTGTATTGTTCACATCTAAGATTTTGATCTTCTAGTTTTTAAAAACAAATTGTTGTTGTATGTAAACTTGAATAGATGTACATGTTTAGTGTACGCCAGAGAAGTTTGAAGATCTATATATTATTATGTATTGTTCATATCTCTGGTTTTAACCTTTTATTTTTGGGGAATTACTTTTTTTGGTTCTTTGTAAACTTTGATAAATCTAGATGTTTTAGCCTAGATCCGAGAGGTTCTAATTTAGATCACTTGATTTATTTTCCTAGATCCGAGACGTTCACATCTAGAATTTTTACCTTCTAGTTTTTTTTTTAAATCATTTTCTAGAGAAAGTTCTCGGTTTTAGCTATGAAGAAAGATGTGATTTTTGAAAAATCTTAAATCTTATAGAAGTTTCCCTCTTTACATCTACATGTTTTACATATTATTTTGATAGCTTATTTTTTTTAATCTTTAGAAGTTTCGAGACATGTACACATTTTAGTTTACATCTGAGAAGTTTTAGTTTAAAAGTTTTAATTTTAGTTTATGTTTGAGAAGTTTTAATTTATATCTTAAATTTAGACCCATTGATGTACATGGCTAAATATTTTTTTTACTCTATTATTTACAATTCTACAATTTCCTAAGATTTAGATTTTTCAATGTTACTGTCTTACATTTTTCTTTAGTATTTACTTTAATTATGTGTAAATATTGGTGAGTAATCTGTTTAGGCCTCATATTTTTTTGCTTATCTATAATTTCTACTTTCTTTGTGATGCATATGTCTATCCTCTTATCAAAGTCCAATTTTTTTGGCAATTCTGTTTAGTTACAATTCTTTTTTTTTTTTTTTTTTTTCTTTTCTAGCTTTAATTTCTAGTTTTTTTTTTAACATTCATATTCCTATGAGGTATTTGATGAAAGCATAGAAAAATTTATATTTAACTGAGAAACAATAAAAATGTATTTATATTTTAGATGTGAATATTGGGTATGAAGATATGAAAATTGGAACTTCTTGATTACTAATATGTTTAGGCTTAGTTTTTATTTATTACCTGTAATTTCTGCATTATTTGTCATGCATATGTCTATTCTGTTACGAACTTGTGTAAATATCTTTTAGATGTAAGTATTAGATCGGAAAGTATCAAATATTTAAAAACATCTAAAATATAAATATTGAGTTGTAAATATTGTATGTTTTTCTTGGTTTGTGACAAAAATTATTTCTGCCAAACTTCTCCAAAACACAGATTTAAAAACACAAATTCCTTTTAGATATTTTCATATATTGTTGTTTTTGTTTGAACACAATACTGTCCTTATACATAGCACCAACGAAGCCACAAACATAGTATCAAACATAAAAATAATAACTCAAAAAGAGAAATTTCCATAAAACATTTGATTTTTAGATGCTTTTTCTTTGTCCCTACATTACTATCAAATTTCTTTTAGATACTTAAAAAACATGTTTTCTAATTAGATTTTTTTTTTAATAATACACTCACAATTTATGTTAGGTTGTATATATTGCATGTTTTGCTTGGTTTGTGACAAAAATCATTTTTGCCAAACTTTTTCAAAATACATTTTGTGACAAAAACTTCTCCAAAACACTCGTAATTCCATAAAATAGGGAAATAATTATATAAAAAATAACGTTACAAAATAAATAACACCATACACTTACAAATATTATAACCAGAAATGTCCAAACTCCTCAACCAAAATACCTAAAGACAAACAACCAAAAAAACCTACAGAAGTTAATAACCATTCACCAAAAGAAAAAAATAAAAATAAAAAGAGAGAGAGGAAGCCATAAAAGACTGTACGAAATAATTGAAATTTTTTACTTTTGAAGTATGTTAAAAAATGTGTTGTGTGAATATAATTCTTGGGATTACTTGATGGACTGAAATAAATAATAATAAATAAATAAAATCCAGAAAATAATTTATATAGAAAAGACTTTTCAAAATCAATATCACCGTACACTTCCAAAGATGAAGCAGAAATGTCCAGTTCTGAAAGTCTTTAACTGACAAAACTTGAAGACATATTACCAAAAATAACCCACGGGAAAATAATAAGCATTGCAGTAACAAAAAAAAAAAAAGGCAGAAAATACTATACTTAAAACCATATACATGCAGGATGATAAAACAAATAAATGGGAACGAAGAGATGACAAATAAAATTAAGACACAAAATTTGTTTTCTAGAAAATCATCTCTATTCGTGCAAACCCCTCTCTCTACTTTTTTCTTTCTCTACCTAGTGATCAAAAATATTTTTTAAAAAAGTAAGTTTTTATAATATGATGTGAAATATGTTGTGAAATACATCAAATTATCTAGACAAAAAATGAAAAGCCGACGGACAGACTCTCTAACAACATAGTAATAGTTATACGGACAGATGGTTTTTAACATTTTAAAAAAAGTAACATTTTTTTAGTATGTTGTGAAATGATGATTGATGACAGATAGACAAACAGTTTTTACAAATAATGAACTCAAGGACAGACTTTCTGACAATAGAGTAATAATTATATGTCATTACCGAGACGGACAAGATTGACAGATGGACAAGTCACCGCAAACTAAAAAAATAAAAAAACAAAAAAGAAAAACTAACACAGGAATTGGACAAAACATATCTCACATAAAGGGACACTAAAGAAGAAAATAGAGGAATAAAAAAGTAACAATACAATACACACGGATAGACAAAATTTACAGTAGCTCGATAGCCGTTTATTATAATAGAACATATATAAAAATAAAAATAAAAATATATATAATAAATAAACATCAAGTAATGCTGGTTTCTTTAGATCGAACGAACACCTAATGATTAACTTTAACATCAACATTGTTAGTGGATTAATACGACTTTAATTAAATAACGTAAGCAGGAACAACGATGGATGCGTGCGAGTCAGTATTATTCTAAGATGCAGTACCCATAATATGATAATGCCACCACTTAATGCGTGATAAGACCAAGAACACATAACAGATCGACAACATTAATGGCAGCATGAGAAGTTTTTTGGATAATATAATCATTATTATATATTTAGTTAATAAACAAGACGGGAGATACGATCGAGTCGATGCAATAAAATATATTATATATATATCATATATATGGAGATCATCATCATGCATTTAAGCTGCAGCTAGAAGAGAATTAAAAAAGGCGAATATATATAAAAAAAAGGCGAATATATCTATACATATATATATAGATATAGATATGGATCAGGATGATGATGAGCTTATCCTGGTTGAACCTGTCGCTACAAAATGTGATGACCTCAGGAGGAATAATTTGGGTCGAAGAGAAAGAAAGAAAGAAAGAAAGAAAAAAGGTGGGTTGGTTGTTTAGTGGGGAGAGGGAAAGTGGAGACACTACTGCATTTATGGTACAGGAGAAGGTACCAAACACTTGAGACCTCAGACCCATGATGAGAGGAACCCTAAAAAGGGCTTGAAAACATGAGGTGATCATGCGCGCGCATGGAATTTTGAAGAGACTATATATATATATATTGTCATCAGGTGGTGGTGACAAGTGGAATCAGAGATCGACAGAGCTAGAAGCTGCACTTATACCACTTTGGATATATAGATGAAATCATCAGAAAATAATTTGCAGGACCAGTGCAATAATGTATTGGCCTTTATTATGGAATTAAGCTTAGTGAGAACGAAGGAAAATCGGTAGATAGATAAGCAAATGCTAGCTATTTCCAATCTAATCCAAAAACTAGTTTATAGATGATTGAGCTAGCTAGTTCTAGCTATGTTGCTCGAACCCTAATAATTAAATATACCACTTTATAACTTTTTGTTCAAGTACTTTATTTTAAGGTCAACATTAATATTTAGATTTTCCATTTTTTTATCATTCGTGATAATAAAACAACAATAGTTATAAAACATACATCCTTCCATTACAATTCGATAAAGAATCTGACTTGACTATGAGAGAAGGATCACCCTAACAATTTTACATTCGGGTATCTCCCGATAAGTAGAGACACAATAATATTGTAGGTGAAAACCCTTAACCCCTCAATGTTATTTATAGACTTCTAGCCTTCATGAAATCTAGAGACATTCGTATCTCACTATGACTAGAATAGAGATATTCGTGTCCCACTATGACTCATTAATTAAGTGATAATATTTGAACTAGTCTAAACTCATGATTAGGATATGGGTGTGTGAGACATAGAGTTTTAATAGAACTTTTACATTCTCTCACTTGGCTCATACACCCATAAAATAACTTTTTCTGTTCATGGGTTTATTATAGGAAATTAATCATACTACGCACATTCATTTTCAGAAAACTTTCATAACTCAAAATACATTACGTGAGTTCCGTAATATCAATGTCAAATCAGTTACCAATGCGAGCCATAACGGTCCTCTATTATATAATCAACAAATTTCCTTCCATGTACCACAACACTAGTAACTGAATTTAACACAATATTTAATTGGGATTATTAAGACTAATACTATAGTGTCTTAGGTTCCAATTCATGTCTATTTTAGACATTATCTTGTTATCATTCATCCACATCATTTAATGTACATATAAAATGGACATACAAGAAAACAGACACAACCAAAATAGATATATTCAATGTCCAGCAACAAAACAGTAAGCATATCAATAATCTATTTAACATATTCACATCATGGATAGAAACATATATAAGACCCATCTTGTCAACAAGTTTTTTAAAATATAATCATTAATGCAATATTGATATGGACATATTTATTTATGTATTTTCTCCTTAACACTTAGACATTTAAAATCTTATTAAATACTCATCATTTGAAGAAAAATATTCTGAAAAATTCTTGCCATACATTCTTAACGGCTTGACTATAAAGTCGACAACTCCAAGTCCTAAGATAAATTTACTCAGTCATATACCATATACTGTGACCTCAAAACATACCACAAACTCAGCCACAATTACACGTGAAGCAGTAAGAGATTAGTCTCAAACTTTTCCATGAAATAACTGTACTAGATAGCAAAATATATAACCATAACTGTATTTTCTATCATTAGAGCAATTCTACAAAATAGAGTCTGAATATACAGTTACCTTAAGAGTATCAGTTTAAAGGCAACAATATAATCCTTAATTTCTTACAAATAGATTTTCACTCTTTTAATAGCTTTTAGGTCAAATATCATTGGGTACATACTTTGGCAACAATCAAGTATGTCAACTGTAAAAGTGATGTTCAGCTGTATACAAGTTTGTGCAACCATCATATACATAATTTATTTAACAATCTAATCAATTGAAGAACACTATAAAATATTGAGCATGTCACATTTTATTTTTAAAGTATCTATAGACCAACAATTCTATATGCAAAGTCATTCAAAACTCTATGCAAATATACTGAGATAATCCTAACAGATTTCGTTTTGGTATTAAAATTCAATCCCAATACCTATATTTAACAAAATGTTATATATATGTATGACCATAAATACAAATACGCTCCCACTGACTTTCGGATATATACATTAACAATAAATATTTTTCTTAAATCTAAAAACAGTATTGGTATTAAAATTTAAGATACCATTTTTCAAAACTCTTTTACCTTTTCTAAGAAGTATTTTTATTCATTTTTTGTAGATTCCAAACATTTACTCTACAATTATTTTCACATGATCCATTTGATGTAACTCTAAATCGTAATGAGTTACTAATGTTATAGTGATCCTGAATGAGTAATTTAGTTTCGTTTGGTTCCTTAACTCCTCTCAACTCATCATTACAACTTTTTAAAATCCAACACAAAATATAATAAACAATTTAACTTTTTTAAATTTCAAAATAATAATAATATTAAAAAATAATATTCTAATAATATTCTATCATCTCAACTCAACTCACTTCAACATCCAAACACAACTAATCATTATTTGAAAATCTCTCTTCTTGATCAATGCTCATTTATGAGTAAAATCCTTAATTATAAGTCTGAATTTATATCGTTTAATATTGTGTTTAAATGGTTTTGTCTCCAAGACCCATTTACATTATACTTTTTATATTTTTCAGACAATTAGACGAAATTACAGACTTTACATTGATTCATAGATTTCAATCAATTTTTTATGCATCAATCTTTTACATAATCACTTCTTTCATTAACTTGTGAAAACATGTGAACTTTTATTTTTTTTATGTCAAATTCAAATTTTGAAAATACACCACGTAACCTAACCAAATAGTAAATCAAGAATTTACAAGAGGTTACCTGTTCTGATGTCTCCATGACCAATTCTAATTCAGCGATGTTTCTTTGATTTGTTTGTTGTTCCATATTATCATTGAGATAATCAGAAAAATAAACTACAAGTATTTTCGAAGTACAAGAATGCACTTCACGATAATCACATATCTAGTATGTATAATATATATAAATATATATATATATATATATATATATATTTATATATATAGTGTGTTTGACAAGTCAGTGTTGTACATGAGTTTGTTGATCGATCGACAACGACCATCTATGCGTAGCTTTTAGAACCAACCAAATTATTATTTTGCGAAGTAAACTAAAAACCTTCACACATACAATTAGCTTAAGCCTTAAATATTGTTAATATAACCTTGTATTAATATTTAAGGTATATATGCAAGCTGCTTTTGTTAACTTGGAATCTTATCTCTCAAAGCTTTTAATCTTTACTCTTTTCCCAGCCTCATGATCATCATGATTATATAAATTACATGCAACGCCAGCCATAATTAAACAGTTTAATTAACGTAAAACATTACTATGCATTAGTACGTACTGCTTAATTATTATATAATAATATATATTACATCATATATCTGACATCAATATTTTAACATTTTAAATCGTAAAAACGAGATCATGTTAGAATAATATCTAACACTATATATATTATATATATATATATATATAAATTCTGCGATAAGCCCTGATGATTATTTTTTAATTGGACTAATTATATATGTGTAATATCCCTTATAGTTACCATCAGGATTATTAATATTATGCTTGATTAATAATGGGTCCACAGAGTGGAATCAATGCCGATAAGTACGTACACAACCTTAAATTATATATAATATATATAATCAATATTTTTAAATTAATATTTCCCTCATTAATTAGTTGCGAGCATATATATATATATATATATAAAAGTGTTAAAAAAATGATGTGAAAAAAAACCAATTATTATTAAACAATCTTTAAAAAAAACCAATTTAATTTTTTCTTTTTTAAAAAAAAAATCTTTAAAATTTTTTTTCACATAATTTTTTAACAATTTTTAAATATTTTTAAAAAAGAAAAAATTCACAATATTATTAAATAATATTTACTTAATCACTAAGTAAAAAAAAACTAAAAAAAAATTAAAAAGCCCGATTGGGCAAAAAAAAAATGGGATCCCAAAACGGACATCCTAGCATTTTTCTAGAGTGCAGACCATAACTATATAACTATATATATATAATATTAATCTAATTTTGTTAGTTATAAAATAATAGAATAATTACATAATTCTTAAATGAGTCGCTATATACATGATGATATAAATTGAACTCGTATCACTTTAATGCTCATCATGTTATTAGGAGCTTTAATTATTCCACTCGTCATGTTATTTTGAACTTAGGAATTTGCATGTAATTTCCATGATTCTTAATTTGAAACCACGACTTTACAGCACATGATGATGTTACATAGTTTTATGGGAAAAAAAATAAAAATTCCTTGAGGGTTCAAACACTACAACACAATTTATCTTTTATAACAGAGGAAACTGTCACAAAAAATTGCCAAAACATCACTAATGATATTTGGTGACGGTTTGAAACCGTCACCACGACTGTCACCTAATGTGCGTCACAAAAAATAATTGGTGACGATTTACTGTTGAACCGTCACTAAAAATACTTTTAGTGACGGTTGAAAGTGTTCCGTTTGGTTGAACCTTTGAACGTTACATTTTTTTGTGATGGTTGAGAACCGTCACAGAAAATAATGTTCGAACGTAAAATCCAATGTTTGAACGGAAACCAGACCGATTGGCGTTCGAATGAGAGAATTTGACATTTGTTGATTATAGTTCGAACGTATCATATTTACGTTCGAACGTTTATGCGTCCGAACGCTCATTATAACAACCGTTTGAATTTCCGTTCGAACGTTAACGGACCAATGTTCAAACGTAACGGGTTTAACGTTTGGACGTTATTTCGAATGTAAACGAAGGAGTGTTCGAATGCAAGTGGTACGTTTGGAGCTTTGTTCAAATGTTAATCATTTAATCGTTCGAACGGTTTGTTCGTTTGAGTGTAAGTACGTTCAAATGTAGAGGCCTACGTTCGAATGTTACTATCCAATTTTATGTATTCACGTTTGAATGTTGGTTCAAATGTGAACCAACGTTCGAACGATTTTAATTTACATTCGAACGTACAGATTAAAAATTCTAATTTCATAAAATTTAAAAACATACCAATTGTATCATATTACATACCATCAATTAACAAGTAACAATGTCTTATAAAATATTAAAATTAAATATTAAAACTAGCCACAAATACTGATAAAATTTATTTCTTCTTTTTCCCTCGCCCACCGCGATTCTGTTGCAACGACATAATACGCTCCATTTGCACTATCATCTCCTGTTACACTTGCTCTTGAAGTATTCTTTCCTCCTGGTCTCTCTGTTAGTCCTGCAAATGCGTCTCTAAATGAGACTGTCGTTCTAAGAGAGACTCTAACTCTTGCTATCTCAACCTCATATACTCATTCTCACGCCGTGCAGCTTCTAAATCTTTAGTAAGATTATTAATTTGTGAAGTCGATGAGGTTGAGGAGGATGAACATCTATGCTTAATAGATCATCCCAAACCTCTTGTCATACTAGACTGCGGCCCGAACACTTGCGTGAATATGTCTATGTCACTAGGGGAGGATTCCCCAGAAGCCGACTGCATCTCCATCATTTTTGCCTGCAATTTTAAAGGTAATGATCGTTAATAAGTAATGTATTAAAAGAAATAGAACTAAAAATAAATTATTCACATGTTACATAATTTATTTAACAAAATTAACATTGTTTACATAATTATCTGCAGCGAAAGGATCCATCCACTCACTATGCTCATTAGTGTGAGCAGCAGCATAGACATGAATGAGAGAAAAGTTTTCAAGATCATCACATTTCTAACAAAGCGACATACACAATTTTAAAAAGATAATGTTAGTACTTAAATAAAAGAATATCAGAAAAATAAATGAATTCTATAATTTTTTAATTACCATTTTTTCAGCAAGATGGTGGAATGACCTTGAATTGGCATGATGGTGGACAGCCAGAGCGGATCTATTCCGTGCATTTGTAGAACTCAAGTGCTACAAAATATATTAAGAATGTTAATTGTAATATATATACATATACGAATATGGATGTAAATAATTAAAAGATATAAATGCAAAACACTTGATAATCTGGAGATGCAAAAAGATCACAACATTTTCTCCAATCATCTAACTTCATCTGCTGAAAAGGAGACTGCGCAGCCTCTTCCAATGTCTCAAACTTCTTAAAGTGGTCATGACATCGTCCCTTGTGACGTCGGAATAGTGTAGCCATCAACTCATTCCCAGTTCTCAAATCCTCGCTACAGCCAAAGTCGAGATCAAATTCATCCTAACAAGTGAATGAAGTAAAAAATATGATATACTAATCTAGGAAAAAAAATGTACTCTCAAAGTAAACTCACCAGCACACGACTTCGAATGTGCTCATTAATCTCATTCGGAACATCTCGTCATGAGCGCACATAAAACGGAGCATAAGCTCGAACTACTGTGCTAATATAGGAGGAAAGCGCTACTGCACTATCATTCACTCATCCAGTGGAATTATCAAGAATGGTGATCTTGAGTTTTCCATGCCTTCTACTTTTCTCAAGAGAGATGTCATGTGTATAGCCACGACCGCGACGTGCAGATGCATCAACTACATGATAATAGATAGTATAATTATAGTTATATAGTTATTGAGACAAAAATATTAACTATATAATTAATTATCGACGACAATATTTCCTTATTGGTAGGTATCGACTAACTGTTATTCTCTTCCGTGTTAACTTGATCTTTAGGATGGGATTCCTTGAGTAGGGAGTCCTCAATGGATTCGGGACTTGGACTTGGCGGAGGCACATTTTTTCATTGTCATTTTGGTTGCATTCTTGAAAAGAATTAATAATATCAAAGAAAATTAATTAGAAGAAATTATGAAAATTTAAGATAGTTTATAGTCACCTATATGAATAAAATATTTAGTACTTTTATTATTCATCTTTAGATGTATTTTTCATGCTTGTTTCAGAATCTCTCTCAATAACATCTTCATCATCATCATGCACCTCTTCTTCATCCTCCTTATCCATCTCTTGGCCGGATTCTGATTCGTCTTCATCTTCTGACACTTCTTCTTCTTCTTCCTCCTCACTTACTTGAATTGAATGATCATTTAATATGGACGGGTCGAGATGGATGGGTGGGACATCATCTCTACACAAGGGGAGCAACTCGAGTGCACCGAGGTCAACAAACAAGTTAATACCCTCTCCATCTTCCTGGTATACCTCCACAATCGGAGTGTCATCTTTATCTCTACTATTTTTGTGCTCTGCACTCGTTCCTGTTTCATATATATTTCGATGGACAAATTTTTGTACGACTCGCCAAGTTATCTCTTCACTATCTTCATTAGCACTTTTCATTGGATCAAGTAAGAAACTTGGGTAGATTAACAAGCCAATACGAATGGATCATTTTCGTACAATTTAGACGTAGTATTGACACTCATAAAGTGATTATCCCTATGTATCGAAATCCGACCACCGCCTAAATCCCACCAATCACATTTATAGACATGTTACAGACCCACCCAGATATTTCAATCCGATAATATCATGTATAATACCATAATAGTCAATATCATCTGTTCCATGACTCCCATCGACCAACACACCAGAGTTTTGAGTCTTTCTATTACGTTCACGATCCAGAGTATAGAATCTATAACCTCGAACCGTGCATAGAGTATATCAAAGTGCTCTATTTGAAGGACCATGGGCCAGTGCATATAATTCAGAAAAAATTAATCCGGGATCATGAGCATGTTGTTCCAAAATCTAACGATGGAAATAATATATATTTATTAAGAGTTACCCAGAGTTAAAGTTTCAAAATATAACATATATATAATTTTAGTTCATACACGTTCTTCAAACCATCCGGGAAATTCTTCCTCGTGTCTTGCCTCTATATTTTCTATGCCTTCCGTCCTAAGTTTGTCCATGTGCTCACTGTTATAGATAAATGCAAAATATGTATATTTTTAGCACAACAGTTATAGTTAAACTTGAAAAAAACTAGAATTATACAAACTATGGAACGATATACCTGAGATAATCATTAATCTCCCGGCAATTATTTAGCACATACAATCGAACTTTACCCAACTCTCCATCGATTAAATCGTAACCCGTTTGTGCATCCAAGGGTCGTACATTCTGAGAAAACACTAATAGCTCACGAGGAGGCGGAGCAGCAAGATTAGCATTTCACTCTTGATGATTAAATCGTGTCTCAACACCACGAAGATATAAAGAGCAAAATGTTAACCATTCATCGTGTATATAAGCCTCTACTATTGAACCCTCAGCTCTGGCTTTATTCCCAACAGTGCGCTTCAGTCAACCCAAATATCTTTCAACTGGATACATCCAACGAAACTGCACCGGTCCACCCAACAGTATCTCTCACAGTAAATGCATTGCTAAATAGACCATGACATCAAAAAATGATTGTGGAAAGATCTGTTCGAATTTACATAGTATAGTAGCAATATCTTCTTCCAATTTCTACAACATCTCTCGATTTACTACCTGAGCGCATAAATCCTTAAAAAACATACAGAGTTCGGATATGGCAATATGTACATTAGATGTCAGCTTCCCACGAATTCCCACAGGCAATAACTTCAGCAAAAATACGTGACAGTCATGGCTTTTTAATCCACTTATTTTCTAGTCATCAGGACTCACGCATCTACCAATATTTGAAACATAACCATCTGGAAACTTCACAACTTACAACCATTTGCAGAAGTCCATTCTCTCCTCCCTCGTCATCGTAAAACATGCATGCGGCATAACCACCCTTTTGCTTTCCACCCGCAAATGTAGATTATGTTTAATTCCCATTCTCTCAAGATCTTTTCTCATCTTGATCGTGTCCTTTGTCTTTTCGTTAATGTTCATCAATGTACCCAGTATATTATCACAAATATTCTTCTCTATGTGCATTACATCTAAACTATGTCGCAACATGCAGGACGACCAATACGGCAAGTAAAAAAAAATACTACGCTTTGTCCAATTCAATTATGCTGTGCCTCGTTTTCTCTTATTCTTTGCTCGACCTTTTCCAAAATTGTTCGCTCTAACATGTACCAGTTGTTCCACTATCTCTCTTCCCCAGACAACTCTTTTGGTACAATTCTATCCTCTAATCTCTCATCAAACTAAGCACATTCTCTTTTCCATGTATGATTTGCTAGTAGATAACGTCGATGACCCATGAAACACAACTTCTGAGAATATTTTAACCACTCACTAGAAGTTTCTTTATTACACGTTGGACACTCTAACTTCCCTTTCGTACTCCAGCTGGAAAGATTCTCATATGCTGGGAAGTCATTTATGGTCTACATTACCGCAGCATGCATCTGAAAAGATGTCGATGTGGATGCATCATAAGTTCTAACGCCTGTTTCCCATAACTCTTTCAGCTCTTTAATCAACGGCTGCATGAATACATCAATGTCATTCCCAGGTGATCTCGGGCCAGGGATAAGTAAAGTTAACAAAAAGTTGAGCGCCTTCATGCATCTCTATGGTGGAAGATTGTACAGAATCAACACTACGGGCCAAGTGTTATAACTTGTACTCATATTTCCAAAATGGTTGAATCCATCGGTTGTGAGTCTCAGGCACACATTCTGAGCTTCTATCCCAAACTCTGGGTATTGATTATCGAAATACTGCCACGCAAGTGAATCAGCTGGATGCCTCATATATACGTCATCCTTAACTCTTTTCTCCTCATGCCACCTCATATCGTGAGCTGTTTTCTTATACATATATAGTCTTTGCAACCTAGGTCTCAAGGGAAAATACCGCAATACTTTAACCGGCACATTTTTCTTACCATTTCACCTCGACTCTCCTTATACAAGACATGCTTGTTTCTCCTCATTCTCCTTCCAGAACAAAACACAATCATTTTTGCATGCATGTATGGACTTGTACTCAAATCCTAATCCATTTCTCAACTGTTTCGCTTCATAAAAGTTATTGGGCAATGCAGACCCTTCCAAAAGCACCTCGTTAAATAAGTCCAATACCATGTTTATTACTTTCTTCAACATCCCACATAATGACTTAATGTGAAGCAACCGCACAATAAACGACATTTTGGAATGTTTTGTACAGCCTGGATAAAGCTCGCGTTTTGCATCTTCCCACATTGAAGTGAAATTTTCACAATTAGTCCCTCCGCCATTTGAGGCATTATCGTCAAGCTCATCCATAAACATCCCCGCTCCAATGTCACCCAACATCTCCTCCATCCCATCCTGCTCATAATCATCATCCATGTGCCGCAAATAATTGTGATGATAGACCAATACATCTGATGACTGTTCATACTGCTCACCATGCAATACCCATCGAGTATACCCCATATCCATATCATTAACAAATATATGACTTTCTATTTCATCCAACCCTATCGCACACAAATTTTTACACCCTCAACATGGACACTTAATGTAATCACGACTATCAGTAGAGGCCCGTGCAAAATCAATGAAAGTTCTTAGTCCATGCGCATAGGGTACGTAATCCTTTCCAAGTCTATCGCCAGAGGCATCTAATTTTTGTCCATTTCTAAAAACATATATCTATTAATAACACGTACATAGGAAATTCACATGCATGTCATGCTCCAATACGAAGATACTTTTTTGATAAGGTAGTTGGTCCTATCCCATTCAAGATTATATTATTCATATTGCACAAATCTCGTCACTTTACTATTTTCCACATTAATAGAAATTTCGGCAGCACCTTTCCATAGTTTTCCAAGTATACATGTTCAAATAGAGGGATTGTGACCCTACGAACAGTATACCCGAAGAACATTAGAGGAAGACACCGAAATTTCATATTAAACGTGGAAAGTAAGAGTAACAAAAATGTGCAATACAAATAATATAATCCCAAACTGTCCACATTGGACAATTCAGGAATTAGTGGACACATAAATGTATACTAATTCCCAAATGGGTCTAAGGGTATTTATGTAATGTCACACGCATCTATCAAAAAATCCTACAAACAATATCTCTATGTTGTTTAAATTAACAATGTTACATTCTAGTAGTGTTATACACAATAAACTAGAGAGAGATAGAAAATTAAGTAAACAAGTTTCGTGTCTTGTACACAACGAGGAATAATGATTTTGAAGAAATGTCTAAATTTTAGTCTAATTACTTAACCGTCACAAACTGTCCGACCTTGACAACTCTCAAAGCCGAAGCGACTTTGATAGTTAAGCAATTAAACTAAAATTTCAATATTTCTTCAAGATCATACTCTCTCATTGTCTACAAGACACGTTGTCTAATAGTTATGGAATCGAAACTTCTGATTTTTCACCAGGCAACAAAGTTTTTTATAGTGAGACCTATGTAATTTTAATTCTTATTATATAATTGTTATTATAATTGTTATATATAATTTCTTCAAAGGTTATTATATAATTTAAATTATTATTATTCCTAAAGTATCATTTTAATTGTTATACTTAAATTCATTCGGTTATTATATAATTTTAATTATTATCATTTCTAGAGTATCATTTTAATTGTTATATTTAATTTCAAAGATTATAAACGAATTTTAATAATCATTATTCTTAAAGTCGTTTCATTTTAATTGTTATACTATGCAGGAGTGAGTTATTTATATTTAATAAGTAATTATTAGTTATAGTTATTGTATGTATATATTTTACTTTATATATAGTTAAGTTATATATTTTTTTTTCTTTTTTTTTAAATTAAGTTTTATACTCATCTTATTCCTAATGTATCATTTTAATCGTTATACTTAAAAACTATAATTAATAATTACGAATTTTAATTATTATTATTCCTAAAGTCGTATCATTTTAATTGTTATACTTAATTGAATGAATTATTTATCTTTAATAAGTAATTATTAATTATAATTATTGTATGTATATATTATATTTTATATATAGTTAAGTTATATACTTTTTTTCTTTTTTTAGGCAAAATTAAGTTTTATACTATAGTTATAATTTGAATAATAATCATATTCTAACTAAATTAGCATGAATATATTATATATACTTATTAAGTTAAATATTAAGTCTCATTTTAATTGTTATACTTAAATGTTTTTAATCTTTACTTAAATCTAACCAAATAAACATATTCAATAAAAATTCATAAACAATAATCATAATATTTCAAATCCATATTACAACAATATCAATATTCCTACAACAATATTTCTACACATATTAATTCATCAATTAATACCATAAACTCACAAGCTATACAAACAATAATACGAAATTTCAAGAGTAAACATAAAATTACAACAACATGCATAAACATATTCCTCACATTGAGAAAGATAACTAGCACTCACAAATTCTTCAAAGCTAACAAATATTATATCAAAATTTTCACATAAATCCAAAAGTTAAAAACAATATATTCCTAACCATGTAAACATATTCAAACAAAATTCACAAACAAAAATCATAATATTTCAAATCCATATCACAACATATTCACAATATTCCCTCAAACTCACAAAGTATTCACAAACTATACAAACAATAATCACAATAGAAAAAGAGTAAGCATAAAATGTATAAAGTTTAGAAATATACTTAGCACTCACAATATCCTCTTACAAATCAAAAACTTCCAACTTGCCAAAACAACCAATCATTCAAAAAAATACAACACTAATTTATTAGAAATATATATAACAAAAATACAAGACAAATATAATAAAATTCAAGAAAATACAAAAGAAAAATAATTTTTCTTTACCAAAACTCAACTCAACTCAACTCTCACACTAAAACTTTCTCACTCTAACTCTCTTTCTCTAACCCACGTCTCTCTCTCACTGAACTCTCTCTCACTCTAACCCTCTCTCCCACTAAACTACGTCCCTCTCTCACTCAACCCTCTCTCTCTCTAACCCTCTCTCTCTCTAACCCAGGAAGCAGATGCACGTTGTTCTCTCTCTCTAGCGCACGGGAGAAGCAGCAGAAGTGATTCTGCTGCCTCCCGTGCGTGTATTCATTCAAAGCAAAAGTTTTAAGATGACACGTTCGAACGTTTAAGTTATACGTTCGAACGTTATATTGTAACACCCCGTATTTTAGTGTATTTTTATTGAATGATTTACTTTTATTAATTCAAAAATGTATTCCCTTGTTTTAAAATTTTTGAATTTTTAGTTGGTTTATTTTTTTATGATTTTTAATTTTGTGAAAATTATTTTGAAGTGTTTTCTTAAAATTAATTATTGTTATGCATTTAAATTTCTTTTCATATTAAATTAACTTATTGTTGGATTTAACTATTTATTTTCATTTTAATCACTACGTTTGAATTATTTTATTTTACTTGTTGTTTTGAAACCGTTTTCGATTGATCATTTTTGTGACCCAAGATGTGAGGATTTGACCTCATTTCTTTCCCTCACTTTTTCTTTTTCTCTTTTTCTTTTCTTCCTCTTTTTTTCTTTTCTCCTCATTTTCTTTCTCCTCTCTCTCTCCTCTCTCCCGCGTGCTACGTCGTCTCTCCCTCTCTCCCCGTGCGATTTCTTCTCCTCCACCCAGCCAACGTCGCGTGCCGCCGTGACCGACATCGCCCAGCCCATTCGCTCCCCCACCGGCCGGCGACCACCCCCCTCCAATTTCAGCTCCTCCCGCGCTGCCGTTAGCCCCCACGCGCAACACCACGCCGCAGCACCTCTTGTGCTCGCGCACCGCCGTCGCGCCACCCCCAGCCACAATTTCTTCACCACTTCATCCTCGACCTCCTAGCAACCCAATGCACCCAACCCCAGCTCCGATCTGCCACCGATGAAGTACAACCAACTTCATTTTTGTTTTGGGTATTTTTACACTTCAACCACCCTCTATGCCGCCACCCATGGTCAACCACCACCACCATTAGCTTCACCGACATCCCTAAGCCCTACTCTATCAATCTCGGGTCTTCGTTTGCATCCGTTCAAAAGTGAATTTTTGAGACCCACTGCCATAGTGCATTTGGCACTGTTCTGTAGCTATGCTGCCACTTCTTGCAGCTTCGTGATCCCTAAAAAATTATTATATAGCGCTGTAAGTATTTTCTAAAGAACTCTTGTGATTTAAATGTATTTTTGCACTAACTCATTACATTGTGATCTGGTTGGTTTTGCTGGACTGAGTCCGAGGAGTACGGGGGTCGGATGGATTAGTGGAGTAAGTTTGTTTGTGTGTTTTGGGCTGTGTTGAATTGTTGGTTGGATTTTGTGTGGTTCATGTACATTGCATATTTGCACGCATGTTCATGTTTGTAAAGAAAACTGAGTTTTCGGGTAATTGCATTCACGTTCATGTGTTTAATGAAAATTGGGTTTTCATGTGAAAGGACTTTTGGGTGCGTGTGTATCACAACCCCAAGCCGAGATGAGGATTATCTCGGTGGAGCTCCTCTGGTCACTCGAGAGCGGAATATACTGAGTGACGTCCCCTTGATTGTTGTCGGGCGACAATGGGATCGGACGAGATGGTCTCGTGCTGACTCTGTGGTCCCTCTACTGGCGGAGACTAGAGGATGCTTGGCTGTGTACGCACTAGGCGCGGAATTGGGCATCGCTCGTTGCGTAGAGGATGCTTGGTCATGTACGCGCTGGGCGTAGAACTGGGCATCGTTACGAAGCCAGGACGTGCGGATGATCCCTCGGGGAGATCATGGTGCATAAGGTAAAATGGACTATTTTCTGGGAAAATAATGTGTGTTGGATTTGTAATTTGTGTGATAATTTTTTGGAAAAATGTTTTACGGATATTTTTGGGCCAAATGAGATTTTGGCGTGCGTTGGGAAAATATTCATTTTCGGGAAAAATGATGTTTTGAGAATAATGCATATTTCATTATATGCATGCATGTTGGTTGCATTAATGCATTTTTATTCCTGAGAGTTGTTTGGTTTATACTTACATGCGGTATCGTTTTATGGTAATGCAGATTTCGATGCAGATGAGGATGAGGGTGAGCCTGAGGATTCGGCTCCACCCGAGGAGTGATTTGGAATCACTCATTTTATTTGAGACATGTATTATATTTTATTTTGGATGACTGTATAACTACTTTTAAAACCATTTTTACTGATATTTAGATTGTGTTTAAATTATGTTACTTAGTTGACTTAATCTGCTGCGTTGTTATTGTACACTGATGTATGTACACACATTTGGCACTATCATTGGGATGCATGTCCGTGTTGTCATCATTTGGGTGTCTTGTTTCTCGTGTTCCCGTACATGGGAGTCGGGGGCACCACAGGTAGTATCAGAGCAGTTCGGCTCTAGGTAAAACCACATGTCCCTTAGGTGTAGTACCAAAAATTATTTTCTTATTTTAAAAAGGTTGTAAGTTAAATTATTTATTTTAAAAATATGGTATATTATGGGTTTATTGTTATTTTATTTTATATTAATTGATGTTATTTTATTTTATTTTATCTTATTGTATTTTTTGTGTTGCTTTTGGGTCGTGTTTGATTTTGTCCGGGGATTTAAGCGGAGTTAAAGATTGCTCTTGACAGGAGAATGGTGAGACCAAGAAGGCCAGCTAATGATGATGAATTACCAAGGGGCGATGGGAATTACGCCATGGCCAGGGCGTTAAAAAGGATGACAGAGTTCCTCCAATAGAATTTTCGACCACAACAAGGTGATCAGTACCGGGCGGTGCAGGCTGGGTGCACCTATGAGCGCTTCTTAGCACGTAGGACCCCTGCCTTTACTGGGGATGAGGATCCAATAAGGGCCTGAAGGTGGATTGAAGATCTTGAAAGGACATTTAAAGTCTGTGGTTGCACGGAGGCTCAAATGGTGTTGTATGGAAGTTATATGCTGCAAGGTGAAGTGGCAAACTAAGTGGCAACTCCTAGAGATGGAGTTGGGATCTTTTGCTACTGTGTCTTGGCAGCGTTTCAAGAAAGAATTTGACGACCTTTCTTTCCTGTTTCCGTGAGATGGCAGAAGGCTCGAGAATTTAATAATTTGGTTCAAGGAGATATGATTGTTGAACAATATGCCAGAAAATTTATAGAGCTTGGGCGGTTCGCTACCCACCTCATTGCCATTGAGGAGTTGCGAACTGAGCATTTTCAGGAGGGCCTGCGACATGACATACGCAGACAAGTAGCCTGCCTCAAGATTGTAGATTTTCAAAAGTTGGTAGATTTGGCCACTATTGCGAAGCAGGAAAATAGTTTTGCGGTAGGCTCCCCTCAGGGTCAGAAAAGGCAGAGTTTTGTTGGCGAGGGGAGTAGTTCTGGGTCGCCACACAAGTTTGTTCAAAGGACAGGGGCCCGTTCACAGACAACCTCCGGTGTTCGTGCAGGAGGCCGAACTCCAGTGTGCAATAGATGCAATAGAGCCCATGAGGGCGACTGCGGTTAGAGGGGGATCCAGTGTTTTAGATGTGGCCAGCTGGGTCACTTTGCTCGTGAGTGCCCCAACCAAGCTCAAGGAAGTAGAGGAGGTCAGCGTGGTGGCAGGAACAGCTAGAGGCAGTTGGTAGAAGCTCGGGTCTATGCTATGACCCCAGGTGATGTGGATCATGAGGCTCCAGAGACCCACGATGCAGAGGTGATTACTGGTATGCATTTAGTTTAATTTTTGAATTTGATGTTTGGTGTGGGTTGCTTTTTGAATTTCACTGGTATATGTGTTTGCTTCAGGTAGAGTTCGTCTATATGATTTTTATGCATGTACCTTGTTTGACTCTGGGGTGTCTCAATCTTTTGTGTCCGCTATGTTTGCACGGATGTGCAATCTAGTCACAGAACCTTTATCACAATCATTGGTCGTGACTCTTCCAAATGGCAAGATTGTGTGGTGCTCCAAAGTTGCTTTAGGTTGTCCTTTGGTTTTTGGTGAGAAGACACTTGAGGCAGATTTAATTGTATTCAAGTTGTTGGGATTTGATATAATTCTGGGTCTGGATTGGTTGCATCATTATTGTACTAACATAAATTGTAGGAGTCGAGTAATCGGCTTTCAACTCCGTAAGGAGACTATTTGGAATTCAAGGGAAGCAAGTTGAAAGCAAGACCGGCAGTTATATCGGCCATTCAAGCAAGGAGAGACATAGTGTGTGGTACAGATGCCTATTTGGTTCAAGTGGTGTTTACACCGTCTGAGAAGAAGTCTTTAGCGGATATTCCAGTTGTGGAAGAATTCCCTGATGTGTTCGTGGACGAGTTGCCCTGGTTGCCTCCAGTTCGCGAGATGGAATTTGCTATTGATTTGGAACCTGGGGCGGCTCCTGTGCATAAGGCTCCTTACCACATGGCACCGGTTGAGTTAAAGGAGTTGAAGACTCAATTGCAAGAACTAGTTGATAAGGGGTTTATTCAGCCTAGTACTTCGCCATGGGGAACACCTGTTTTATTTGTCAAGAAGAAGGACGGTACTCTCAGAATGTGTATAGACTGTCGAGAACTTAACAAGGTGACCATCAAAAACAAGTACCCACTTCCTAGAATTGATGATTTATTTGATCAGCTTCAAGGAGCAGCTGTCTTCTAAAAGATTGACTTGAGATCAGGATACCATCAATTGCGGATAAGAGACAAGGATGTACCCAAGACTGCTTTTAGGACGAGGTATGGGCATTATGAATTTAAAGTGATGTCTTTTGGGTTAGTTAATGCCCCTGCTACTTTTATGGATCTGATGAATCGGGTGTTTCTTCCATTTTTAGATTCTTTTGTGGTGGTGTTTCTTGATGACATTCTAATCTATTCTCGAGATTTCGAAGAGCATACTTGTCACCTTCGTCTGGCACTTAGGAAGTTAAGAGAGCATCAGTTGTACGCTAAGCTAAGTAAGTGTAAATTTTGGTTGGAAGAAATTAAGTTTCTTGGGCATGTGATTTCCCAAGAGGGAGTGGCTGTAGACCCTAGTAAAGTGGAAGCGGTGTTGTCATGGCCTCGCCCGTCAACAGTATGTGAGATACAGATTTTTCTGGGACTTGCCGGTTATTATCGAAGATTTGTGAAGGGATTTTCTCGGTTATCTGGACCTCTCACTGCCTTGACTAGGAAGAATACTGAGTTTATATGATCAGACATATGCGAGAGAAGTTTTGTAGAGTTGAAGAAGAGGTTGACAATAGCACCTGTTTTGGCACTCCCGGAGCCACACAAGCCCTTTGTGATTTTTAGTGATGCTTCCAAGTTCGGGTTGGGATGCGTCCTTATGCAAGAGGGACGAGTTGTTGCTTATGCATCTCGTCAGTTGAAAATTCATGAGAGGAATTATCCCACGCACGATTTGGAATTGGCGGCTATAGTTTTTGCTCTTAAGATTTGGCGGCATTATCTGTATGGTGAAGTCTGTGAAGTTTACACTGACCATAAGAGCTTGAAGCACTTGTTTACTCAAAAGAATTTCAATATGAGGCAGCGGCAGTGGTTAGAATTGATTAGCAACTACCAATGCGAGATCAAGTATCATCCAGGAAAGGCGAATCTAGTCGCTGATGCTTTGAGTGGGAAGTCTTAACAAGTAGACGATGCAGAGTCATCAGATTTGGACTCTCTCCTTTGTGGAATGAGAAGACTTCTTATTGAGAGTTCGCAGCAAGAAGAATTGTTATTTCGGTTTTGGATGTTCGAGTAGTTGATTTTGAAGAATTGAAGACTCTCCAAATAAGGGATCCTAAGTTGTTAGCTATCAGAAAAGAGTTAAGAAGTCTAGAGGACCCTTGCATTATAGCTTGGATAGAGATGATATTCTTTGGTTTCGGAATCGTAGAGTGATACCCCGAGATTCAGAATTTAAAGAGCGAATTTTGGCAGAAGCTCATGCGGCTCCCTATTCAGTTCATCCTAGTAGCACAAAGATGTACATAGATTTAAAGAGAAATTTCTGGTGGGAAGGGATGAAAATGGATATCGCCATGTTTATTGAGAAATGTGACACGTGACGTCAAGTGAAGGCTGAGCATCAAAGACCTGCTGGTAGACTTCAACCTCTCCCTATTCCTTAGTGCCCATTTCTTGCCTATCAATAATACTGACTCTTTGGTTAAGTTAATTCGGTTGTATGTCAAAGAAATAGTGCGTTTGCACGGAGTACCCAGAAGTATTGTATCGGATTGGGACCCACGGTTCACGTCCCATTTTTGGAAAGGTTTGCAGGCAGCTTTAGGCACTAAGTTGAAGTTTAGTACTGCATATCACCCTCAAACAGACGGTCAATTAGAGCGCACTATTCAGACTCTTGAGGATATGTTGCAGTCTTGTGTCATGCAATTTCAGAGAAGTTGGGAGAATCATTTTCCGCTAATTGAGTTTACCTATAATAATAGCTTTCATTCCTCCATTCAGATGGCCCCGTATGAAGTTTTGTATGGAAGGAAGTGTAGATCACCCTTGTGTTGGGATGAAGTTGGCGAGAGTAAATTAATTGGGCCTAAGATAATTCAAGAAATGAAAGATCAAGTTCGGTTTTTAAGGACCAAAATGGCGGAAGCACAAAGTCGCCAGAAGAGTTATGCAGATACAAGAAGAAGAGATTTATCCTTTGAAGCAGGTGATTGGGTTTATCTCAAAGTCTCTCTTATGAAAGGCGTTAAGCACTTTGGTAAGAAGGGAAAACTTAGTTCGAGGTATGTTGGCCCTTTTCAAATTGTAGAGAAAGTTGGACTTGTTGCTTATAGAGTTGCATTGCCGAACTATTTTGGGGAAGTTCATGATGTGTTCCATGTGTCATCGTTGAAGAGAATTTTAGACAACAAGAACCACGTTTTGTTGACCCTGGACACATTCAACTTCAACCTAACCTTACTTATGAAGTTGCTCCGATGCAGACCGTGGATTGGAAAGAGCAAAGGTTAAGCTCCAAGACAATACCTTTGGTGAAAGTGTCATGGGGTGATCCGTTGGCACAAGATTTCTCTTGGGAGAGAGAAGCCGACATGAGGGAGCAATATCCGTATTTGTTTGATTGACTATGGCGGTATGTTCCTTATGTATTCCCAGTCGAATCTTATTCCTATATTAGTTTAATGTTTGACCTTACCAATTTCGGGGACGAAATTTTATTTAAGGGGGAGGATGTAACACTTCGTATTTTAGTGTATTTTTATTGAAGGATTTATATTTGTTAATTCAAAAATTTATTCTTTTGTTTTAAAATTGTTGGATTTTTAGTTGGTTTATTTTTTTATGATTTTTAATTTTGTGAAAATTATTTTGAAGTGCTTTCTTAAAATTAATTATTGTTATGCATTTAAATTTATTTTCATATTAAATTAACTTATTGTTGGATTTAACTATTTATTTTCGTTTTAATCACTACGTTTGAATTATTTTATTTTACTTGTTGTTTTGAAATCGTTTCCGATGGATCATTTTTGTGACCCAAGATATGAGGATTTGACCTCATTTCTTTCCCTTACTTTTTCTTTTTCTCTTTTTCTTTTCTCCTTATTTTCTTTCTCCTCTCTCTCTCTCTCTCCTCTCTCCCACACGCGACATCGTCTCTCCCTCTCTCCCTATGCGATTTCTTCTCCTCCAACCAGCCACCACTGCGCGTCGCCGTGACCGACACCGCCCAGCCCATTTGCTCTCCCACCAGCCGGCGACCACCACCCTCCAATCTCAGCTCCTCCCGCGTCGCCGTGGCACCTCTTGTGCTCACGTGCCGCCGTCGTGCCACCTCCGGCCACCATTTCTTCACCACTTCATCCTCGACCTCCTAGCAACCCAATGCACCCAACCCCAGCTCCAATTCGCCACCGGTGAAGTACAACCAACTCCATTTTCGTTTTGGGTATTTTTGCACTTCAACCACCCTTTATGCCGCCACCCACGGCCAAGCACTACCACCAATTGCTTCACCGACATCTATAAGCCCTACCCTATCAATCTCGGGTCTTCGTTTGCACCCGTTCAAAAGTGGGTTTTTGAGACCCACGGCCACAGTGCATTTGGCACTGTTCTGTAGCTGTGTTGCCACTTCTTACAACTCCGTGATCTCTCAAAAATTATTATATAGCGCTGTAAGTATTTCCCAAATAACTCTTGTGATTTAAATGTATTTTTGCACTAACTCATTACACTGTGATCTGGTTGGTGTTGCCGAACTGAGTCCAAGGAGTACAGGGGTCGGATGGATTAGTGGAGGAAGTTTGTTTGTGTGTTTTGGGTTATGTTGAATTGTTGGTTGGATTTTGTATGGTTCATGTACATTGCATATTGACACGCATGATCATGTTTGTAAAGAAAACTGAGCTTTCGTGTAATTGCATTCATGTTCATGTGTTTATTGAAAATTGAGTTTTCATGTGAAAGGATTTTTGGGTGCGTGTGTATCATGACCCCAAGCCGAGATGGGACATTATCACGGTGGAGCTCCTCTGATCACTCGGGAGCGGAATATACTAAGTGACGTCCCCTGGATTGTCGCCGGGCGACAATGGGATCGGACGAGATGGTCTCGTGCCGACTCCGTGGTCCCTCTGCTGGCAGGGACTAGAGGATGCTTGGCCATGTATGCGCTGGGCGCGGAACTGGGCATCGCTTCTTTGCGTAGAGGATGCTTGGTCATGTACGCGCCGTGCGCAGAACTAGGCATCGCTACAAAGCCAGGACGTGCGGATGATCCCTAGGGTAGATCATGGTGCATACGGTAAAATTGATTATTTTCTGAAAAAATAACGTGTGTTGGATTTGTAATTTGTGTGATCATTTTCTGGAAAAATGTTTTACGGATATTTTTGGGCCAAATGGGATTTTGGCGTGCGTTAGGAAAATATTCATTTTCGAAAAAAATGATGTTTTAAGGATAATGCATATTTCATCATATGCATGCATGTTGGTTGCATTAATGCATTTTTATTCTTGAGGGTTGTTTGATTTATACTTACATGCGGTACCGTTTTATGGTAACGCAGATTTCGATGCAGATGAGAATGAGGGTGAGCCTGAAAATTCAGCTCCGCTCGAGGAGTGATTTGGGATCACTCATTTTATTTGAGACATGTATTATATTTTATTTTGGATGACTATATAACTACTTTTAAAACCACTTTTACTGATGTTTAGATTGTGTTTAAATTCTGGTACTTAGTTGACTTAATCTGCTGCATTGTTATTGCACACTAATGCATGTACAGACACTTGGCACTATCGTTGGGATGCGTGACCGTGTTGTCATGGGGGTTGGGGGCGCCACATATATTATCCCGCCCAAATTTTAGATGACGATCGAATGTTAAAAGACGGATAATATTTTCTTTAGAAAACGGACATTTTCTATACACGTTCGAACGAATCTTCCTATTCCAACGCGAAACATCTAGCAGGAAATTTCCCACACTTTATTTTCATGTTTGAATGTTAATAAATTTTACGTTCGAACGTTTATAAATTTCAAGTGATTTTCATCGTCTAACATTCGAACGTAAAATGTTAACATCCAAACGTTCAGATCATCACAGAGATACATAAATCGAGCGCCAAATTTTCCGCACTTTTATTTTCATGTTCAAAAGCTACAAAAATTTACATTCGAACATTTACCATCACGTTCAAACGTAACTTTTAACATCCGAACGTTTCGGATCGTCACAGAGGTTTCTAAATCGAGCGGGAAATTTCCTACATTTTTCTCCTCCTATTCGAACGTATTATAATTGTACGTTCGAACATGAAAACGAGACTTTCATGTACCTCCATTAACGTTCAAACGTTCAATTTAAACGTTCAAACGTGGAATGATCATCACAACTATGAAGAAATCCAGCGGGTAAATGATTTATATCGTTCAAACGTTATAAAGCTACTTTTATTCTATTGCTAATATTTGTTAATATAATAGTTATATATATGTATTTTTTTCTAGATACTCATAATATTTCTCTTCATTTTTTTTTTAAAGTTGAGAAGAATGCTAACTTTTTGTCACTATTAACTTCTTTCATATAACCCGCTTGTATTTTTAGGATTATGTGAGGTGGATGCCAAGGTGAATAATCTGGACTATATATAGTAAACTATATAGTATATAATATACTATATTATAGTATAGTATATATATTATATTATATATATATATATACACTATGATAGCATAATATTTTAAATGAAAACATAATAATAACTATATATATGAATCAATATTATATATAGTATTATAACTATAGTATAGTGTATATATATATATAATACTATACTATATATAGTATATATAGATATGGTATAGTATATATCTATAATTATATATATATACACTATATATATATAACGCACTATATATATACTATATAGTAATGATTTTTTGAAATTTCAAGTCATCTGAGGGTCATAATTTGTATGACTTTAAAAAAGTTCCAAACATATAACTTTCAATGGACACCTATATCGATGTCTGAAGATACGTACGGCCCACTTCATAGCCAAAAACGCAACAACTAAAAGTACGCAACTACAACGTAATTACTGAGCTAACTAGCTAGTCAGTCATCTATATATTCATACTCAAACTGCCTTGCTATTTACTGATCCAATGGCCAGTCCCCTTTTTTATCTCCCTCTATATGAAAAAAGTATTATACTTTATATATATATTTAAGTTATATAAATTTTTTTTATTTTTTTTTTAAGATTAAGTTTTATACTATACTTATGATTTGAATAATAATCATATTCTAACTAAATTAGTATGAATATATTATATATACTTATTCCATGTTAAATATTAATTCTCATATTAGCTGTATATTAAATGCTTTTAATCTTTACTTAAATTAAGATCCTAAACTTATAATTTTCTTATTAAACATATTCAATAAAAATTCAAAAACAATAATCACAATATTTCAAACCAATATCACAACAACAACAATATTCGCACAACAATATTTTTATACATATTAATTCATCAATGAACACCATAAACTCACAAACTATTCACAATATTCACAAACAATACTCACAATTATTTCAAAAGTAAGCATAAAATCACAACAACATGTATAAACATACTGCTAAACTTGAAGAAATATAACTAGCACTCACAATTTCAAACGTAAAATAAATTTAATTGTCATTCATTAGAGAGAGTATGTAACACCCAGTATTTTAGTATTTTTATTGAAGGATTTATTTTTATTAATTCAAAAATTTATTCTCTTGTTTTAAAATTGTTGGATTTTTAGTTGGTTTATTTTTATGATTTTTAATTTTGTGAAAATTATTTTGAAGTGCTTTCTTAATATTAATTATTGTTATACATTTAAATTTTTTTTCATATTTAATTAACTTGTTGTTGGATTTAATTATTTTATTTTCATTTAATCACTACATTGAATTATTTTATTTTACTTGTTGTTTTGAAATCGTTCCCATTGGATTATTTTTGTGACCCAAGATGTGAGGATTGAACCTCATTTCTTTCCCTTCATTTTTCTTTTCCTCTTTTTCTTTTCTTTTTCCCTCATTTTTCTTTTCTTTCTCTCTCTCTTCTCTTTCCCGTGCGCGGCCTCCCTCCCCGTCAGTTTCGTCGCCCTCTAGCCATTGCCGCCGCGCGCCGCCGTTGTCAACACCGCCCCTCCCATTCTCTCCCTCTCCGGCCGGCGACCACCCCCCTTCATTCACAGCCCCTCACGCACCACCGTTAGCCTCCACGCACAGCTTAAAGCCGCGGCCACCATTTGCTCCAGCGCCGCCGTCGCGCCACTTTCGGCAACCATTTCTTCACCACTTCATTCTCGACCTCCTAGTAACCCAATGCACCCAACCCCAGCTCCGATCCGCCACCGGTGAAATACATCCAACTTCATTTCCGATTTGGGCATTTTTGCACTACAACCACCCTTTACGCCGCCACCCACGGCCAACCACCACCACCACCACCAGCTTCACCAATATCCCTAAGCCCTACACTATCAATCTCGGGTCTTCGTTTGCACCCGTTCAAAAGTGGGTTTTTTAGACCCACGGCCACAGTGCATTTGGCACTATTTTGCTGCTGCGTTGCCACTTCTTGCAACTCTGCGATCCTTCAGAAATTGTAAAATAGCACTGTAAGTATTTTCCCAAATAACTTTCATGATTTAAATGTATTTTTGCACTAACTCTTTTTACTGTGAATTGATTGGTTTTGTAGGACTGAGTCCGAGGAGTACGGGAGTCGGATGGATTAGTGGAGGAAGTTTGTTTGTGTGATTGGATTGTGTTAACATTTGTTGGTTGTTGGATATTGTTGTCAGGTCGTGTTCATTGCATTTGTACGCATGTTCATGTTTGTAACTGAAAACTAAGTTTTCGCATCATTACATGCATGTTCATGTGTTTATTTGAAAACTGGTTTTCATGTGAGAAATTATTTGAGTATGCTTGAAATGTTTGGATTGACTGGTTTGAGAAAGATGAAAAGAGACTATAGGGATGGTGGTAGAGTCCCGCCTGTGATTCCCACCTACGTTGCACGCAGTAGGGATGGTGGTTGTGTCCTGCCTGTGATTCCCGCCTACGTTGCATGCGGTAGGGATGGTGTAAGCAAGGATGGTGGTGTAGTCCCGCCTGTGATTCCCACCTACAGTGCTCTGATATGTATTCATTGTGTGGAAAGGAACTGTAGGGATGGTGGTAAGCAGGGATGGTGGTAGAGTCCCGCTTGTGATTCCCGCCTACAGTGTCCGATAAATGGTTGGGTTTTGTGTAAATCATTTTTTGAGAAAATGTCGGATTTTATATTTTGGCTAAAATGGGATATGTTAGTTGGTTGTTTTAATGGGTTTTTATCTCAATGGTTGTTTGGATTATTACTTACCTGTGGTACCGTTTTATGGTATCGCAGATTTTGATGCAGATGTGGACGACGAGCTTTAGGCTTTGGTTCCGTTAAAGGAGCGACTTGGGGTTGCTCTCGTGTATCCAGATTTGCTTTATTATCTGTTTATGTATTTACCTTTTATAATATTTTGGGATAACTGTATAACTTTTTAAAGGTAATTTATTTTGTATACTTGCATTTAAATTTCTGGTACTTAGTTGACTTATTTATATTATCCGCTGCGACTTTTGTTGTGCACTTTTACATCTTGCACACACTTGAACACATTTCGTTGGGATGCGTGACCCGTGTTGTCTTCATCCTGATGTCACGATTCTCGCATTCCTGTACGTGGGAGTCAAGACGTCACAGAGTAATTTGATTCCAATTAATCTATTTAAGAATTTGTACACGTATATCGAAATTTGGGTACTAGTTGTATAAATAAACTATATCTTTTTGGGCTAGTAATAAAAACTTGTGGTTCTAATATTGTTTTCATTAGTTTATAATGGATCATATAAGTAATATTAGATATATACTATACTATATATATAGTACAGTATATATATATAATATACTATAGAATACGTTATATATATATATATTAATACACAGTATATATAGATACTATAATATACTATATATGTTATAATATAATATAATATATAGTATGCTATAGTATACATTATAATATATAACATATATTAATAATATAATATATTATACTCAATATTTTGGAAAATAAATCGACAAACGACGTTTGAACGTTTCGTGTATATAAGCCCAAAACAGAATGGCAAAACGTCATTTTCACCGTTACTAACTTCGTTCCCGTTTGCACGCCACCATTCCTCCATTACTGCCACCGTTAAACTCCGTCACAACCGTCACTGAAAGGTAGGCATTCATTTTTTAATCAAATAACATATATTTTATTTGAGATTTGGGTTTGGTTTTGTTTAAAACGGATCAAGTGGTGGCCGGATGTTTAACTCCATTTTCCGGCCACCATGGCTTGCCATTGGCCAAATAGTCACCGTAAAAAAGTTTCTTGAAGTGTATACTTCATTTCTACGGTGGCATTTCAACATTTAGAACCTTGTTGATTGATTTTGGAGATTTCAATAATGGCTAAGTCGACTCAGCCATTTTGTGTCGTAACGTTTGAACGTTTCACCAAGACGTTCGAACATATGACATTTCAATTACATAGCCGTTAAGGCGCATTTCAACATTTAGAACCTTGTTGATTGATTTTGGAGATTTCAATAATGGCTAAGTTGACTCAGCCATTTTGTGTCGTAACGTTTGAACGTTTCACCAAGACGTTCGAACATATGACATTTCAATTACATAGCCGTTAAGGCTTGTACATTCGAACGTGTATTGTTTTACATTCGAACGTTATTTCTTCGTAAAATTTACGTTTGGACGTTTATTTATAACGTTCGAATGTACTACTTTTTAAATTTATTTATGCCTCAACGTTCGAAAGTTAATCATTTACGTTCACATGTAAACATACGTTCGAACATAACACATAAACGTCCGAACGTAAGTTATTTAAATTTATTTACTGGTTACGTTCGAACGTGTATGTTATACGTTCGCACCTATGTGTTTTATGTGCAAACATAAAGGATACACGTTCAAACGTAAATTTATTTACATTGTTTTACGTGCGAACGTAAGGGATACACGTCTGAACATTTTATCGTAACGTTCGAACGTTTCTTTTGCTATGTTCGAACGTTAATGCAAAGCAGTTTAAAATTAACACAAAAAATACAGTAATGTAAATAATTTTTTTTCTTTTTCTATTTTCAGGATATGGCTCATTCTCTGCATACTAGGAAACGAGGAAGGGAAGGAGCCACTTAGGATACTGCTCGTATCGGGGCTCGTACTATTATGGTAGAGCGAGAGGTCTTGATTAATGATTTTAACGAACTCATATGGGAGCAGACGAACCTAAGAGATCTTTTCCTTAATAGAGGCTAGGAAAATATCTGCACATTGAGGGGGAAGGTATACCCTTCAATGGTTTAGGAGGTCTATATGGAGATGTGTGACATGCCTCAGGACGCATCCTCTCACACCGTGACTATACGCGGTGTTTCCATTTAGATTTCACTAGATGTCATTACCGAGCATCTCGGCATTTGTCGAGGATCTCGGCATTCGTCGAGGAGTTTAGACATCTTCACACGCTACATCCCCTGAGGATGTAGGCACTTCTGCATCATCTACTGACCGCCCATTTGAGCCAACATCAGCCAGAGATGCAGACCCGTCAGAGGCCGAGGATACTGGCCTCGAGGCTCCGGATGATGACCGAGACGAGGATTTCTACATCCTCACCGGGAGGGACCGCATGCAGAACGAGAGGAAGAACACCTTCAACCAGAACCATTTGCTACCTTTCTTCCGCATGTTGCACCTTATTGTTGCAACAAACGTGGATCATGTAGCACATAAAACCACATTTAGTCAGCTTCGGGCACAGTTTTTTATACGAGTGGTACGTGGAGATCCCATAGATTTTCCATTGCACATCTTTGAGATGATCCGTTACGAGACGAGCATCGTCTCCACGGATAATCTCTCATACGGTGTCATAATCAGCCGACTATTACTTGCACGGGGAGTGTCAACCCAGCTAGAGGAGCGGGTCAAAAATCAGATGGGCCCCCTCGACATGACCACGCATCGACGTAGCATTGGACAGGCGAGGGGACGTAAGCCACCCCTGTAGAGGATCTAGTTCCTCCGACGCAACCTGAGCTAGGTCATGTGGGGAGTAGTAGTCAGCATACGCTGAGTACATCTGCAGGAGATGCACGGCCTGCTTGGGTTGATGCGGTGATCTCACAGCTGACTACGCATATCGATCATAAGATCGATTGATCGAAATCTCGCGGCTATATCGGCGTCTGTCGCCGAGCTCACCCATCGTGTAACTATCCTCAACGACAAGGTTGATACCTTGACTGAGGAGGTACGGAGTTCGACTTTCGTGGACAACATTATCATCTGAGTGTTGTTTACTAAATTCTATCATATTTTGTATTTTACTTTTAATATTTGTAAAGAAAAATATTCTTGAATATTTCTATCGTTTTTTAATTTCAATTCTCAATCTTCTTTAATGTTATATTTTTCAACTTTAATACTAAATCACTGCACTTCAAATCTATATAAACATAAATCTATATTTATATATTACAAATTGTATATATATAAATATATACAAGTCAATTTTTTAGACTTGTCCACAAATTATGCACTATAAAAATCACATAATTTTTAAATTAGAGTCATATTTAATTTAAATTTACAATTAACGTTCGAACGTTAGTAATTCACGTTCGAATGTTGGCGTAAAATATTTTACGTTCAAACATTAATTACTAACGTTCGAACGTTGGCGCCAAAACATTTCAGGTTCGCACGTAAGTAGCCACAAAGTTCGAACGTATATATGACGTTTGAACGTAAATTTCCCATACGTTGGAACGTAAAAAAAAATATCATCTGTCTTTAGTGACGATTTCCAGAAACCGTCACAGAAAAAGCCTTTTAGTGACGGTTTCACAATTACAGGAAAATCATGAAAGGGACTTAACTCTTCTTCAAATCAATTGATTTCGATGAAAACTCTTACATACGCGTTCATTTTTAAGACTCTGATCACTTCTATAGCTTAGAGTAACGATTCACGCATAATTATTTTTTGCATGATCAATTGATTTCCATGAAAATTCTTACACGCATCAATTTATGAAACTCTCACGGTCTATATAATCACTTAGAGTAATCATCCACGCATAATTATTTTTATAATATTTTTTTATAATCATGTTTTAAAATGATTACATTTATATAAGATTATGTTATTTTTACAATTGATTATCATTTTTCATATCTTTGTACATACATTGTGTTACCGAGTACTCAATGTGCTTGATTGATATGATTTGATAAGAAAGCGGGAAGTCTGTCCAATTTGAAACCTTCCAAAAGTACCTTGAAATTTCTCCTTCTTTTAAAAGTTCTTCTTGTCCTTGTTCACTTAATAGGAACACAAGTAGAGAGAACTATATTCCCTTTTTTATTTATTTATTTATTTATTGCCTTTGGTTATATTGATCATGATTGAATATATACTTTAAGAAAAATAATATTTTAGTGTGTAAGTCATGCACATTTCCTTTAAAAAAAGAAGATAAATCTAAGACCTACAAAAAAAATAAAAATAAAATAATTACAGTCTCCAATTTTTTTCAAAGAGAGTGTGCAAAACTTGCATACCCTAAAACTGTATCTATTATTACTCTTACTTTAAAGCAAACTCAAGGATCCCCTTATTGATATATAAAAAGTAATATTCTTAATCTTCAAAAATAGAAAAAAGTTATTGATCATCTTGTAAGTACGTGGGGCTCAATATATATTGCTCCAACTTTCCATGGTGGGATGTCTTGATCCGAGGAAAATTGATCTGGAAATTGGCCAGATTTAAGAATAGGATGGACAATCTTAACTGAATGGATGCTATTAAATTGATTTCCTAAAATCTTATATATATATATATATAATAAATAATATGTATGTATGTATGTGTATATATATATATATATATATATATGTGTGTGTGTGTGTGTGGGAGTGCACGCTGTTATCACACTCAAGAATAAGAAAAATTAATTTCATCAGCCGATATTCATTATTCCACACCCCAGATTTTATGAAAAAGCTGTAGGTATAGAGTGTGAGAGTGAATAGTAGCTGATGAGTAGAATTTCTCATTCTTAAAAAAAAAACTATATTGCAAAATAGGTGTAAATTTTTTGAATAATAATCATGATGTTTCAATGTGATTGCGAAATTTATTTAACGACGCATGCAGTACTAAGGTTCAAGGAAGTAAGGTTCAAAGAAATTTAGTAATCAAGTCTATGGAAGATGGCCAAAATTAGTTAATACATGAGGTCAGGCCGCAAACTTTGATTATAATCAATAATCCTCTTATATTTATTATTTCGGAGCGAGCTAAGATATAGGAACCAGACACATTGTTGACCAAAATAAGGTGCGGACTTAAGATTTTGTTTTCCAAAGTTGTCGACAAGAAAAACTGAGACTTTGTTTGTGGGCGCTGGTTCCAATGTATACAACAAGAAATCTGACATTTTGCGGCGAGGTAAGTTCACTACAAAAAACATGTAAATCGCCGCAATATATTTCACCTGACCGAAATTCGTTTGCGGCAAATTTGTCGAGAAAAACAAGTATGGGTTGATCAATTGCAGTGGCCTTTGACTTTCGTTGCATAGAATATCTTTTGCCGCAAATAAATTATGTCGGAAATAATAGTTTCAACCGAGGTATAAACAGTTTTGGTGCTAGATTAGTTCTCCGGAAATAATTAGTTCCCTGCAAAGAACAATTATCATCTCCCAAAAAAATATAAAAGCATAAAACCGTATTTATCAAAATCCAAGCCATGCACTAATTTTATATTTCAAGAAAAATCAATAAAAATCCAAGCACAATGAAAATTAATCAAAAGAATAAAAATAAATATCCTCTAAAAGGTAAACATCATATAAAAGTTGAAGATGCAAACATGATATATAACTAAATGTAATGAGTCCAACCAAAACAAACATAAAACTTTAGGCTCCAACATAAAAATTGAATGATTTAAACATTAAAAAAACTAACTTATTCTGCTATATATTACACACTACAGAGCCTAAACCAAAGTCTTGTTTGTTTAAAATCCTGAAGATCATCAAAATTAAAGGGAAGTGCCAAGTGGCATCAAAGGATTTGTCAAATGTCAAGGGGAATTACTTAAAGTGCGAGTGGTTAGCATTGTGACCCAATAGCGCTCATTGTTTGGACCCTGATCTTCATCCATGCAATGTCTCTCAAATTTCCTAAATATTGAGACAATGTCTCTCAAATATCCTTACACCATTTACTATGAGGAAATTATGCCTAAGATTATGCAATATACAAAAAGGGCAATTCGAATTGCGCAACCAAAAATGATCAATAAATCTACCCAATTGATTCTGAAATTCAGAAGCATGTGTAATATATACCTAGATGTCTGTAACTGGTAAAACTCGAGCTTGGACAGGAGAAAGCCATAATGGAAAATCCCCTGCATAATGTTCTATGAGAACTCCAAAGAATCGCTCCAAGCTAGGATCCAAGAACTGCTCTGTGGATCATGATGGGCCGCTTCTTTTCTGAGTTCGAATCAACATATGTGATGTCAAACCGCTGCTGTAAATTAAAATCAACCTGTAAAGTTTGGAAAATAACAAACATTTCTAATGTTGCAGATCTACTCAAGGCTTCACAACCTACAATAGTAAAATTATATTCTTAACAATATTTTCATAATTGTTGATTATTACAACACAATCATTTTAATACATGTTATAAATATCATATAGAAACCAAAATTTTGGATGAAAGGCAGGATAAATCTGCTTGATCTCCAGCAAGTCTTATTTTATATGTCTTGCATCGGATATACAAAGGAACAGGCTATGATTACAATGAAAAACTTTCATGTTACCATTGTAAACATATGAGCATTGCACAACCACGGTATGTACTTTTTTTTAAAACTTTCAATTTATATCACTCACTTAAAAAATCTAACATATCTTTTCTATACATTCTAACAAATAACTATATTTTTGTTGATAATAGTTGTCGAGCATATGTTTAAGTTGAAGATGGTACAAGACAACTAGCTGCAGTAGTGTTTGGTGAAATTGCAAAAAAAAACATTGGGTTATTCAGCAGTTCATTTTATGAGGCAAGGTAACATAATATTACATTTTTTTTTAACTCTTTCAATTGAAACAATACAATTATAAATCAAAACATAATTTTTATAATAAATTTTTTATTTTTTTACAGGAGCATTTGCCATTCTTGGAAAGTATGGCCAAAGAAATCTCAAAAAAAGAATAGATAATCGAATTTCGTGCATATATAGACTATATGAACCAACAACGCCATAAGAATTTTAATATATTATCAATTAATTCTGCAGAAGAAAAAGAAATATGCTGATTAATATGGTTGTAATATGAACTTTACTTCCACTTTAAAATTTAAATCAAACTACATTTTGTAAACTTATATTAAACTTCTCTTGCATATATATTATGGTTGTTGCATATATTATTTGTTTTATTTCTTTGTAATTTACTATTCTTTTTTCTTTAACATTTTTTTTTTGTTTGCAATTAGGTTATAACTTTTTTTTACTATATGATTCATAGATTTGTAAGAAAATATAATTTTTTTTATAATTTAGTTATGCTATTTATTTTTCTTAACTATCTATATATAGTTAAGAAAATATAATTTCTTTTATAATGCAGTTATGTTTTTTTTCTTTCTCAACTGGGCAAACGCTTGGACGTTTCATTACTACTAGTATACATATATATATATATAGGTGTCTGATCCTAATTAATATGGACAATCCCGTGACGTGGCCATATTCAATAGGATGTTTTTTTAAGAGAAATGTCATCATTCATTCATTTATCAAAAGAAACCTGTATCCATGACTGGATACATACAGGATATCCCCATATTCAATAGGATGTTGTCATCTTTTAAGTTTAAATTTTTCGAATAAGAAATTAAGGTTGATCAGAAAAGTGGCCATAAATAAGAAATTACTCGTGGCTGTCTAGGGCAAGAGAACTGAGATTTTCCTACATAGCGATATAATTGGATATTGGGCCTGTAAGCCCACACCGTGATAGGCAAAGCCCTATGATTTCAGCTTCTGAGGGTCCCTATGAGCAAGGGTATACCTGTGTTTTATAGGGTTGTGATCAACTAACAGATGCTCCAAGCCCGAGAGGGTTTCAGGGATTATAATTATTGCTCAAAACAAGCAAGGACAACCTGTTGAGCTTACCTGAAAAAAAAAAAAAAAAAAAAAAAAAGGCTTTAGGCCGTCTCATCTTGGTGTATGGAAATGGTGCTTGGGTTCTAAATTGGTATTTGGGCTATAACAAATTTGAACTGGAAAATATTATTTGTCTATTGAGCCCAAAAATAAACACATTGATTTGGGAGTTAAGAGCATTCTCATTGGAATAGCTAAAAGTAAATAAAATTCTTGAAATATCTATTAAACATGAAAAATCATCTGCATTGAATTAGGCAAACTAATCTAACTTAGCTTTTAGCTACAATATATCTAAAAATAAAGTCAAATTTACTTGTAACAGTAGATGGAGCAAATGTTTACTTTATTATTTCTTTGGAACACTCTCTCTCTTCTTGATATTTTCTCAATCAACCACCGTCAGTTTTCTTTCTCTCAAATTTTTTTCCCAATTTTCACTTCTATGCTTCTTCAAGAAACGTACGTTGACCCTCTCAAAACCCACATATTGTCAGAATGAAGTCCAAATTGAATCACCCAAATTAGAGCTAAAAACTAAATTGTACTGAAAAATTTTAAAGTGGGTGGTACCGATCGGCTGATAGGGAGAGAGAGAATTGGTTGGAATTTGACGGTCGATACCGATTGATTCACCAATTTGGGGATTGGTTTTTGAGTCTATCCTCAAATTCACATCACATACACAAGTTTACAACAAATCAACTCTAGATTCACAACAAATTTGTAACAAAATCATAAATTCACAAAAAATCAACTACAAACTCCATAAGTGGCGATGATAGTGTTTGTAAAGGACTAGGCTCCACAGGCTATGGAAGGGAGAGTCGAGAGAGGTCTGAGAGCTGAGAGAGCTCCATCTTTCTTCAAATAGAGAGAGAGAGAGAGGGAGTCTAAAAGAGAAAGAATCGGGAGAAGAAAAGGAAGTGGAGTGGAGGGGGGCATGGAGTTATTAAACCCTAAATCCAAACGACGCCGTTTGGTGGCGTCGTTTCGCTTTAAATTTTTTTCTAAATGTTACATGAACGACGCAGTTTAAATCATTTAAGTAAAACGACATCATTTTACCTAAAATATAATATATATATATATATATATATATTATATTATTGTTCGGTTCGGCAATTTGAACCTAGTTTAGATCAGGACCGGACTGGCCGACATCAATTTCATGTATTTTCTACTGCTGGCCGACCGGTTCTTCATCGATTTCAGTTGGTTCTAGACTCCGTCGATCGGTCCCATCGATTCCTCTAAAGTCCTAACCGAAATAAACCAATTGAATGGTTGCAAATCGAATTGAACTTGTTTGTATATATTTTTGGTCGTTTTGGATGTCTAAAAGGAAAAAAAATAAAAAAAATAAAAAATCTAATCTTAAGGTCTAGTTTTATTATTATTATTATTATTATTATTATTATTATTATTATTATTATTATATATCCAATGTACCACTTAAGTTGATCTTACAATGATGAAAAATTAATGATGTTTTGACTCTCTTTTTTTTAAACTATAATGAATCCTACGACAAGTGAAATGTTGGCATACCAAAATTACAAGTAGAAACATCGTCGCTAACAAATACAAATGCCAAACCAAAACAATCATCTGCCGACTCTATTGTATTTTTCAAATTTATATTATTATATCTTTATAATTGCTATGAGTTGTTATATATATATTAATACAACCTTTAAACAGTGAATATAACCCATAACTCAAATTTTCATACGCGCGAGTACTTATTCTTATAGTTTATTGCCAACTATTTAATTTCCTCAAGTATGCATGAGAAGCATGACTCATACAATAGTACCGACTTGGTTTATGGCAAGGACAAAAATAACACAAGTTGATATACACCGGCTAATAGAATAATAGGTCAAAACATCCGTCACTAATATTTAAACTCCGTGAGTTCATCAAGGCCTCGTTTACTTTTACAAAACTTTTTAACTCATCTAATTATTACAATTTTTTTAAATTTTTATACAAAATAAAATAAATAATTCAACTTTTTCAAATCTCAAAACAAAAATAATGTTAAAAATATATATTCTAATGATATTTTATTCAGTTTTCAACTTTTATCTCAACTCATCTCATCTGTGAAAACAAACGAAACGGCCTAAGTATCGTTAATGTTAATAAAAATATAAGAGCAATACTATTTTTAATCTTAAATTTTATTATCTTCAGTCACACTTATTAACGTGTCAAATGAACAACTATAACGATTAAAAATCATAGAATCTAGAATGAATAACAGTATTTCTTAAATGATAATGATTGAACCAAAATCATTGATCTTCCAAAGTGTGTACCATAAATCATGGTGTCATTCCTTGATTAGAGCTATGTATATTTTAAGCAAACACACGAAACATGCCCTCATCCCCGCTGTCTTTGGAGTGTTCCTCTCGTTACTGCAAAACCCTATATATATTGCGTAAATGTGATTGATGGTTTAATAAATGTATTTGGCAATTCACGATTGAATCATGAAAGAAAAAGATAGGAGAGGCCGAGACCAATGAGCATGTACCACATCAATGGTCTCTTTGTTCAAACCCATGATAGAAAATTATAAGAGCAAATCACGATATCATGAACAAGGCAAGATTTTCTGAAATATATACCCAAAGGAAATTAAGAAAGTGAAATTGAAGCAAAAGCAAACAAAAATAATACAAGATCTTTGTTCGATGATTACCCAATATTATATACCATCATATACTTTATTATTAATATTGTAATTATATATTAATTAACGTGGCAGAACTACACAGAAGAGAATATTCGATGATAAACTACAATATGTGGGGTTCCTGCAGTCTATATATATATATATATATATATATATATATATATATATATATATTATTAATCCTTGTTTGAGACAAAGAATTAATTTAAGGAATAAATAATGAGCTGGTCCCAACCCACCATTATTTGCCTAAGATTAGGGAAGGCTTCGCAGAGTTTCAAGAGAGACAAACCTCTAGTTTTGTATTTGAAAAGATTTATGTACAATTCTCTTTATTAACACAATTAATACATGTTTTATTTGTATTAATGTGAAAAAAAAATTCAAATTCAAATTCAAATTTAAGAAAGCATGATGACAGATACCAAATGGAGTGATATTGCATCAGTATTAGAAGAAAGATAATTATTTGTGACAATATACGATGAAAATAATTATTTACGATGAAAATAGAACCAATTTGATAAATAAAAATAATTATTTTTATTGCAACTAATAATTGACCACATATAATATATAAATGTTTTTCTTATAATGCATATTATTCTTATGATCTTGAGCCTTCAATTGAATGGGATGGTGATTGTATTACAAATTAATTAGCAATATTGAGAGGGCATGATCTCTTGATATTTAATCAAAAAATAAATGCATTTAACATGGTGCAGGAGTCACTCATGTTTTAGAAGTTAAAACGACAGTACACCATCTGTATTCCTGTGGGTGTAATTAGGAGTTTAATTAATCTGTGAATCTATATGTGGAAAGAATAATACGATCGTATTGTGGTCCATAATTAGGCAAAAAAATAAAATAAAATAAATTGAGTGACTTAATTACCTGGATGCATGACAGCACGCAATGTTTGATCAAACTCGGATCTAACACTTGTCATTGTGATGTCGAACTACATATTGCGGTGACTTGTTGGCATTTGCCATATTTGACTGACAGAAAATAAATAAATAAATAAATTTAGCTCCGTCAAAGACACCGGTCATTCTCTCTTGCTCAGAGAAGTAGTAGTTCAGGAGCTACAATTCTTTTGGCTCCTTCCAATTATCTTCCATGCAATTCCTTAGAAGCTACAACGTCATTCTTGTAAACTTCAGGCAGCAGCCAGAACCATTATTCTTCTGCCAATACCCTTATTAAATATTGGTGATAAAAAGTATTACTATTTGAAAGTTTTTACATCATATACAACCTACACCACATCAATATGTATGCGTTTAAATGTATAGCAAGGTAAAAATGACAAATTATAGATGACAAGTAGAATTTTTCATTTGATTTATAAGATTTAAATTTTAAAATTTATTTTTCTAATTAAATTATGATACATGGATAATGTGTAGTGCATGTAAACACTTTCAAATAAAATTATTTACCAAGAAAATGCTTGGTAAATGGTACATAGTGTTAATTAATTAAGAATAAATAAGAAGCTCGGGGGAAATTGCAATTTGTCTAGTTCAATTATTAGCCTCTTGATTAACCCAATATATATATATATATATAAGCCCTCTTCGTCATGTGGAACTCCTATACCTTTTAAAAGGATCTGCAAGAGCCCCACTACCCCCACAAGTACTACTCGATCCTCTCATCAACTTCAACCCTTTTTCTTATTTCCTTAAACATGACCAAACCAGCACCAAATGTAGTGGGAGATCATTCATTCTATAACTCTTCCAAAGGATCATCATATCCTCAAAAAGCCAAGGGAATGTCCTTCTTTGCCTTTCTTCTCTCCACTTTTGTTTACATTTCTGTATTTTATATCTTCAATTTGTCTCCTTCCACTCTCTTCAACACCACCAAGTTTTGGTTCTTCATTACCAACACTCTCATCCTCATCATTGCTGCTGACTATGGTGCTTTCTCTTCATCCAAAGAGGAACAAGGTCTTTACGCGGACGAGTACATGATCAATATGCCTAGCAAATTAGTGAAAACTAGTGTTTCATCCTTGGTTTCACAGCACCCGGAAGTTGTTTATAAAGAAACCAATCGTCCCGAGATCAGATCGAGAGAGGTTGTCGTTTGGCATGAAAAGAAATTAATAACTCAGGAAAGCGATTCGTTCCCAGAAAGTAATATTCCGCATGAGGTTGTGACCAATACAGATCATTCGGAAAAGCATGATCATGTTCATCATGATGAAGATTGGCAAGAAAAGAGGCCGCATGAGGTCCTTACTCCGAAAGCTGATCACAAGATTCATTCAAGAACGGCCTATCGTCGAGTTAAGTCCGAGAAAGAGAGACGGGTAGTGATTGACGAAAGCAAGAACGAAATTCGAAGGATCAGTACAGTCTGTACAGAGACTGCCAAACGTGAACCAAACCTCGAAGAAAATGATCAGTTTTCAACCATGTCCGATGAGGAACTGAACAGAAGAGTTGAAGAGTTTATTCAGAGGTTTAATAGACAAATCCGGCTTCAAGCAACTAGAAAGTACTCCGGCGAAATTTAAAATACCAGAGAATAGAGGAAAAAAAAAAAAAAAAAACTTCCCGATCGAATAATGAATATGAATATGGAGAGATCGAAGTAGCTAGATTTTCAGAAAAACAGTTGCTTGCTTTTTACTTACTTAAAAAGTTGTAGTTTCTGTCTTGTTTGCTTTTTTAACTTGTCTTTTAGTTTATTGTTATTATCTTTCAATGGTTAGTGTAAACGCCTTAGACTGTTAATTGCATGTAGAGCTGTCTTTCTCTCTACAAAGTTTCTAGCTAACTGTTCTTTTCCTTTAATCTTCAACCATCCTCTAAATTGATTAATTAACGGCATTTTATAGGCTTTTACTTTTATATATATGCTTGTAATATACAATATGAAGTCTACAATACTTACACGTATTAATTATTATCAGATCGATGTAATATATATATATATATATATGTATGTATGTATGTATGTATGTATGTATATGCATGTATATATATGTATATATGCATGAATAGGAAAATGATGCTTGGACCGATAAAATGCATTTATGGTGTAAATTTTGATAAAATCGTTTTGTTTTTTAATCTTTAAACTTTTGTTTGAATAAAAAACAATTTTTATGACTATTTATCGATTTAAAAAAATTCAGAAAGTTAACACACCATTTAAATTTGGATTTATTATATATATATACACACACATGGGAACGGCCCTGGGTATATGTTAGTCCTAAGGTGCACCTGACATAATAATTTAAATAAAAAAAAAGTAAAAAATTCATTAACTTATTTGTCTGGGAAAAGAAAATACAAGATTAAAAAAAGACAAAAAATAAAGATTAAAAAAAATCTAAACTTTAACAAAGTATCTAACCCAAGACTATTAATGGCATTTTGGTAAAACATGATCATTCATTAAATTCTACAAGGGAGCTACACGTTAAATGGTTAAGGGTCTTAGAGCATTGGCAATGGTCTAGCCAAGTCTAAAATTTAGCTAGAATCTTAATTTTTGGCTATAATATCAATTTTTGACTAGGTGAGTCCACATTGGACTAACCATTATAAAGTTAAAATAATAATATAATATTATTTTTTTATTTTTTTTTGCAAATACAATTTATATATTTCTTAGATCTTTATGCTTTGTAGAAATAATGTGTCTACTCTATCAATAAGTAGAAATAATGTGTATGACATGTATGTTTTACCATTCAAAGAGAGAGGGAAGTAATGAAATAATTAAATATTATTTTCCATTGTGAATAGTAGCTAGCCATATTTGGAGAAGACTTAAGATTTACTATTCATCAAGTCTTAAGCTTTGGACCATTGGCTAGTCCAATGTAGAGGCTTTTTCTCACATCTAGCTAAAGTTTAGACTTGCATTAATATTTGGCTAGTCCATTGCCAATGCTCTTAAGGACCTTTTGGTAAAACATGATCATTCATTAAATTCTATAAGCTAGGAAGCTACACGTCAAATGGTCAAAGATTTTAAGAACTTTTTGGTAAAACAAAACTTAACGGACTTAACAGAAAAACAAGAAAATTTAACTGAAAAATAACAAAAATTACTATTCATAATTAGATAACCACTTATTATAATAAAGTGTATATATATTCATAGCAAAAGTACCGAGAAACCCCAATATTATTTTTATGCAAGTCGATCACGCGCGTTACAAATTAATTTTCATATCAGCGATTCAATGGTACTGCTGCATGCTGCATGCATTCGATACACTATCAATAAACAGACTTGCAAATATATTTATCTTTTGTACGTACGTTAATAATTTGATCAGTTTAATTTCCGCTTTAATTTGCCTCATGTTATTATATATATATATATATATATATATATATATATATATATATCTACTATATATATATAAACGCGAATGATGGAGTAACAGTATTTTCGTCGACACTTTTTTTTTTTCATTTATGTCCCTATTTTCCTGGTTTAATTCTCAAGTCTTCTTTCTGTAATTGTTTTACTTTTACCTACTATCTGTACTTTCCTAGAAAGGCCCTTCTTTTTCTAGGAAATTCTCACTTGTTTAATTGTTTTCTCTTCTGCTTTCATTTGCCGATAATGTTTTTTGTCTTTATGTTTTGCACTGTTATCCCTGCCGCATCTTTATCCTATATATATTTTACACGCCGCTTTGCCATACAACTTTTCATCCACTTCAATTCACAGTTTATTTATTTCTTCAAATCTTCAGGGTGTCCTTCAATTTCCCTAAATTTTGTTCTCTACTTGTCAATCTCGGCATCACGTGGTATGATTTCTTCTACTTCTTCTTGTTAGTTAAATATTTTTGATTGTTTATTAAGTAATTTATTTAGACGCAGAACTTAGATGTAAAAAAAAATTACATAAATTCATACGAAATGTTGTTTTGAGACAATTCTAAAAAGAAGACGAAACCCAAACAAGAACAAAGCGAAAAACAGGAACGCTTGAATTTATACAAAAGTAAAGTTGACCAAAGTTTGTTGGAATTTGTAAAAATTGACAAAAAAAAAATTTATATACTATCACTAATCCTAAGGAAAGAATGGAGAAGATGAAATTAACCCGAGAAGGGATGGGGGAAACTGAGGTTGATGTCAGTTTGATAAGAAGACATCAACCTCATCAATATATATAATACATTTATAGATCTAAACAAATTCTTAATAACTAATTCAAATTTAGACACAGTATTTGAGGACTTTTACAATTTTTAATGTCCTACGGTTTATTTGCAATCTTTTTTGTAGTTATAAATGATGAATTATATATTTAATTTATGAGTCATAAATATATAACATATTCATTCGACTATAATTAATAAAATTAACAATAATAGTTCTATTTATTCATATGTCATATTTAAAAAAACATATGAACTTGTAATTATTGATTGTATTGATTCGATATTTCTTATATGTAAATCTTTTTTTCTGTAGTTGTCAATGATGAAAATTTATATCATAATTATATGATTAAATTATTTAATACTTACTTATGTACTTTATAAATTTAAAATTAACATATTATATATTTAATTTACATAAATCAGCTAATTTGTTTAATATAATTTAATTATAAATATTCATAAGATAAAAAAATATGTTATTGATAATTTAAATAGATTCATATATTGATTAAATCACTTAATGTTTTCATATAGCCTTATTTAATATAATTTATTACTAAATAAGTTCGATATTTTAAAATTTTAATATTAATAACTGAATATTAAATTTTCTACTATTAAAGAATCTTATATTTATGACATTATTAATGTTGTTTTTAGTAACACTATTAGTAGAAAATCCCGTCTCGTACAATATAATATTTTGTTTAATTTTTTATTTTATAAATGTCTATCTTATTGACTGTATTTGTTATTATTCTTAATATTTTATTATAGCCTCATTCAATAAATATAATTCTAACTTTATTATATTCTTTTTTCTTATATGTTCTTTGTCACAGATTTGCTGATTTTGTTCTTATTTCGCTCGTCGTCATTCCGCTGCCTATTGATTTGCTCCATTTCCGCTGCTCTTTTATTTGTCCTATACTTTGTACTTTTTATCCTTTTGAAATAAAAATGCTTATTCTTTTTTTTTTTTTGTAATATTTATTCTATTTATTCATATGTCATATTTAAAAAACATATGAACTTGTAATTACTGATTATAATAATTTCATATTTTTTATATGTGAATTTAACCTTTTATATCGAAACAATTTAATGTTATATTTGTTAATTTAATGTAATGTGTAGGGAGTTTTTTGAAATTGAATGTTTCTTTCTTGTACTTTAGATATAAATAGTTCTTATATTGTTTGTGTGTTACATTTTCATATATATGCATGTATATTTGCATGTTTAGCTGTTTATTTTTTATATTAGTCTCTCAAATTGGTGCGGAATCCCGAATTTTTTTATAAGAATTGTCTACTGGTAAGACAATATTATTAGATAAAAAAATTACATTTAAATTTTATAAATACCGCCTTTATTAACTTTTATATAAATCTTTCTATAAAAACAAAGGTTTTAAGAATCTGAACAAAAAGTCGTAAAAAAAAAATTGATATGCTGCTCAATCGGAAGACAATATATACTTGCTACTGTTATATACTTAAAAAATATTTGTATATAGTTGTGAATAGGTTTAATTTTGTGAATAGGTGTATTATAGTTGTAGATATTTGCATGTGGTATATAAGATATGTGTTGTAAACATGGAGAAAATTTTAAAAATATAGACAATTGTATATGTTTATAGTTTAAAATTTGAGATATTATAGAAATGGACTTGCTAGATATAAGCGGTTTGATGCACCAAATCGCATACCAACATTTACATAGCTTTTTTTATTACAAAAAATAAAAGAAATTTTTTTTAGAGAAGAATAAGATCCTGTCTCACAAAAATCATTTTTATCTTTAATTTACATTATTTCATTAAACGAATAACTTACATTTTTAGGCAAAATCGCTTCTAAAAAGATTCTTCAGTACAGAAATTGTCAACTGCATGGACAAACGTGCAGCACACGCTGCCCTTACTAGTATATATATATATAGAGCAATGCTAGATACAGTCCTCATTTGGGGACTGCAATACAAGCCTAGGTAATTTTACCTTTAAATTTTTTTAAAATTACAAAACTACCCCTCCAAAAATGATATTTTTTCTCATTTAATAAAGAGCTTGCACATGCAGTCCCCACTTGGGGACTGCAAATAGAATTTCTCATATATATATATATACCCTTAAGCTAATTAATATATAGTGTATGACAAGTCAGTGTCGTACATGAGTTTGTTGATCGACAACCATCTATGCGTAACTTTTAGAACCAACCAAATTATTATTTTGCGATAAGCCCGGCCTGATGATTATATATATATATATATATATATATATATATATATATATATATATATTCTGCGATAAGCCCGGCCTGATGATTATTTTTTAGAATGAATATAGAGTAGTGCAGACCAATATAACTATATATATATATAATATTAATATTCTAATTTTGTTAATTATAAAATAATAGAATTACATAATTCTTCAATGATCGAGTCGCTATATACATAATGATATAAATTGAACTCGTATCACTTTAATGCTCATCATGTTATTAGGAGCTTTAATTATTCCACTCGTCATGTTATTTTGAACTTAATTCGGACCGGACTTTGCATGTAATTTTCATGATTCTTAATTAGAAACCACGATCGACTTTACAGCACATCATGATGTTACATAGTTGAGGGTTGAAATTCTTTATTACTAAAGTAGTTTCGTATATATTTTGGGAATTAATCAAAGCCCATATATTAATATATATTGACGCGTATTTTTCTAAGTCAACTGAAGAATATTAAGCATGCATTCATCAAATATTAGAGCCAGTACGCACCCAATTATCAACGATCGAGCTGAATTATATAACACATGATCATGTATTTAATTATTAAATGGGAAATGGCCGGGTTCCTATATATATGCATGGCTATGATTACCCATCCCCACTGCCCCCTATATCGTGTAGAAATATATATCTACGGATGCATATAATATAAAGTCGTGTTTTACGTACAATTACAGGAAAATGTAAGGGACTTAATTCTTGTTCAAATCAATTGATTTCGATGAAAACTTTTCCATACGCGTTCATTTTTAAAACTCTAACTTCTATATCTTTAGAGTAACGATACACGCTTAATTATTTTTTGCATGATCAATTGATGATTTCCATGAAAATTCTTACACGCATCAATTTATGAAACTCTCACGGCCTAGCTATATAATCATTTACAATAATAATACACGCATAATTATTTTTATAATATTTTTTATAATCATGTTTTAAAATGAGTATATTTATATAAGATTATGTTATTTTTATAATTAATTATCATTTTTCAAAGAGCAATGCTAGATACAGTCCCCATTTGGGGATTGCAATACAAGCCTAGGCAATTTTATTTTTAATTTTTTTTAAAATTACAAAACTATCCCTCCTGAAATGATGTTTTTTCTCATTTAATGAAGGGCTTGCACATGCAGTCCCCAAGTGGGGACTGCAAATAGAATTTCTCTTTTTCAAATTATGACACAATGTAAGTATAAAGATATGAAAAAGAAAGCGGGAGTCTGTTCAATTTGAAAACTTCCAAATTAGTACCTTGAAATTTCTCCTCCGTTTTTTTTTCTAAGTAATTCTTCTTATCCTTGTTCACTTAAGGGCTGGTTTGTCCTTGTTCACTAGGACTTGTTTAGAGAGTGAGATGAGATAAAAATTTTATAAATAGTAGTAAAATAGTTTGTGAATAGTAGTGAGATTGTTTGAGTTGAGTATTTTTTAGATTTTGGGAAATGAGAGAACAAAATTTAAATAAAAAATATTATAAAGTTAAAATATTGTAAGAATATAATTTTATAATATTATTTTTGTTTGAAATTTGAAAAAGTAAGAATTTTTTATTTGAAATTTGAACAAGTTGTAATGATTAGTTTGAAAATTTTGTATTTGAATTATGTTTGAGAATAAGATAGGATGAGATAAAATGATATTAGATGAGAATTTTATATCACATCCCATATCCCAAACCTGCCAGAACACAAGTAGAGAGAAATATATTCCCTTATTTATTTTTATTTTTTTGCCTTGGTTATATTGATCACGGTTGAATGCTTTAAGAAAAATAATATTTACAGTCATAAAGTGTGTAAGTTATGTGCATTCCATTTAAAAAAAGTGGGTAAATCTAGGACCCACATAAAAAAATAATTTTTTAATGATAGTCCCCAATTATTTTCAAAGAGAGTGTGCAAAACTTACACACACTAAAACTGTATCTAGCATTACTCTTACGTTAAAGCAAACTCAAGGATCCCCTTATTAATAAATAAAAAGCAATATTCTTAATCTTCAAAAATAATAGAAAAATGTTACTGATCATCTTGTAAGTACGTGGGGCTTGATATTGCTCCAACTTTCCTTGGTGGGATGTGATCTGAGGAAAATTGATCTTTCATCTACATTTGGGTATCAAGAATATCTTAGGTATTTTCATAATATTTTATTACTATTCATTATTTTATTATTACTTTTCACCTACTTTTTACTACCATTTATTATTTTTCACTATTATTTAATATTCTATTATTACTTTTTCATTATTTTTTTACTATTATTCACAACTCTTCTCAACACTGCTTAGTACCCAAATCACAATTAACTGAATGGATGCTATTAAATTGATTTCCTAAAATCTTATATATATATATATATATATATATACCTAAAATCTTTGGTATATAATAATAATAATAATAATAATAATAATATATGTATGTACGTAGTACATGTGTGGGGTGTGCGGGCTGTTATCACACTCAAGAATAAGAAAAATTCTTTTCATTAGCCGCTATTCATTACCCCACATCCCAGATCCTATGAAAAAGCTGTAGGTGTAGAGTGTGAGAGTGAATAGTAGCTGATGAGTAGAATTTCTCATTCTTAAAAAAAAAACTATATTGCAAAATAGGTGTAAATTTTTTGAATAATAATCATCATGTTTCAATGTGATTGCGAAATTTATTTAACGACGCATGCAGTACTAAGGTTCAAGGAAGTAAGGTTCAAAGAAATTTAGTAATCAAGTCTATGGAAGATGGCCAAAATTAGTTAATACATGAGGTCAGGCCGCAAACTTTGATTATAATCAATAATCCTCTTTTATTTATTAATTTCGGAGCGAGCTAAGATATAGGAACCAGACACAACCAAAATAAGGGGAGGACTTGAGATTTTGTTTTCCAAAGTTGTCGACAAGAAAAACCATGAGAGTCATGAGACTAATTTGTTTGTGGGCGCTGCTTGCAACTCGGACTTGTATGTTTGGGGCATTGTATGAGATATAAAATTTTCATCTCATCTTATCATTATAAATTTTTCAAATTTCCACATAAAATATAATAAACAATTCAACTTTTTCAAATTTCAATTCTATTTTTTCAAATCTTAAAACAATAATAATATTTAAAAATAATATTTTAAACTTTTAACTAAAATAAAAAATTCTCATCTCACTCTCCAAACCTACCCTCCTCGCAAATTCAATTGAATTTCCCAACCCATCATTTGATTCACTACCCATTTCATTTGCGGCACACGTTTATAGAGTCCCGGTCAAATGCACCCATCATCTATCTTCCAAAAGGTCGTCCTTCAAATGCAAATTAAAGATTTTGCATGTTTCTTTCTGGCCATAGATAATCTCTGGTCTTGACAACATATAAAAGAAATTCATGCTCGATCTTCTGATTTAGGGATGTCAAGAATATTTGTCAAAAAGTAATATTAGATACAGTCTTAGAGTGTACAAGACTTGTGCATTCCGTTTGAAAGAAAAAGAATAAGGTTCACTATTAAAAAATTAATTTTTTCATATATGTATCATATTTATTCTTTTTTTAAAGGAGTACGCGATACTTGCATACTCTAAGACTGCAAATATCATTTTTCACGTGACATGGTAGTTTTTCATCTCAAATTCCTCTAAAATTGTTGCCGAGTTCAAGAAATGAGGGCGTGTTTTTTCTCTCAATTTTCCGGGGAAATGGTCGGTCCGTTCTTCAAAGATACTTCACAATGTTATAACATAGCAACACTTCCTCATCATGCATCTTTACACCCAAGCTGAGAATTTTGGACTCCATCTTTATGCCTTAAGATTGTTACGACTCTCATATCCATGAAACTTGATTGAGAAGTGAATGAAAGAAATATCCATAAATGCATTCTCATCTCCTCCAAAGTACATTTTTTCTTTTTGTTTCCAAAGAGCCCTTCTAGTTTCTGCTTCACCTTTCCTTGAAAGCTCAAATTCGCAACCTTCACCATAGTTCAAGGTACACATTCTAAAACACTTGTATGCTCATGACCACATGGAAAAACAATAGATAAAGAAACAAATATTGCGTAGCAGTGTATGCATACGAACCTAGAATGCCTGGAAAATCATGTGTCATTCATCATATCATTTCACGCAAAAATCGTAGGGGTAACGTCTCATTTCTTCTACATTGATTCGGAAAAATAATTTATCAAATTCAGAACTGCTCTCAATTCCTAAAATTTTAGCAATGACAATTGCTCTTCAACAGAACAATCCCTGTGACACGAGGAACGGCAAGAGGAAGGGATGAGAATAAGACCGAGGCACCGCTGTTCCATGGGAGAAGGGGAGGAGCGTTGGGTGCTACGATACTCCACAGCATCTTGGAGAATGATGTTTCCTTGCTTGTCAATGCAGTGGAAGGTGCCCAAGAAAAACCGTCCATCTCTAATTCCCACCAGCATTCGACGAAACAGCAGATTCCTTACATGAGTTACAGGGTCCGAACTGTTTGAGTTAGACCCATTAGCACTCTCTGGATGAGTCAAGGATTTCTCCACTTCTTGATTCATGTCTGTGCACTTGAATTAAACACTACTTAAAATACAAGAAGAAAAGATTTTAAACTCTTTTGCTTGTTGACAAGCCAAGATCATTAACAATATAGAAACAAGCTTAAGCTTGGGTCACAAAATCAGCAACGGTAATGTACTGACCACATAAGCTACCTTCCAACACAGATTATAGAAAACCAAGAAGTTATATGATTTGGTTGGAGAGTAACTAAATATAATCTTCATGAAAGAAAGAAACATTCAAGTGTTCTAAGATGTAAAAAAATAATAAACATTTTTATATTTTGCCCCTCATAGACGATCCTTCCAAGCACCACATAAAGTTAAAAGTATGAAGTCAGTTAAGACGAACTTGGTTAAAAACAAGCATGCAACAGTCAAAACTTCCATTATAGACATAGTGTCTGATCGAAACTGAATAAATGTTGACCTACAGAGATAAGGCAAAGAAGGTGCACGGAGTCCATTGGGCAAACCTAGCAGGGCAGAAGTAGTAGGTATTATATTAAAAAAGGAAGGCTCATGTTTTCAATTGGACAGTATATAAATTGTCTGTGAAAGAATCCCAATCATATAGAGGGCAGCCCGGATGAATGGAAAAAGCTATTGGGCCCCAAGAAGCATAAACAAAATAAAAAATGAATGACTATTTCAGGTTGCAGAGGTAGTAGAGTTGTCAGGTATGTTGGAAAGATTGTTTGTCCCCATCAGAATGGAGAGATAAGGCATGCTGCTATGTGTCTTATGTGGTGTATTTGGGAAGAACAAAAATGCTCTATTTAGGAGGCAGGGTGCTTTTAGTGATCAATATGACATCCCTGTTGCTTAGACCACTTTGTGAGTGGTCGAAACATTGAGTCACCTCTCTGTTTCTTCATTAAGGGATTGTTTGTATCTCTCAGACTTTTTATATTAGTCCCCTTCTTTATTCTCTCTCTCTCTCTCTCTCTCTCTCACATGGAATTTCTCACATCTACTAAGTCTTCTGCAAGAAATATATGTTGTTTAAGTATGCAGAAAAAAGTTAATGAAATGCAATTTCTGCAAAAGTGGAGTATTGCATACAGAAACCACAATACATAAAACCTAGGATGTTTATCTTAATCCTTACTTGCATTCCTATTTGAGAAAGCAATGCATGCCATTTTGACATTTGATCTTATTTCACCATAGAAAAATAAAAATGCATGATTGAATTTCAATGAAGTAGATGAAAAGCAATAGAAGAGGTAACATAGACAACAGACTGTCTTCTTTATTGTCTTTTTTTAATAGGTAGATAATTTTCTTTTTAGTGTCTTAATAGTGTAGACAGCAATGCAGAGCCAACAAAGCCTGTGGCGCCTGACTTTTAGTATGATGCCACAACCCCAACTGAGAGGAGAATAAGATCAAAGTCTCCAATGGTGCTTAAAAATTATGGTGTATACGAGACCAACTAGCTAATCAAAGCACCACTAAGCTGAATAAATTATTGGCAAATTTGAAACACTGCCAAACTTACTGGATCAGAAACTGGCCAGGACATGAAAGGTGATCAAACTAAAAAATGTGTAAAGACCAGCAACAACAATCCAAAAGAAGGCTAAGAAAGAAACTCATCCAGAAAATCGTTTTGGCCATACTGATTAAAATGTAAAGAAATATATCAGGAAGTTTGATAGGGAGTGAAATATCAAAATCCTAAAAATTCTTCTATTTATTTCCTTCCACATGCACCAAATAAAAAAAAGAGACTTGCCACATCCTCTGTACTTGGGCTTTGCCTACTTCTATGAATAAAATTCCTTGATTACTTATCAAAAGAGTAATTCTACATATAATCGTAAAGTGCGTAAATACCGCGTAATCGCTTTGAAAAATAGTAGAGTTCACTATTAAAAAATTAATTTTTTTCATTTGGATCTCGTTTTATTCATTTTTTTCAAATCGATTACGCGGCGGTTGCACAATTCACTGTTACAAATATCTTTTCTCATTATCTTTACATCACCGTTCCAAGCACTGCAACCAATCCGTGATTGCTTTCTTTCCAAAGCCAATCATCTGCTCTCTTGCCAGTCATTCCCGGCTGTCTCAATTCAATGTTTCTCATTTTTACAGTAATCTTATACAGGCAAGTATCCGACACCATCAAATACGACTAGTACAACAAGATCGTCTCCTTAAACCAAGTATTTCAACAAAAATAAAAAATAAAAATAAAAATAAAAATAACAAAACAACCCAACCCAACAGAACCTTTTGTATGCAACACTGAGCCAGTTCTAATCTGTTCCCAATCTCCTCTTCAATATCTCTCTTCTTGATATCACTAGCTAAGGCAACACTAACTAAAATCTCTAATTGTTAGTGTTTTAGGAAAACTCCATCCTAATATACAAACGTCATGTACCCGATTCATACCCGAAACAAATCTCCCCAAAGATATAATTTACATTACAGGCAGACAGCGGTGTGTATCAAAAGGAGCACCGGTTACATACTACGATTTGACTTACCAATTAACAGAAAAAGAAGCAAAATATTCCCAGATAATCAAATATTCACCCCAAGAAGAAAAGGAAAGAAAACATCAAAGAGAACTTGTGGGTTTAATCCGATTAATGGTAAGCATAAATGTCAATATTCAGAAAGACGGAGCTTTATACCTGTCGAGTCTGCACCGAGAGAGAGAGAGAGAGAGAGAGAGAGAGAGGAGAAGTAGAAGAGCGGGCGAGTTTGGTCGTTGCAGAACATTGTCGTACAGCCAACCTTCTTTACACGGTGGGAGGCAACGACATACGGAGCGGAAATTAATCCCCTGTGGTTCTATGCAAAAGCTGTACGAATATTTACCGTCGATACCCATCAAGCTTTTGCGCGACCCTTCTATTTTGACGGTCGTGATCTTTTGTAGACCGTAACAAGTGAACAAATCTATACGTACAAAACGACACAACCATCCAATAAAGCACTGTCGTTGAGGGAGAGAGCAAACTTAAGTAGCGTATCCAAAGAGGTTCACAGAAGACGGCATAACAGTCCCCAATCCCCCCCACCCTCTCGCTCTCTCTCACAACCAGGGTACGTTTCTCTATCTCTATCCCTAATTTCTGTGCCTGTCTCTCTCTATTTTTTTGGGTTTTCGGAAAGTATTCGGAGGTATAGAAGTTGTTTATTCAGGGTTAATTTCTCTAGTCTTTTGTGGAAAACCGAATTGCTTTGTCCGCCGCTTTTGAAGAATGAAAGTAAAAAGATCGTTTCTTTTTTTATTTCTGGGCAATATCTGTGGGAAAACTTGGTCTGTATAGTTCTTGATCGAGGCTAGTGTAGCCTCATTTCTCGTGGGTTTTTTTTTTAAGTAACTTCTCCTGTCAATCTGAGCAGCTTGAATTATTTAATTTGCTTTTATTAGATTCAGTGAATACATGCGAATGGCTTGGGTGCATTTAGGTTGAGGGTTAAGGAGCTCATACGAGTTGTTTTGGATGTTAACTTGAATTCGTATTGCACTTTCAGGAACCAACTCATTTATAAATATGGGTGAGACCGGGAAGCGATCTCGTCTCCATAGGGACCGTGATGGGGACAACAAGAATCAGAAGAGACGGGTGAACGACAAAGATGACAAAGGCAATGATGAACTGGTTGTTTATAGAATACTATGCCCTGATGGGGTTATTGGAAGTGTCATTGGTAAGAGTGGGAAAGTGATAAATTCTGTAAGGCAAGAGACACGGGCAAAAGTAAAGGTTGTGGATCCGTACCCAGGTGCTAATGACCGTGTTATAATAATCTACAGCTATGTTAAGGAGAAGGAAGAGGTTGAGGTAGATGATGAGTTCAGTGATAGGAAACCTTTATGTGCTGCTCAGGATGCTCTTCTTAAAGTTCATGCTGCCATTGCAAATGCTGTGGCTAGTGTGGGAGATTCTGACAAGAAGCGAAAGGATAAGGAGGAATGTCAGATTCTTGTTCCATCTAGCCAGTCTGCAAATATCATTGGTAAGGCTGGAGCCACAATAAAGAAACTGAGAAGCAAGACGAGGACAAACATTAAGGTCACGGCCAAGGATGCCTCCGATCCAACTCACTCATGTGCGATGGACTTTGACAATATTGTCATGGTTGGTATTTACTATGGATCGGTCAATTTTTTTTTTTCTTTGTATTTGAACACTATCCTTTATCATTTAGATGACTAGATGTTGTCCTGGCTATGGAATGGTCAATTACTTCTTTTGTTATGCACTGGCATCTAGTTCTACTAATTGGATCTTATGCCTAAAATGACATATATGTCTATGCCCCTCCTCATGATTTTTGTCTCTGCGTTCACTTTCATCTTTGCAAAAGCTCTCTTCGAGTAAGTCTTTATTTATTTATTTATTTAATTATCCTCTTATCATATGAATAGATTAGTGGTGAGCCGGAGGCCGTGAATAAAGCTCTGTTTGCCATTTCTGCAATTATGTACAAGTTCACTCCTAGAGAAGAGATTCCTCTGGACACGAGTGTACCAGATGCTTCTCCAAGCATTATCATCCCATCAGATATCCCTATTTATCCTCCAGGTGGACTATATCAAAGTGCAGATCCTATCGCCCCTCATAGATCTGTTCCTCCAATCGTAGGTGCTACAAATGTACAGGATCTCCAGGGTTATGCCGATACAGGGAATACATGGCCTCTTTATTCATCTGCCCTTCCTGTGGTGTCTGGGTTCAGTGATGCCTCACGAACTGAGGAGTTAGTTGTAAGAGTACTGTGTCCTTTTGACAAGATTGGGCGTGTCATTGGCAAAGGAGGGGGTACTATTAAAAGTATAAGACAGGCTAGTGGTGCTCATGTTGAAGTTGATGATACCAAGGATGATCGTGATGAGTGTATCATCACAATTACTGCAACAGAGGTACAGTTAGGCTTTATGGTTTTTCAACTTCGATTTTCTTTCTTCTTTGAAAGTCTCAAACAAGATGAGGCATGGGTCGGCCAGTTTGCATCTAATTTCTCTGATTTGTATAGTGATACGTCCATTTTGTTCTATTTTATAGTTGATTGCTCTGCCAAAGGTTTGCGATACGATGCAGTTTTATATTTGAGAACTATTGCTGTCACAGGAGAGGAATTTTTTGAAAGTTTTTCTCTCCTTCTTTTTCGTAATTCATATACCTTGCATGGGCGGGCACTGTTTTCTGTTACTTTCTCCCATCCTTTTTTGAACTTCTATTGTGATGAATAGAAATTAACTATCTTCTATGTCCTATATGTTTTAGCTTTTAAAAGCTGATTCATCTTCTCTAATCGCTGGTAAATTTTGTTTGGTGTATTATTGAGTTACATTCAATCTACTCTTACAATATATGGTGCGATGGTATTCATGTACTACTATTTGTTTAACATCTACTTTCACTCTACTCATACAATATATGGCGCGATGGTATTCATGTACTACTATTTGTTTAACATCTACTTTCACTCTACTCATACAATATATGGCGCGATGGTATTCATGTATTACTATTTGTTTAACATCTTAAATTTTCTTTTGCTTGGCAGTCACCCGATGATCTGAAATCCATGGCAGTTGAAGCTGTTCTATTGTTGCAAGGAAAGATCAATGATGAAGATGATGACACTGTTACTATCAGACTCCTTGTTCCATCTAAGGTCATTGGGTGTATTATTGGAAAAAGTGGGTCAATTATAAATGAAATCCGTAAGAGAACTAAAGCTGATGTCCGTATCTCAAAGGGTGATAAGCCTAGGTGTGCTGATGCAAATGATGAACTTGTTGAGGTTTGTTTTGTGGAGCTTTTGTAAGTTGTGTTTAACTATTTCTCATTGATATGCCTTATTTATATTAAACCTTTCCCTCAATTAGGTTCTTGGAGAAGTTGGCAGTGTTAGAGATGCACTTGTCCAGATTGTTTTAAGGCTCCGTGATGATGTCCTCAAAGATAGGGATGGTGGTCGTAACCATACTGTTGGTGCAGATTCTCTATTCTCTGCTGGTACTGGACTCTCGGTTCCATCTGTCTTGTCTTCTGTTCCCCCTGTTGCTCCTTTTGGATATGATCAGAGGGTTGAAAGTGGAAGTAGCTTGGGCATGCTTTCTTCAAGTAGCCTCTATGGATATGGATCTTTGTCGGTATGTTGATGCTGTTTGTTTTATTTTCTTATACCATAATTGTCACCAAAGCTTCCATCATCATTATAACTTGTCTTTATCATTGTTCTTTGCTAGTAATGATAAAGTTTTCAAAATTATCTACTTCTCACAATCTGTAAATAGCCGGGATTCCTTTGGTGCTCATCTTGGAGTTTAAATATCATTCAATTTTACTTCAAAAAAAGATCATTCAATTTTTAAAAGGACTGATTGGTATAATATCTTTATAAAATGATTTGCATCTTTTTGATGGATGACTTACTTTCAATCACATTTAGCATTGGGCTCCTGCGATATGGCACTTGTCTCTGTAAGGGGAGCAGAAGGGTTCTTTCGTCGCTTTGCCCAAATAATTTTAACACTTTTTATGCATATTTGTATGTCTTTCTGTCTGATTATAATGAGCCACCAGTTATTTATTAGTCCCTATGCAGCATAGCCTGACTCTCCTTTCTCCCTTTGTTGCGAAGGCTTGGAAAACTCTGTATTTGTAGGAGCTTCTCATTGTGTTGAAGTCTTATGATACTCCTCAGTAGCCCCTTAGGATCTAAGTGTCTCCAGTGCTTGTTGAATAGCATCCTATGTTTAAGTAGCCTGTAAAATGTTTACTGATAAAAATTAGTCTGTAAAATTGCCATGGTAGTACTATAACAATAGTGTGAGTTTTTTTTTTTTTCTTTTATTGGTAAACAAAAGTTTATTGATCATAAGATAAGCAAAAGCCCAAGTAAACAAGACACATGCAAGAGCATCGCCTGTGCATGCTACTTTAGTGATACAAGAAATTCATGAAAAATCATCCTATTAAAATCAATTACAATCGACCAATAGAATAGCATGAGTTTAAAACCTTGCAGTGGGTCTGTTCACTTACGTGCCTTTGATTTGTGTGTTTTTATTTTAAACTGGTTTTCTCTAACTTGTTGGCTTCCTTTTTGATTCAGTTATTTTGAAGTTGATGTTTGAGCTAAAGATAAAAGCTTCTCATATTCTGTTAAATACCAGCTACTCTATCTCTGGTTGATATGTATTTCTGATTCAAGTAAGTGGTCAAATTTCTTCTTACTGCTTTTGTTATAATTTTCTTTGCTCTTTCTTTTGATAGATGGGTGAAAATGGCTATGGATCCATGCCTTCATATTCATCCAAGCTGTATGGAGGGTCAGTATATTATTTTTATGAGATCTGGTCTTGAAGATTTTGTCCTTTGGCTTTAATACATTCAATTTGGCTCTGCCTATAATTCCATAACCCCATGCAGGTTGCCTTCCCCTTCAACACTTGAGATTTTGGTCCCTGCTAATGCAGTGGGTAAAGTGATGGGTAAAGGAGGGGCGAATATAGCCAACATTCGGAAGGTTGGTTCAAATTCCTATATAAGATTCACATTTCTGATTTTTAATAAAGCATATTTAAGATGAGAAAAAATGAAGCAGAATTGTTGACGCTCACCTTTTACGAGTTGATATACTATGCTTAATGCTGTGCTTTTCTCATACTTGGCCTTTCCCAATGTGTCCCGCGATTGAAATTGTGATTTTATACTTGAGCAAGTTGATTTTTTAAAATTGTTGGTGTGGAAATAGGAATCTTTTTTTTGTCTTTCTTGTTTTAAAGAATAAATTCTCAATATGTAGGGAAGAAGAGTAATAACATATTTATGACACCAAGAATAATATCTCAAATTGAGTATAGGAGAGTGGTGAATGGTATCCCACATTGCTTGGAAGGGAGGGGTTCTTGCTGTTATTCCCAATGACTCCTATTGTAGCATTGAGTAATTCTTTTAAACTATAAGCTCAGATGTGGCTTGAGCTTTTTCTTGGGTTTACAAATTGTACAAGAGCCAATTCTTTGCCGTAGGTGTGGAACTTAAGCCATGCTACCTATAATGGAATGACTCGACGAGGATGTTAGGGATTGAAGTGGGGGAGGTTGTAATACCTCCTCGGATCGAGTATACGAGGATTGTGAATGAGATCCCACATTGCTTGTGAGAGAGAATTTATTGTGGTTTATAATTTAAATGGGTTCCAAATTTAATATGAGTCCTTTGAAGTATAAGCCCAAATATGGTTTAAGCTTTTTTTTTAGTTGTTACACCAAGTTCTTGGACTGTAAGGATGCAGATTATTCTTTAAGACCCTTTGGTGGAATTCGGTTTGGATATTCTTTTTAAGATTCTTGATAATCCTATTAGGATTCCTGCATATAATCTTGTTTTGTTTCAAATAGCTCATTGGAATCTAGATGCCCGAGGGCATCCCCATTCCCTTAGAATCTCAGTTTGTGGAAATATGATATTTCGGTAGATACCCAATCACATTTCTGGAGCTTGGGAAAGTTCTAATTTTGGTAAAATGATAGTATAACCATCGTTTAATATACTTGTCATCATTCTCTCATTGATTGCTTGATCACTCCTCTCCCTCCCTGACCCTTCTTGATGCCAAGCACCACCACTAGCTTCTTTTTTGGTTTTTAAATCTGTCAGTGGCATCAATCTTGAATAATCATTTAATATACTCCCTTCTCATTCTCTCATTAATTGTTTGATCACTCGTCTCCCTCCCTCACCCTTCTTGATGCCAAGCACCACCACTAGCTTCTTTGCCAACTGGTTGCTTCATCCCTATTCTGATCTTGGTTCTAATGAATGTATTTTTTCTGTTTTTAAATCTGTCAGTGGCATCAATCTTGAATAATTTCATGACGTTTCCTTCTTTAAATCCCACCATGGTGACCAAGATGGCCTTTCTGTTGGGCTCAAAGTAGCTCATCATGCCCGACTTTCTTGCCATTCTCAAAAGAGCTTGATGGCAAAATAAGTATTCTTTTCTGGAAGCATGACGCTTTTCTTTTCTTCCAACTGTTTTTTCACTCAGAGTTGGAGTAGTTTTTTTTTTTAATCCTTATTGGTTCATCTAAACTGTGTCATATATTTTAATACGGGGATGGAGTATAGGAAGGTGATGAATGGGTCCCCCATTGCTTAAGAGAGAGGTTCTTGTCGTTTATAATGACTCGCAGGGGCTTCAATTGTAGCATTTTGTATAAACTCAGATTTGGCTTGGGATTTCCTTTGATCGTTACGAAGGACATCAAAGCCAAACTCAACAAAAAGTGTGGGACTTGATCTGTGTCACCTATGATGGAATGTCATGATGAGGATGTTAGGAATTTAAAGGGAGGAGATTTTATACCCGTATTGAGTATAGGAAGGTTGTGAATGGTTCTTGGGATGAAGAAGTTCTTGCCTCCCTGGAAATTCTTGTGTTGCACCTCTCATTTTTATTTTATTTTAACTTATTCAAAAAAAGAAGTTCTTGCCCTTCATAATGGTTTCCATTGGCTCCAATTGTAAGTTTGACTAGTCCTTTTGAAGTATGGGACCAAGTGGCTTGGGCTTTCCTTGGGTCATTACATATGTTTATTTTAATAAGTAAGAAGAATTTATTAACCCACATAATTAGGCAAAGCCCAAGTATACAGGAAGTATACAAGAGAAAAACCTAATTACAAGCTAAGAGCTGTGAAAACAGCAAAAAAGTCATTAAAACTAATCCCATTCAATACAATAGCCGAAGCCCAAAGTAACAATGTACTAAAGAAAAAATCTCTAAACTCTGCCATCAAATGTTCCCTATTATCAAAACAGCGACCATTCCTCTCATTCCAAGTACACCACACTAGACATAAAGGCACCATCTTCCAAACAGCCGTGATTTGATGATTGCCCCGAATTTCCCTCCAACATGACAATAAATCTACCACCCTCCTAGGCATTACCTATGAATACCAAGCCTAGTAAAAATTTCATACCATAAAGCCTTAACCACGTCACAATGAAGAAGGTGGTCTGCTGATTCTCCATTTCTTTTACACATAAAACACCAATCCGTTATAATAAAACCATGCTTTCTCAGCTTATCTATAGTCAATATTTTCCCATGGGACGCCAGCCAACCAAAGAAAGCAATCTTGAGAGGAACATTGCTTCTCCAAATGCTCTTCCAAGGGAAAACAATAGAAGAATGGGTTGACATAACCTTATAAAAGGATCTAACCGAGAAATTCTTATTCCCCAAATGAATCCAGAGCAACCTCTATTCTCCCCTCCAGCCTTTAATTCGGTGCATATAACACGCTGTAAAATTCAGTAATTTCCCCCACCTCCCAATCCTGAACAACTCTAAAGCCTCTAATAAACCTCACAGACCATTGAAGACAACCAGTAGAAGTGTCCATATAATCAGGCACAGAAGCACCCTTATCCAGCACAATCCTATAAAGAGAAGGGAAAGCATTCTTCAAAGCAACATCGTCGCACCATATATCGTACCAATATCTGATTCGTATTCCCCTTCTCACCTCAAATCTGAAATTATTGAAGAAATCTCCCCATCCATTCCGGATAAATTTCCAAACACCCACGCTATATGCCCCACTTACTTTATTTGAGCACCAACCTCCCCAAATACTCCCATATTTAGCATCAATAACATTCATCCAAAGAGCATCCCTTTCCCTATGATACCGCCACAACCATTTCCCTAAAAGTGCTTTATTGAAGATTCTCAACTTTCTAACCCCCAAACCTCCACAAGATAAAGGGGTACAGATCTTATCCCACTTAATCAAATGGAATATTTTCTCGTCCTCTAAACCTCCCCACAAGAAATCACGAAAAATCTTTTCCACTCTATTCGCCACCCCTGCAGGCAAAGGAAATAAAGATAGAAAGTATTTCATGAAACCACAAAGCCGAGACTCCTTTCGTTCTTCATTTCTTACCAACTATGTTTTTGTAAAGATGAAGCAAATCAGCAGAAGCGGTCTAGGCAAAGAAAGAAAGTGACCATAGAGACTATCCATGGTCCCATTGTCGAGAGCGGTGGGTTTTTTTTCTTGTTGAGAAGGGTGAGAAAGAGAACTGAGGAAAAAGAATGGTTGGAATTGATGGTGAAATATGAGAATGGGCAATCTGAACAGTTAATGAAATTGGTACCAAGGAGATTGACTTTTTTTCTATTTTTATTTTCTTTGAAACTCAAAATTCGTTGAGTTTCAAATTTGTCTCCTCTACAATCAATCAGATCATATAACTAATCAAGCAAAACTATTAAATTCCTAATCAATTATTCATGATAACTGCAAGGTGCTGTCTAAAATTATTTGAGTTTATCTGGTACAATCATTTTCTTTCTTAACTCAATTTCATACTTCTGGTCATATCAATAGTCTTGTTTTCAAGCAAAATTAGAATGTATGCTGTACTTCAAGTTTTTTCCTGTACAGGGGTATTTTGAAAATACGGGGATGATTACTGGCTATGCATTAAGATTTTTGGGAGTCCGAATGCTGGGGGCATATCGAATCCCCAAACCAAATGCTGACTTAGGCCCCGTTTGGTTTCATAGATGGTGTGATACCCCATATGATATGAGTAAGGGTAGGTGGTGTATGAGATCCCATATTGCTTGGGAATGAGAAGTTCTTGCTCTTTATAAGGTTCCAATGGGGTTCCAATTGCATCATTGACTAGTCCTTTTGGAGTATAGGCCATGTGGTTTGGGCCTTCCATTGGGGCGTTACAAATGGTATCAGAGCCTATCCCAACCAGAAATGTGGGACTGGAGCCGTGCCACATATAATAGACAGGCCCGACAAGGACGTCGGGAATTTAAGGGGGGTAGATTGTGATACCCCATATGATATGAGTAAGGGTAGGTGGTGTATGGAATCCCACATTGCTTGGGAAGGAGAAGTTCTTGCTCTTTATAAGGTTCCAATGGGGTTCTAATTGTATCATTGACTAGTCCTTTTGGAGCATAGGCTATGTGGTTTGGGCCTTCTATTGGGGCGTTATAGATGGTCTCAACCCATCTCATCTCATCCCATCCCATCTCATCTCATCATACCAAACACCATTCAAACACAAACAATTTTCAATTTCAAATTTTCGACTTTTTCTTCTAATCAATTACCAAATCATTACAACTTTCCCAAACTTCCAAACAAAACACAAAAAACAATTCAATTGTTTCAAATCCTAAAACAAAAATAATATTAAAAAATTATATTCTAACAATATATTAACTTTATAATATTTTTATTCAACTTTTTCTCTCTCTTTTCCCAAAACTCTATAAAACATTTTAACTCAAACCATTTCACTATTCACAAACTATCTCACTACTATTCACAGGTTTCTCATCTCATATGTGTAACCAAACGAGACCTAAATAGTTTGCTTTGACTCTTTGTACTTCTGATGCCGTTAGGTTTGGTCATATTTGGTATACCATGTCAATGTTATTAAATATTTCGTTTGAGATGCTAGATTGTGTCAAGAGATAGTTGTCTCAGTTATGTATCTGTAATGGTTTTATGCAATATTAATTTTGGTGTTACATGGAATAAAAATGGCATCAAATGTATATAAACAAATGCTTCTGTGCCTTGATGTTTCTATTGTTCATCTGTGACTAAAGTCTCATGTTTTGTTCTGATTTTTCAAATTCTCACTAATTTGGTGTGGGACATTACAGAAAGCTCACTTAATTTATTGAGCAATTTCTGGAATGACTGACATTCTAACTCCTTGTTTCCCTCCAGATATCAGGTGCAATGATACAGATATCTGAATCCAAATCTTCCCGGGGTGATCGTATTGCCCATGTATCAGGAACACCTGAACAGAAGCGTGCAGCTGAAAACTTGATTCAGGCATTTATAATGGCCACCTGAGTTTTGAAGAAAGATGCTTCTAGATAGAAGGTGAATAGATAAATCTTGGAATTTTCTCCCTTGTGGTTCCCCTCCTTAGTTCGATTAGAGGGCTTCTTTTCTAGGCTCTTCAACTGGAATACTCCTGTTCTTCCATAGCAATGCCTACCAAGTCTGTGCGGGAAGATTCACTATTTTCTTTATGTTTCAAGATATAGGTTTCCGCTTTGTCGCTTCATCTCTTCTTCTTCTGCAATATCTTAGAACTAGTAGGATCTTTCTTTCCTTTCGTGTTGTTATCTGGCCATGTCTTTTTGACAATTGTGGAGTCCATCTTGTTTCCAATGCTTTCATACTCTATAAATTTGATATCATGTCAGAACCTAGTTTTGGGATGAGCATAATTATCAAACTTTTAATTTTTATGTTATTTTCTGGCAATTTGACCTCTCACTCTCAGATTCTTTATGGAAGAATCTTTTCTATCAATGACTATAGTGCCTTGTGGTTGGTGATGATACCTTCCTTTCAATGTGCCCCTTGGTTTACATTTTTAGTGCCATGGGAAGAAAGGAAAATCAGCTTTTGCAATTATGTGAGCTCTCCCTCGGTGCATCAATCCATCTTGTGCCGTATCCTAGATATAGAAGAATTGTTGCAAAACTAAATCATGGAAGTCGTTCGTCAAATACTATAACTTTTTTCTCGGCTTCTCTAGATGCCCTGTTACATATACTTCTGTGTGTTTCACGCCACATTTCTGACAATTCGCATATGCTCTGTATCTGTATAGCCCATAGGGTGTAAATTTGGGAATCTAATTCCTCAACATGCTTTGACTCTCACTCAGTCTGCTGTTGGTAGAAATCATGATGCCATACATTAGTATTTGTGATCGTCCCCTTTACTCCTTTAAAGACAATTGTTTAATTCTCCTTGGTCTTGACTAAAGGAAGAAATGTTCACTTTAAGCGGCTCTCGGAGATATTGCCAACCCTATTCGTTACGCAAGTGCCCATTCGTTACGCAAGTGCCCATCTGACTCTGAAACTTTTGATTTCTCAAATAGATATAAGCTTTGGTATTTGGTATACCTAGTCCCAGAATTGAGACATGAACTTACAGTATCTTTAGAAAAATTGAAATTACCTTGATATTTTTTCCTTGGTCGCTTCGTGATGGCAAACAGCTTACATTTCATTGAGATTTTGCTTTCTTGGAGTATATCTGGTTCTCTTGTGATGATGTCATACTCGAAAATTTAGGTAATTTCGCACAATAGTGATAGCATTGTTGTTGGAACTGCCTTCCAATTACACTTCCTCTTACATTCCAGGACCCTAATTTTCTGTAGAAGGTAATGTGTCCGAAATTTAACTATCTGTGGAGAATATGGCAACAATATGCTTGCCGCCATGTTGGGTCATTCTGGTTTCTGGTGCAGATCTATAAATATGACCTTCTCACCAAGATAGGAACCCCTTGAATATCAACAGCTATAGAGATGCTCTTTTCGGTAAGAAAATTCAAGAATTTCCAGCTAGCAAGGAGATGAAAGGCTTATAGATAGCCATAATTCATTGATGTGATAATAGAACATTGCCAACAAAGCCAGTTGAAATCTATTGTTCTTGCTTCCATCTCTACATCATAGCCAAGATAGGAGAAACTTCAGTCGTGCCTTGCACCATTATTATAGCGGCCCATTCTATTATAAAAATATATATCCTTCATAGATATATCTTAAGCCCTTGTTCTCTCATAAAAAAAATATATATTTTAAGCTCTATTATTTCTTGTGCAAATGTCTGCATTCTCCTCTATGAATTCCCACCCTAGGTCAGTGTCTATGATATGGTCAGTGTCGATGTTCAGAGGACCAATGAAGTTGGTATTTTGGTAATCATTGAGGGCTTGTAGTTGCACTATTTGTATTCGATGGCGATGGCAGTGGCAGTGGCAGTGGCAGTGCAAATACCTGTGTTTAATGCTTAGTGAATGTCTGAACTATATGTTCCTACTGATGTTATGAATGGCTGGTGAAAATGTAGCAAGGTGCATGTTAGTGGAGATTAAATGCTTGGAGTAGCAATTTTCACGTCTTTTGCTTGTAAATTTTTGTTGTCTGTTAATTTACTTGTAACATATAGATTCAAAGAAACGAAATCAAGAATTCAATTAATATGCTTTCAGCTTTGACATTTGTAATTGGGTTCATAAGGTACTTACTGGACATGTCATTATTTCTGAACGGTAAGGTTGAGAATGTGTGGATAACGACGATACATAAGAAGGTGCACTGATGTGTTGTACATGTTGTGGAAACAGAGGAAAATGTTAATGGATGATCTTGAATGTTGACCATTTAACTCTTTAAAACAGGTACATAAAGTAAGAAAAAAAAGTCCTTGATGTTAAAATATGATATGATTTACTTTTTTTGAATGGTTTAAAATTATTTTTTATTTTTTGTCTTTTGAATCAAATCGTGTCATATGAGGATAACTTGGCAGCTTGTAGATTTAATTTTTCGAAAAAATAAAAAAGAGTTAAACACTTCACGTGCTTAATTTGTAACGAATGGTGTCCATGTGCATGTACTGAGTTGGTACACGCAACATGACAAATTTTGTTGCTGTAAAGTGGAAATCCAACGTAAGGAGAGACAGTTTCTTGTCTCCGTCTGTTGGAATTGTCGGAGTTGAAGCGTCAGTGCCACATAGAGGGAGAGAAATGGCTCCGTTGGCCACCATCGTCAAACATTGGCAGAGTGGACGCTGCTAAAACTATAGTGATGATATGGAGTTTGTATATTTCTGTGAATGATATATATATATATATATATATATATATATATATTCCTCCTGTGCATTTCTTCCTTTATAAGATGCTCTATTGAATCACGTAAAAGGAAATGGGACTATAAAGAGTAGGGGTGATAAACGGTCCGGTCGGACTGAACGGACCGATCGTTTCGGTCCAGACCGGACTGGACAGAGACTTAGACCGGTCTGGTCCGGTCTACATTTTAGAGGACCGAAAACATTCGGTCCGGTCCACGGTCCACGGTTTTTTAGGACCGGAACGGACCGAATGAAAAATTAAAAAAAAAAATTATATATATTTTATATATAATAATTGTACAATTAACAATATAAATTTTTAAATATATTATTAATACTTGTTAATATTCTATAAATTAACAATATTTTATATATATCTTCATCTAATCTATCACTATTAACAATATAAAATTTTAAATATGCTATTAACACTTGTTAATATTCTATGAATTAATAAATATATAATATCAATTAGTTAATTATATAGTAATTATATAAATTAATAATATAATTTTCATCTAATTTATTATGATTCACCATATAAAATATTTTTTTATTGAGTTTGTTACATAATCCATATTAATAAGTCACTTAATTTAATTTAATATTTTTAATAAAATTTTTTATTAATTATTAAAAAAAAAAAAAAGGCCGGACCTACTGGACCGGATCGGTCCGGTCCAGTCCCTTTGGGTGTTCGGTCCGATCCGAAAAAATGATGGACCACCTGACCGGACCGTTTGCAGCCCTAGTAAAGAGAGTAGAGGCTCAGTGGTGAAGAATCAAAATGAATAGGAGCTCAGATATAGAAAGACTAAAAACTAATTATATATATATATATATATATATATATATATATATGTGCGCCCCCGTATTGTTACCACTATATTTAAAGAGAAAATATATTTGTAACTATAAATTATGTAACTGTCGCGTAAACGTTTTGAAGTATTTATTTTTTTCAAAACGATTATGCGACGTTTACGTACTTTACGATTGTACGTAAAATTACTCAAAATAATAAAATTAAAAAAAATTGAAAAAAATGAAAGCTGACAATAATTTGAAAAGTGAAAAGTTGAAAACTCAAAAAAGAATAAGAATAGGAAAAAGTGACAATTAATTTTTAATCTTTTGTATCCAAGTTCCTATTTATTTTGATTCTTCACCATTGAGTCTTTACTCTCTTCCCAATCTCATTTTCTTTTGGAAAATGATTTATACACAATATTTTTTACAACATATTTCACAATAATGTGTTAAATGAAGAATAATTTTATAAAATACTTTATAAAAGTAACATTACTTTTTAAAAATACCCTTATCTTACAACATTATTATGAAATATAAAAATAGATTGTGTGTGTATCAATACTCTTTCCATTTACGTGTTTCTGTAGAACCTCTTACAAATGAAGAAATGCACTGGAGGAGTACTTGTATACCATTCACCAGAATATACAGGCTCCATATCATCCTAGTAGTTTTAGCAGTGTCGACTATGCCATCGTTCAACGATGGCGGCCAACGGAGCCCTCTCTCTCTCTTTGTGGCACTGACGCTCAGACTCCGACAACGAAGCCTAGCTCTACTCGTAATTGGAGTCGGAGCCCATCTCTAGTTGTCGCATACTACTTTTATTTTTTAAACTTTCTCACCAAAAATTTGTTCCTCTAAGAGAGTATTTTTTTAAAAAAAATTCTACTTATCATTCTTTATACCATACACTAATATTTGATTTGTCATTTTTATTATTCTAAACAATTACTATTATACTGTATTGATGTGAAATTGTTAATCCATCATTAAATTCTTTTTTAAAAATAAGAAATTCAATAATTAATAGATTAAATCACAGCAATATAATAGGATAAAAATAAAATAAAGATGTAATACATGTCATTTTTCTTTTTGAATTATGGTAAAAACTCATAATAAATCTCGTGGTAGCCTTTCATATTATTGTTTCATTTCTTCCTTCGTTTCAAACAAATGCAACGTACCCAAAAACATAAACGAAGTTCGGCGGGTCTCTTACAATGTAGAAGATAAATGGCACATAAATCGTACTGAGATTTTATTTTGCTCATAATTTTAACTGAAAGATATAAAGGACATTTATTTTTTTATTTTTTATTTTTGAGTTCTGCGCGCAGCCACGTGATAAAACGACAAGCAAAGATGAAAAGAGCACAAAATTCTGTAACTATTATCTGATTAATCTCTCTCCCAAGTCCAACACTCTGTCCTCTGCCTTCCAAGAGACAAGAGAGGGAGTTTATGTGGGCAGTCGAGATAACTGAGCAAAGAGTGAACGATAATATTCTCATCGATGGCAAGCAGGAGAGCTTTGCAGTCATTGCCTTATAGATTTTGCTGGGGAAGGAGGAGTTTCGGTGCTATCCCTGAAACCAGCAACGGTGCTTCCTGCTCTCAAAAGATCATCAACTTGGAATATGAATACAGTGCCCACAAGTGAGCTTCCTTTCTCCTCGTCAAAATCTATGTTCATATATATAATGGAAGAACCTTAACTTATGTTATGGCTTCTGAATTTTTTTTTTATTTTTGTCTAGTGCTCTCTCTCTCTCTCTCATTACATTTTGATGTTTTGGCTTCTGGGTTTTTGCTCATTTTCATCTAATGCTCTCTCTTCTCCCTCTCTCTGGATTCTGAATAAGGATGTGTTATACCATATTAAAGCCATTAGAACAGTTTTGATTGATCAGGTAGAGATTTTAGCATTCACATTATCACAATTTCTTGAAGACAAACAAGAAAGTGATCGTCTTGAGTTTCAAATTTTCAATCTATCTCATGCTATGTTTGTAGAGGGCATGCTAGCAAGACTGCCTTGGATTCTTAAACCTCAAGGCACATAAAGACTGGAATTTTAATGGAAAGTGTCAGTTTTTTTCTTTTTCCTGATATGTATAACCTAAACATTGAGCTAAGCACTTGGCAAGATCATCATCCAGATGGTGGCTGTCTGCTCTGGGTGCTCCCTCAGTCGGTTGTAGCTCACATGTGGGGCCTTCTTCTTGCTGAAGGTGGTTGGGAGTTCCATTGCTCCTTCTAAATTGGCTTTTCGTTCCTTGATGGTTGTATCAGCCAACTGCCTTTTAGTAAGTCACTTATGTTGTTGAAAGTGGCGTGCATGTGATATGGTGAAGATGGATGCCTAATCAGTAGATCATGTCTTTCTCCATAATGAGGTTCCTAACGCGTTGTAGAAACTTATATACTTTGTTGTTGGTGTTTGCTCAATGTTTGTTACTCCAGAAATCTGAAATGGACATGTTTTTGCTGTTTTTCATATGTACCCTTATGTTGGAGTGATTTATCGAGCATTTCTTGCTGAGTATGTCATTAGCAAAGCCTTTTTCCTGGTTCAAATGCAGTTACCACCCAGTCCCCATTGTATTTTCACAAGCAAAGGGATCATCTGTATGGGATCCAGAGGGCAACAGATATCTGGATTTCCTTTCAGCTTACTCAGCAGTTAATCAGGTTAGAAGAATGCAGGCCTTTCTAAGTTTTCAGGGAATCAACAAAGCTCTAACTCCGCTATTTAATTATGAACCTAAATTAGGTAATAAATAATAGAATATCTCTAATATGGTAGCAATATTTTATTCAGTAGTGTTCATGGTATCAATATTTTAATTAGCTCGGCAAGATTTTCTACTTACTAAGTAATTTCCTTTTGAGTAAAGGCCTGGCTATCAAGGCAAATAATTGTCATATATGGTTATTTCTCTTGTAAGGCCTATGTATGGTGAACAAAATAGTGAAGAAAATTATTCTTTCAAAAAACATTTTCATCTTGTATGAAAATTTGGAGGTCTGGCTACCTCAAAGTAGCCATTCCCTTACTCTTCTCCTCAACCGATTCAAAAATGGGTTCTAAAACCTCTTAATACAACCAGGACCAACCCATATTTCAACCAAAACCACCTCCACAGTTGAAATCTGGAAATGTATATAGGCTTCATTAACTTACCAGATGGCGTGGATTGATCTTTCCAAAAGCCATTTCCAAAGTTGAAGTACTGAAAGTTTCTGTTATCAAATTTCATGACAGTATCATTTTCCTACCTTTTTGGTTTTTTTTTTTTTAAATGTTTCTGTTTATCAGGTTGTTTCAAGACACCATTGTAACTTTTCGTCTATCCCTGAAAAAAACTCAAAGTCAGAGAAGAAGTTTATGCAATGTAGAAGTCTGTCATAGGCAACTTTCTCTTCTGGACTATTGCCCTACTCTTTTTTTTTTCTTCCAATTTTTGTTTTATATTTGAAATGGAATTTTCAGTATTCAAATTCATAGCTTCACTGCTCAGGGACATTGTCATCCAAAGATCATGAAAGCATTACTAGAACAGGCAGAAAGGCTCACCCTCAGCTCTCGAGCCTTCTACAATGATAGATTTCCAATATTTGCTGAGTGTCTGCGTAGCATGTTCGGCTATGAGATGGTACTTCCTATGAATACCGGTGCAGAAGGTGTGGAAACAGCTCTGAAGTTGGCAAGGAAATGGGGTTATGAGAAGAAAAGAATTCCCAAAGATGAGGTAGAGTCCCAGGATAGTTATGCTTACTTTGACACGTATCCTCAATAGTATGCTTTCAATATTTCAAATTATTGTATTTGGAGTGAACTCTTTTACCTCAATTAAGGCCTCTGAGAACAATAGTTTTTCATCTCTGACCTCACTCGATGTTCATATATAGTTAGGTTATATGAACTGGTTGAGTTTTTTTTTTTTTTTTTTCCTTTTGTGAATATTTTTAAGTTTATGGAAATTGAAGTAAGATTTTTTTTTATGAAAATTATTTTTGTAATTGTTTCTGTTGAAAGATGTTTGGATTGAGTATGAAAATTTTGAGAAAGTTTTCAAAAACCCTTGTTTTCAAAGATGACCCTTATTTAATAAGATTTTAACTGAGGAAGTTTTCAAAAACTCTTTTTTTTTTTTAAAAAATGAACTGTGTTTAACAAGATTTAAGAGATGCCAGTGAGCAGAAACATAACCCAATGTATATCCTTGCTCTTGTGCTTTTACCATCTGAAATTTATCCTCTTCATTGATGCTGCTGTCTTTGGTCTTTGTTTTGTGTGATGAAAACATCTTAGCCGACTTTCTTTATCCTGTTCTAGATTGGCACTACCAGTGGATACTCTTTAATGTTTTACTCTGTCTATATTTTTTCTCATATGACTCGTCATTGATTAATGTTAACTTGTAGGAAGTTTGATGTTCTTTCACCTCCTGCGTTTTTGTTCCAAAAATGAGCTTTGTAGTCATTCAATTTAAGCTTTTCTATTTCATTTGGGATACTTGATACATCTATATGTTGTATGTTAATCTTTTTTGTCATGAGAATTTCTGGAATATGTAATATGAGATTAAATCCTGTGGTTATTCTTTCTCTATTTTTTGAGATATTCTTAATTATATTTGCTAATTGCTTACTTTTTTCCCCTAAAACTTCTACTTTCTCTGCTTTGGTAAATGGCCAATTATATGGACAAACTTTGTGACGTCAGCTGCTTTACTCAGAGTGAATCATATGCAGGCTATTATTGTCTCATGCTGTGGCTGCTTCCATGGTCGTACATTAGCTGTTATCTCCATGAGTTGTGACAATGAGGCTACTCGTGGTTTTGGGCCGTTGTTGCCTGGCCATCTTAAAGTTGATTTTGGCGATGCAGATGCCCTTGAGAAAATCCTTAAAGGTTTGAGTGTGCCGAAAATTTTTATTTTAAAATTGTTGGTTCTTGTTCTTGCTGTACTGTAACCTAATTTTAGTTTTTATAGATATTTAATTACATTTTTCTTGCTATTTTTTTAATCATCCAATCGAACCGTTTTAAACTGGTAGATGGGAGTGTGTTATTTACTGCATGTTTCTGTAATTGGGTGCAGAAAATGGCGATCAAATAGCTGGATTTCTGTTTGAACCCATTCAAGGAGAGGCTGGGGTATGTGTGCTTTGGAATTGAGTATTTGTGGTCTGAGATATGTTACTGGGACTTGGGTATATCTGTTGATACAGGTTCATGTCTCAGTTTTTGAAGAATGTAGTTTCTAAACTTCTGAATTACATGAAATGGCTGAATTTTCTTATTTCTCCAATTTCTCTGCTTTTATGCTCCTTGGTTATAATGAACTGTTTATGAATGGTACCAATATGGCCTATAATATATACGCCACATCAGTAAGCAGATCAAGGAATCTCTTCTAATTTGGAAGGCATTCTTCTCTTTCTTTGGATGATACACTTTAAAGAACATGTGCTTATTACCACTGCATATCACCTACTAATATTGTATTGGCTTATGCGATAGACTTCAATGGTTTAAACGTACATGACTTTCTTGGATTGGCTTATAATTCTAGCTGGGTTCGTCTCTTGAAGTCAACCCATAACTTGCCATTATAAATAAAATTCTCTATCACCTAGAAATACCCCTATTCATATTGTGGGGGTTGTACTCTGAGTTGCTACTTTGCACAAGTGACCCTGTAATGAAGGCAGTGAGAGCTATTGCCTTTGTCTGAAATCTGACATGTATCATATACCACTATTGTTCCAAGGTATGTTACAAACCAAACATAACAACCAATGTAGGCAATGGTAAATAAACAACATTTCTTGATAAGGTTCTGAGATTCTCGGTGAGTGACTAAAATTCCTCTGTTTTCTTGTCAATCCCAGTAAACTTTATTAATAATTAGTTAATCTTTCCATTTGAGTGGATTCTTTTTTATATGCGTTTACTGAACTACAAAAATATAAAGCTCCCACTTTGCTTCAGGCACTGCTTCCTTTTTTTGTCTCTTTTTGATCGAGGGATTATGAAGGTTACTTTTCTCACATTTTATATCGCTTTTTTTTTTAATAATTCCCATTTTCTTGTTTTCCTGAGGAATATTTCTTTATATATTGGTAGGTTGTAATCCCACCAGATGGTTATTTAAAAGCTGTCAGAGATCTGTGCTCAAAGTATAATGTTTTAATGATTGCTGATGAGGTACAATCTGGCTTAGCACGGACAGGAAAAATGCTGGCTTGTGATTGGGAAGAAGTGCGCCCAGATATGGTGGTGAGCACCCCTCTTCCCCCCCGACACCTTTCCAAATTCTTATGGTTTCAGGACCTCTACAACTAGTGGATGACAATTACAAACATTCTTTCAATGGTGTTTATATGTACCAATACACTTCTGGGCATCAGGATGGTAGTACCCCGTGGTGGGTCCACTTAGTTTGACATTCACGAGGACATGGCACTTCTTGTCATTTTTGCCCTTTTGGATACATTATTACATCCTGGTAAAAAATGTGTGGGAAGACTGATTATAAAAAGGTGACATATCACTAACAGAACTCTTTAGAACTCGGTTGTTTGCAGAAGGCCACAGTTGCATCTGTTGGATTTTTAATTGAAACACACTTTGACTATTTATTGGCTACATGCAGAAGCTCAAGCCATAATATTGTTTTTTTGCTATAGCCATGGATTTCTACTTACCATGAAAAAAGCTACGAGATTCTTATGGATTTCTTTCAATCCCATCCATAGCCATTATCAGATAATTGGATTCCATAAAGATTCGCACAAGACCACATAAGATGGCATTGAAAGCAAAGTTTCAAACTCTGGGAAATTGGTTGGTTTCAGGAGGCCACAATTGCTAACTATGCGCGTGTACTAGAAACGAGTGAAGAATACTTTTCTAAGGGTTCACGTTATACTTGTTTCAAAATTTACATAATATTTTCATTCTTTATTTTCCTTGCATTCTAGCATGATGTGTTTTGCATGATGAAAAGAGATGTCGAATCTGCTGTAGAAGGTATGTTTGAGAGAACAAAACTTGCAGCTGAAATTCAACAATTATCTTCATTTCTTCTTCTCATGCTTGGGGAAAAAAAAAAGAACTAACTCTATATTACTGACTCTTCCAACATACCGTTAAAAAATAACTTGCTTTTCCTGTTTCTGGCCATTTTATTCAGGTGCTTGGAAAAGCATTGGGTGGTGGAGTGATACCTGTAAGTGCAGTGCTTGCTGACAAAGATGTGATGCTTTGTATCCGACCAGGAGAGCATGGAAGGTTTACATTTATAACTTGTATATCCTAAATGTGCTCCGAATTTTATGTAATCAGCCTTTAACTACCAACACTTATCCAGCTCGATCTAGAAGATTTTGCCTCTAATGCCCATATTCATGTTTTCATTTAGAAATTGTTACCAAGACACTACTTCAATTTTTTGTATGGAGCATTTTTTTTAAAGAAGGCATAAGAGTAGAAATGATTGGGTTCAGTTTAGCTATAGTCAATTAGTTCACTGAGTTATATGACACAATAGGCAAATTTGAAGACTGCACCCAAGCACATAAATTTACAAAGAGGATGATGGTGTGTCCAGGTCCAAGCAGATGTTTACCTAGCCCATTTTTGAAACCATTTACTTTTTCTTGAAACGTGGCTGGAACTAGTCATTTTTTCATGTTGAGCTGATATTACCATGTATTGGAGTCTTTGGAAGAAGTACAACTTGAAATTGTACCTTAATCTATCCATTGAGTATGTATTATAAAAGAGCATTTCAAGTGCTTTTTGCATGATTTATATGGAAGAGCTGGTGAGGTGGCTGAGAAACTAGTATCACGAGGAGCTATGACCATGTATCATCTCTTCAGAAAACAATTTCCATGTTGTGCATCTTTTACTTTTCATTTTATTTTTGTCTCTTATGCGTTGTGTTATTGTGCCATTTATTCGATTACACATCTGTTTCACAAAAAGAAAGGGGTAAAAGCCATTGACTTGAAATGGCTCTGTTCAGGTGACGACAAAGTTTTCCTAAAAGTTTCTATGGATTATCACTACAATTCCTTCTCTTCTTCAATATTTTTACTTTGTTTAAGTCTGCTACTTTCTTGGGGTTGCTGTTGGGATGACATGATAACTCATATTTCCTTTTCTCCATTATTGTTCTCAGTACCTTTGGTGGTAATCCATTGGCAAGTGCAGTTGCTATTGCCTCACTAGAAGTGATCAAAGATGAGCGACTTGCTGAGAGGTATCAATTCCATTGCCTTTTGTTGCATCATCAATATGATATAAAAGAAGTTCGATAAGAACAGCTAACTCATGACTTCATGACAGAATGTTTTTTCGTTTGTGATTGAAATTATCTGGATACTCAGACAGTAATAATACTGGAAGAAAAACTTAATCACCGTAATAATCAAGACCTTATTTTGTATGTATGAGAAATTATTTGACTGTCAATTTCTGTTTATGCTAAGGTTGCACTGTGATGCATAATGGTGTTTTCTATATATATATATATGATACCATGGAGGGGCGGAAGTGAAATATAGAAATGATAGAGATAGAGATAGAGAGATAATGCAAGACCAGATAACTGGAAGTAGTGAAAGTAATGCAGGACGAGATAATCGGAACTGGTAATAATGAAAATAAATTGAAAGCACTTAGAAAGAGTAACAATATTTATTCATGGTGAAATAACTTACAAGGAAAACTCAAAAGGCGTAAGGATTTTCTAGAGAAATTCGTCTAGAGAAATCCGGGTAGTATGAAAGGGAAAGAGGAGAAGAAGGTATTCGGAAGCAAATGAATCCTAAACAAAAGTGATGCCTTCTTCTGAAGCAAGGTTCCCCTTTTATAGATGAATGGGACACCAATTACAATTATTAAAGCAATAAAGTGAATAGTATTTTTACTATTTATTCACTTAGAGACAAGAATGCTTTTGTAGGGGATGTCTTTCTCAGCGTAAATTGCGGGAGAGTCATCTCTAAGCACTGAAAGTAGTAGGGTTGGAGACTAATCAGCCTTGGGAGGACGGTAGTCTGTCTTCTGCCAGTGTCAAATCAAGTGAGGAGGCCACTTAGTCTTTAGGACAGTAGCCTTCAACAGTTCTTGTCGGTTTGTGCCGACGGATCATTCATTTTTAGATAACTTTGGGGTATCTTCTGAATCATGTCCAAATATATTGTTGTATGAGTCAGCAACTGAAGCTTTGGATGATGCTTCCGACTTGTTATCAGATTCATCAGAATTATCTTTTTCAAGGGCATTCTTTAACAAATAAATCAAATCCTTTTTATTAAGCCCTCCAAGAACATTCTTCTTTTTAGACTTTGAGGATTTATCAGATTTAATAGTTGCAGAAGAGAAAGCAGCAGCTTTTTCCCTCTGTTTAGTATTCTCAGTAGTGGTGGTCGCTTGGATTAGTGGGTAGAGTTTGCTACACCACACTCTACACTCCATATTTTTAAATATTTTTAAATTTTTTTTTTTGAGTTTTTCCTTTTTAAATTATTTCAAATTTTCTATTCATTATTCATATAATACATATTTGATAAAATTAAAAAATTAAAAAAAATGTGGAGTGGAGTGTTAGGAGGTTGAGAAGATTTATTATAGTGGGTATCCAAGCAATGTTGATTGATGAACAATAACAGGGAATTCCTCAGTATTTTTCAGATCTGGAGCAATCTAGGAGAAATCTCTGGTAATGTTATCAATAATGTCTCATGTATGTGAATATCTATCCCACCATTTGATAAAGCTGAATCAACAGGTCATCATTTCTCTCATAACTCCAATTTAGAATTCAAGGGACCTTGTACCTTTTGCAGAAATGGAGGGAGTAGGGAAATTTGGCACCATGGCGATCCAATTTTGAAACAATTGCATTAGCAAAACATTTAATAGATTTCTGAAGTTGTTCAAGAAAAACTTCAAAAATAGGGCCAAAGTGGTTCCACCATTTTAAGAACCAAAGGGAAAGTTTGCCTTTGAATTTCTTATCAAAATTAAGAAACCAAGAGTGGCTCATGTCTGCAGTCTGAAACAGCATGAATTGGACCAAGCATCAATGTAATCATAATAACAATAAAAAATTTCAGAATTGGAAAGTCTTTTTGAAGTAAAGGGGTGAATACCCCAGTCTTCTTCATAATGATGTTCAAAATGTAAGCACTATGATAAATCAATTTTGATTTATCAATTTTATTATAAATGAGTTTAATAACAATAGATTCTGTTTGGAACATAATACCAGAATAATACTGGAGGTTTTTGGCTGGATTTTCAGGAATCCAGTGAAAATTACTTTCACTACTTCCAGTTATTTGGTCCTGCTTTCAATTTATTTTGATTAGTGCTTTCAAAGTATCTGACTAACCTTCATTTCTAGTTTACCGAAAGAATTAAAGACTGGCCTGCATTTGGAAACGTTCCTATTAGGCATAGCAATTGCTGGGGCAGATCTGGAATGGATTTCTCCTCCCAGCAACTCACCCCAGTAAAGGAATAGTCATCCCAAACTCATCTTTAGCGCGAGGCAAGGCATACAGGACACGCTGCCTGTGATAATTCAAAGATGAGACATCGCTTAAATATTATATTTCACAACTATTTATTTATTCAAAATTTAAATTATGGGTATGGCATTTTCCAATGATGAGATGTATAGTTAACATACATAACTAGCATGGAGGAGAAAATTGGCATATTTTATGACTAAAGTGGCTGGTGCAAAAGATTAATTGCCAGAAGAAACAGTTAAAAACTGTATAGAAAGGGTATGTGGACCACGTTGGTTTCAAAACTTAAACCCAGTCAAACTGCCATGGCTTGTGTTATTCAAAACCCAACCTCCTGCTTACCCGTTAAAAGGCTTCCTGAACAAGTCCCATTAGGGCAGGGCCTCTGGATAGCCCACCCCATTGCCATCCCTAGTCCCTAGCAACAGTGAGTTTTCAGCGTGAAAACATGTTTAATGCATAATGCATTCCACCAATATTAAAGTATGGAAAATAATGCTTGATTTCACTTTGTGCATTGAAATTTTCCTTTTTAAAACTAAAGCATAGGGCTTTGGAAGAGCTGTATATCCTTCCAACACAATTGGATTACAAAGTTCATTTTTGTCAGTAGCATAAATTTAGGTTTTGAAACACAGCCTCGCTTACTTCCCAGCTTCATGTTATATTTCTTATCTTCCTTCTTTGATTTTATCCTTGTTTGATGGTAATAGTGTCTTTAATTTTTATACTATTTGATTCTATAGATCTTCCGAGCTGGGAGAGGAGCTAAGGCACCAGCTGCTCAAGATTCAGCAGCAATTCCCAAACTACATAAAAGAAGTTCGAGGAAGAGGTTTGTTCAATGCTGTGGTGCTCAACAGCAAGAGTCTCTTCCCTATCTCTGCATATGATATCTGCCTCAAGTTGAAAGAGAGAGGAATTCTTGCTAAGCCCACCCATGATACTATTGTCCGTTTAACTCCCCCACTCTCAATGAGGTAAGGAAGAATGCCCGGTGCATATTCAACATTTATGTGGTTGAAACTCTTAAGATTTATATTTTATTTAAAGGACTTCTGCTTTTCTTTCACATTTTTGACATATTAGTGACTGGGAAAACAAGGTTGGTAGGTGGGGGGACTTTTGGGTTCCATACAGCAAATAGAAATTACGATAGAATGAGTTTTTAAAATTGTTTGACTTGCATTATGTGCATTTCTCAGTTTAGATGAACTCCAAGAAGGTTCAAAGGCGCTGCATGATGTTCTTGAAATTGATCTACCAAAGATGCAGAGAGCAAAGCCAGAGCATGTCTCCCCAACTAGTTCTAACATATGTGATCGTTGTGGGCGAAACTCATATGGTTCTCCAGATAAAGATATCTGAACAACATGCACATTACTCTACTTTCAAAGGCAATAACTTGCAGAAATTCATGTCTCATCATCTTTCATATGGATTTTCAGAACTTTCCTCAATTTCTAGCATATTAACTATTTTTTTAAAGTAATATTAAGACATCTATGAGAAGTTTAGAACATGATAATTGATGTTGTGCAAATCCGAGCAAGGCATGTGGTGCGCTGATTAACTGAAACCTTAACCATGTTAGGAACTAGGAAGAACATGTAATGTTCGGAAAGTGTTTTTATAATCTTGATATGTGGACTCTAATTGTGTGCCTGTGATGAGTTGTTAAGCTTGTGGGTGCAAACTCACCTTGGCAGGAGCCTTTTCAATGATTATCACACACAGTACATGAATACCATTTCTTTCTAGGGCATATATATTTTAATCGACATGATCTTCCTCTCAGAGTTTCTTCTTCTTCATCATATATATATATATATATATATATATATATATATATATATATTCCCGTTTCTTTAAAGAAGAAACTAAGGGGCCAGTAATTAATCAATATTTAGATATGGAATTCTACGACAGCTTCATTGTTTTTTCTTCTCGTACAATTGATCTCGTGCATGCTGCTTTTCTTGTGCTTTGTTAAAGGAGACATGGTGTAGACACAATAATACAAAAGCTTTTGTGGGTATGGAAAGGTCATTCTTTATATTGGAGTTTAAGAAAGAGGGAATCATGGAAATGTCATTCTTTAATTAGGAGCTTATTAAAATGAGACATTGTCTCTAGACATTTTCTCTAGAGCTTTGCTACTCATCGTCCTCACACACTACACATCACAATTTTTTCTATTTCTTTTAGAAAAATGATAGTTGCAGTCGTGAGTATGCAAGCGTTGTGCAATCACTTTGAAAAAATTGAATATATATAGGATTCACATGGAAAAAAAAATAATTTTTTATAATAGATCTCACTCTTTTTCAAAGCAACTACACAGCGCTTGCACACTCCACGACTATATGTAGCATTACTCTATTTAAAAACCTAAAAGAATGATTTTCAGTTAGCAACTTGTAGTACTTCAATGGTTTGAATTCATTGCATTGAGAAATGTTAGATTTACAAAGAGATCTCATAAAATTAAATTCATAAACTGATATGGTTTGTTGTGACATATTAGATTATCTACTTTACAGTAAAAATAATTTTACAATCTAATATATCACGATAAGTCACATTAATTTGTAAACTTTACTTCCGTTCTGTGAGATTTTCTTGTGAACCTATCACTTCTCAAATGCATTAGGTGCAACGTCCTATCTGTCTATCATATATTGAGGGTGGATCTTGTTGGTAGCTAGAACCTTTTCGCGAGGAAATTATGTCAATGATAGATGTGTTACTTATTATTTCTTTCGATGGCTGTTTTAATTATATATCAAGCCATCACACACATATATATAGTTATATACACATGTCGCCTGTCAATATCAGTTTTGGGTACCACAAATAATTAGCAGGTAATACTCTGTTTATTTGAATCATATTGATCTTTAGGAAGATTCAATTCATGTCCCCTGTTAAGATATAAAAGTAAATAATAAAATCTACTCATTTCTATCGGTTTAACCTTTTGGACAAGTGATGATTTCACATGGTATTAGAGCAGAGGTCTTGAGTTTGAACTATGACTCTACATTCTATCCATTTAATTAAATAGTCCACGTGTTGGCCTACGCATTGAGAAAGAGACTGGCCCACACGTGAAGGAGAGTGTTAAGAATATAATACAAATAATAAAATCTATATCTTCCCATCAGCTTATACTTTTGGGATAAATGATGATTTCACACCCCCGGTCCACCTAAAAAAGAAATTAAAAAAAAGATTAAAGGATTAAAAAAATGCATATACAAGTACTGCATAGCTATTAAATCGACGGGAAATTAACATACATCTTGATAGAAATTAACATGGTATTAATGGATTGATCATCATGTAGTTAATTAGTTAGTAATTAATTGTGACCTTAAGTAATCTCACACACATGAAGCAATACCATTTTTAAGTTGTTTAATTAAATTTTATAACTAAGTAGTGCATGCAATTTATGATCATGAGCAACATATGTATGCATTGATCAGTAAAATTGGAACCTTAAATGTTGTGAGTTAAGAAGAGAGGACCACTCCTAGTACTAGTCCCTTTTAGGACCATATGCCTCTAGTTATCTTAACTTTCTCATCCCTATGCACCATTCCTTTATTTATTTATTTAATCTTTTTTTCTTTGTGTAGCTTTCTGTTTTATATTGAAAAACTACATTAATGCGAGTTGGTGGGGAAGATATAAGATTTGATTTGCAAATTAAAATTTCTCTTATAAATCAAATACTACCATATTAGCAGTGTGAAGCATGTATCTTCCACACTGACTTGCAAGTAGAATAACTCATATATACTATATATATATATAATAGTAGTAGTATGACAATAGTATGAGTCATGACCTTCCAATCTGAATATTTACAAATGATTTTCTCCAAAATTTCACATGGTTCCAATTTGGTTAATTAGATGTCTCGGTTATATATATGGAAAGCCATTGTTCATCAATCATTATGATTTTATGGAAGTATATATTGTTTGGCATTTAATTTGTTGAAAAAATAAAAAATGGTGCATGCATGCATGCATGCATGTTCCTAATTGGTCGATGGAGGATGATGAGATGAAATAAAGTTGATTATAATGTGGTGGCCGGAACTTGAAGTAGCTAGCTAGCTTATGCATGCATATATAGCTAGGTTAGAATTAAAAGCTAGCTAGCTGCTTGCTTGCATTAATATGCATCTCACCCTATGAATCGAAGGCTGCATGCTTGCTTAATTGTTGTAAATTAAATGAAGTTGTCAGCTACCACAAAGTAGTCTTATTCACCTCCTAATTCATTATAGCCATGAATATCTACAAAAGTGGGTGCCACTTTAGCCAATTCATGTCAATAACCATGCATGTTGTTGTCCAGAAATTCACTAGGCAATAACCATCTTGTATACCCCATTCCTTTCCAAAAAGAAAAGGGACCATGCTACAAACGTCCCTGGCTAGCTATGGCTATGACCATATATATTAGCCAAAGGGACATGGGTACTTTACAATCATACACACACACACACAAACGCACACCTTATTTATAGGACAATGCTAGAGTGCCGCCAAGCATTTACTGTTGAACGGTCCCCTAGCTAGTGTATTTGAGAATTTTTTTTCTTTGATTTTTTTAAATATTTTTTTAACATCCTTAACAGTTAAAAAAAAAATTCAAGACTTCACTAATAGTTACTTTTTAATCATTAAGTAAAAAAAATAAAATACCTAAACAATAATTTTGAACGGTAACATTGAAGGGTCAAGTATCATTTTCCTGTTTATTAATTGTTTGTTACTTCTCGCATGATGTTTCAAAGTTTGTCCTTTCGCTCTAGCACCCACTCATTCATCCCACATTTATGGCTCAACTGTATCGTGGCTGAGGCTGATCCCTTAGATCTCCTTATCCAATCATGATATGGGAGTCCTGTCTCTAGAGGAGTAGTAGTATTGATCAAGTTCATGTGGTAGGGAATATGCATATAAATATGGGGTCTGAAAGCGCCATTCTTTTTCTCCTGTGATTAGATTCTATCTCTTCCAATTGGTATGGGGATATATATATATATATATACATTTTGATTCTTTTTAAATTAAGAAGTTCAAAAGCAGCTTTCGAGCTTTTATTTAGGTTCCTCATACATGACAATTTGAGAGTGTGATAAGAAGAGATATGGTTACCTACCCTACATCCCAGTACTGCAGCTGTTTATGAGGAAACATTAATAAGCATATTATAATTCTATATATCCAAAAAAATAAAAAATTATCATAGGTAGATGAAAATGGAAAATTGATCACCCTGCTTGCTGGGGAGAAGCGAGAAATGGAATGTTGCAGAAACAAATGAGCCAGCAGAAAGACACTACGTACGACAGTATTAAGGTGGTCCTCATGTGGTATATATTGGAAGAACAGAAATCCAGGATGTAAGAACTTCATTAAACCTAGTAAGTTTGTGGAAACAGGATAATTATATATGCAGATGCTTCCATGATTTTAAGAGAAATGTTTTACCCGTAAAAAAAAATCTCACAAAAGTAAATCTACAAATTAACTTTGTTCGATCCTGTTGTACTTTTATATGTATGCGATGATAGCACTTTTTGCAATGAATTTATTTTTGTGAAATCTTTACGCGGTGATAGCACTTTTCTTACTATAATCATTTACATGCAAATAAAAGTACTTTAATTTTCCTTGGAAGAAAGCTAGCTATATAGTGATCAATATTGTCCATGTGATTGCAGTCCTGCTGGTTTACGATCGAGTTGAGTACGCATGTATGCCCAAAATTAATATTTTTAGTACAAGATTAATGTGGTAATTAATTTATATTAATTAGCTTATTTTTGTCTGTACCATCATATCAGTACGGGCATCACGGAAATATCGTATTTGTGTACCCTTCCTTTGCATGAAAATTTGTGAACTCCTTAATCATGTACGTTGCAACCCCATTACACATGGCCACAACGTGCGGGTGTTTTCTATATATTCCAATTAATTGGTGGTTTAGAGCAGATCTAATTAATCTCTGCATAATTGCTCATGACTTATCATGAACTCATAAACTGACATAGTTTTATATGATACGTTAGATCTATTTTATAATAAAAATAATTTTACAATCTAATATAATACCACATTATGCCATATCATCAGTTTGTGAGTTTATTTTTATAAATTTTTTTAAAAAAAATTATACTGAAAGATATTTCAATACATAGATAATTAAAGATGATGGTCATTTAGAGAAAATAAATTAATCCCGGCATTTAGTGATGCAAAATAATTGGATCTTATTTATTCCGTTGGATCTATCAATATTTGTATTAAAATGCACGACTAATCACCAACTAATTATTCTGTCGATAATCATGCATCTATATATCCAAAGAATTCCAGCCATGCATACACCAATATCATCAACCCATTGATCTAATAGCGACGATTAACTCGATTCCAATATTCCATCGTTCTGATTATTTAAGAGAGTTACACCAACCCATAAACTAGTTTATATCGCTGAAGAATTACTAACAGGTTGTAATGGGATGGATTTCGTGATTAATATATATATATATATATATATATATAAATATCAAAACCAGCTAGCTCGATCATTATAAACTAAGCATTTTTTTTAAAAAAATGGGTTGAGAAATTAATTAATAAATTAAGTACTGATGTTGACTCTATTAATAATATTACATATAATAACACATATCCATTAATTTGATTTAAACAATATTAATGTGGACCCAATTAGAGGATATATACCTTTTGTGCAGTTTTCTCTTGTGAACAAGAGAAAGATATCGATGGATCGATGAGTTCCAGCTAGCAGCTTGCTGTATTTATAAATTTCATCGATGGCTTGAGCTTATAACTACATCTTTGTGAATAAGGGAGCTGCATGCATATATCAACCCCTTTAAACGATTTATTAATATTAATTCTCATACTTCCAACCACCCACAAAAAAAAAAAAAAAAAAAAGTGAGAAATTAAAGAAAATGAAATATCTTTTCACGGTTGAGAGTGAATTTTTTTCGCATTGTTTGGTGATGAAAATCTTAACAAAATGTCTCTTTTTAGCATTTGTTTGGTTACGGCAAGATAAGATAAGATGTTTTGTTAAAAGTTGAATAAAATATTATTATAATATTATTTTTTAATATTATTTTTATTTTAAGATTTGAAAAAATTAAATTATTTATTATATTTTATATGAGAGTTTAAAAAAGATTATAATGATTATATGAGATGAGATGAGTTAGTTTGATTATGTAACCAAACCAACCAATTCTCACTAGTAAATACATGGGAAGAATTTAATGGAAACATTTTATCCCAAAATTGTGAAAACACATTAGATAAGTGCTTCGATTATAAAAGAAATTCACAAAAATAAAATTATAAATTAATATGATTTTACGTGATCCGTTAAATTTATTTTATAATAAAAAATAATTTTACAATCTAACGTATCACATCAAGTTTCTCTCGTTATCCAATTTTAAAACTTAAATTATCTTTTTTATTTATTTATTATTATTTTGGTGTGTAATTATACCGAGGATCACACCATCTATATTATTGCGAAAAAAAAGGCTATCTTGGAAAGTAATAATCATATTCTAGCGAGTACTAATTTGTAATATTAAATATTGTTCGATAAGTTTATATATATGATTTAATTTTGTTTTTTATGGTTACTATTGGATAAAGCCAATCTCTATCTTTTCTATTCTTTTCTTTTTTTAACTTTAAAGGAAAAACTTTAATCCTCCATATTTAGGAGGATGAATGAGATCTTACCATGCCCTAAGTGTGATTTGGACTTTTAATATAATTTCTACATTTTGGGTAATGTCGCCTAATAATAAATAATGACCTTTTTATATTATAATTTTGGATAATTTAAAAATAAAAAAGGGAAAATGCTTGGAATATTATCCCTTTTATGGTTATTGTTCTAACATCATTTTTAGCATATTATAACAATCATGTAAATACAACACATTTTCTCAAAAAAAAAAAAACTACAATACAGGAAAATTTAATTTATAAAATCTTCTGTATAAATATTTTTATAAATATAATATTTAATAATTAAATATAGAAAGAAACGAAACGAAGGGAGCCGAGAGACGAAGCCAACAAAAAACTGACTCGCACAGACACAGCGCACACACACACGACGCATTCATACACATACCTTTAACGCCAATAAGATCCTATCGGCGACCTCTCTCTCTCTCTCTCTCTCTCTCTCAATACGCAGAGCCTCTCCTTTCAACAACCCTCTCGTCTTCTTCTTTGCTCTGAGGTTCGTTCCTCTGTTTCTTGCTCCTCCTTCATCACCCTTCCAATCTCTCTCCGAATTTAAAGGTTTGGATTTTATTGCTTTATCTTCGTATCTCTCTCTGTGTGTCTTTCTCTCTCTCCTCACCTCTCTCAAATCTCAATTTCAAATCAAACCCATGCTCTATCGTCACCCAGATCTACCCTGACCCAATTTCCGCACACCCCCACCTCATCTTCTAACTAACCCTCTTTCTCTTCCTCTCTTTCTTTCTAATCAGATAGATCCGAACCCAAAGTTCACAGTATCTACCATGTCTCCATTCTCCTCTGTTTCACCGGAAGACCTGTTCATCGACCATTTCGACCGATTACCCGACTCCCTCCTCCTCCTTGTATTCAACAAGATCGGAGATGTGAAGGCTCTCGGCCGCTGCTGCGTCGTCTCGCGTCGATTTCACTCCCTGGTTCCCCAGGTCGAAAACGTCATCGTCCGCGTCGACTGCGTCATCTCCAACGACGATTCCTCCCCTTCCTCCTCTTCTTCCTCTCCCTCCTCCTCCGATAAATCCCGCAACCCTTTTTCCAATCTCTTCCGCTTCGTCTTCTTGGGAACGATCGTCAAACCCTACCAGTTCTTGACCCAATTCCTAGGCGGCCCCAAGAGACCGTCTTCTTCTGGTTCTTCTTCTTCTTCCCCCCTGTTCCTCGCTGAGGACGGCGAGGTCGACCAAGGCGGCGTGACCCACCACTCTCCGACCCAGGTCCTCAAGAACTTCAACGAGGTTCGGTTCCTTCGCATCGAGCTTCCCGGTGGAGAATTGGGCATCGATGACGGCGTTTTGTTGAAGTGGAGGGCCGATTTCGGTTCCACTCTCGACAACTGCGTCATTCTCGGCGCATCTTCGGTGGTCGACTCCACTTCGGTGGTCGACTCCACCAAGAGTGCGAACGACAATGGTGCAGATGGGTTTTGTGCCACTAACAATGGAGGAGGAGGAGACGATAACGGAAGCATACCCGAGTCGTTCTACACGAATGGGGGCCTCAAACTGCGAGTCGTTTGGACTATCAGCTCGCTGATCGCGGCCTCGGCGAGGCATTATTTGCTGCAGCCGATCATTTCGGAGCACAAAACTCTGGATAATCTGGTGCTGACCGATGCGGATGGACAGGGCGTGTTGTGTATGAACAGGGACCAGCTCGAGGAGCTGAGGGTGAAGCCCTTGTCGGCCTCGTCGGCATCAAAGAGGACGCAAGTGCCTGCGCTTAACATGCGGCTTTGGTACGCGCCGCACTTGGAACTGCCCGGTGGAATGGTTTTGAAGGGGGCGACGCTGGTGGCGATTCGGCCTAGCGAGCAGTCGGCAGTGGCAATGGCGAGGAAGGAAGTGTCGGATGTGTCATGGGTTTCGATGGCTTTTGAGGAGCCGTACGGGACTGCGGCAAAGATGCTGGTGAAGCGGCGGACTTACTGCCTTGAGATGAACTCCTTCTGATTGAGAACAATGGGTCTAAGGTAAATGTTGCATATATTTAGTAATAGTGGACAGAATTGGGTTTCTTTTTCGCTGAAATTAAGTCATATTGATTGGTTTCGTGTAGTGTGAATTGGGTTTGAACGATCAGAAGAGAAGTTTTACCTTACCCACCAGAAGGCATTCTGTAGGAAACAATCAGAGTTTATGTTATGGAACATGTTTTAACTAATACTGTTTTGGCTTTGAATACTGTCTTGTTGTCAATGTAATGCATAATTTAACAATTGAGGATTCCCGAGGTTTGGGCACTCTAATTTTGTTAAGCTTCTAGTGTGGTGTGGTTATATGGAGAACTTAATGATTCATGTAAGCTAGGTGCGTCATTGTTTATATGAGATGGAGAATCAGAAAACAGAATTGTATTGGATGCGATAAAATGATAAAATGAAAGGTATCATAAAACGTGTCAATTAATTAATTGTGACCTTGTAGAAAGAAAACTGATTATTGAATCCCTTTCACCTCATGTTGTGACGACGTAGTGCAGAAGAAAAAATCGCAAACTCCAACCCAATTTGACGTAAGCCATTATTAACATGGTTTGCTGGAGTAAATTTGCTTCAGTTTCCGTGCATTGTTTTCTGTTTTGAATTTATGTTTCTCATACCTTTCTTATTTTTATAGTTGAAAGTAGTGAATCAGCATTTGTACACGAATCATTCTTATGTGTTTTGTGCGTTTCTCTTACTTTGGATTGGGGTTTTCCAGGGAAAGCGCTATCGTTCAAGAGGTGAAAATGGAATTTACATAATTTTGGCAATCAGAGAATTAGAAGACTCAATTTTGCTTTGTGAGGATCTCAAGTTGGGTGCCAAGCCAAATCTTGCTTTGGACTGCCACAGAAACACATGCATGCAATGCTAGTCTCTCTACTTCTATGCTTGAATTGATGGTGGAAATGCATCTGCTGGTTGTTTTAAGTCAAAGGCCTAAGGCATATGCTTTTAAGACTGCACACGTGCAACTAGAATGACGTTGTAAGATCTTTCAGTTTGTAGTCATTTACTTTCTTTTAAGTTTTAACTGTCTCTATATGTGAATATAGTAGGCTCGAATGTGGTATGCTTATCTTATACAGAAATGTACTATCCTTTTGCTTCAAATGATCTGTGTTAAGTCATTCGTAGCAGCAGTGGTAAAATGCATATGTGCTTGCTTCTCTGGTTCCTTTTCAATTAATGGAGGAGTTAATTGGACATCAACTTAGTGTAGAGTTGGGAGAGTAAATCAGGTCTTGTGTGGTGAGGTAAAGGAGGATTTAGTATGGTGTTTGTTGTCATAAAAAGGATGATGGTCGTGTATTTCTATTCCATATTAACAATGCTGACAATTAGACATAGATACTTTCTCCCCACTGTGAAGTCATAAAGCTTGTCTGTCTTGTATATGCATAAAATTGCATGTAATCCTTAACAAAATCAGCAAGTTTTTAGTTCAAGCGTTTCCTGATTGTGGTGTGAGATGGACCCCAATAGAACTTCACCAAGTAAAAGTTGGAGTTGCGTGCTTTGACGAAACCGACACTGCCTTGGATGATGTAATTGCTGGTGGGGAACTTTATAGGTGGCGAGCTTTGCTATTTATGAGTCGGCGCGTCCATACACTTGGATATTGGACTCATTATATCCATAAAAAAATAAAATAAAATAAAAACATCATTCATTAGTTTGTGTGGAGGTCTTGATGTATCAAAACTCATGAATTCCCTCCAAACTCAAACTGATGGTTTTGATTTACTTACACAGCTGTATAAGTGCAGGGTGGGCTGCTTTTGTCCCATCTTTTTTATTTTTTATTTTTTTCTTATGACGTTCTTAACTAATTGACACGTTATATCCGACGGTTCATTCAAAAGCATTCATTATTAGATGGGTTTTCAATAGCATTAATTCTCGCACCAGATTTTCGAAAAAAATAATTTTCGGTAATAATGATTGATTGGAGGTTCTCCTGAATGTATCTTCAACAACAAACAGTAGAGGATTAATTTAAAAGCCAGCCTTTTGATATTTTCCAGCCTATCTCGATAGTCCTCCTCAATAATAGCAACAATTGTGCAATAAGCGTTCAAATTCATTTCAATGAAGGGAGAGATGGATTTTAAGCAACAGTCACCAGCCATGTACAAGAACTTCGACTCTAGTTCCAGAAGCAACTAGTAGCTAGTAGCATAATCAAATGAGAGAGAGAGAGAGAGATCAGATCTGGGTAGGGTGGTGGGCGATAGATAATTTTATTATATATTTTCTTAATATTATTTTGATTGTTTTACTTTGTCTTGTCGGAATAGCCTGCCTACCTAGCTAGCTAGCTAGCTAATGGCATTATAGTTGACAGTGATGGGGGGTAACGCTGTTTCGAGGTTTTTAGCTACTTTATTTATTTTTTTACTCAGAAATTTTCATTTAATTAGTTATTCTTTTTTATCGTACTTTAATAAGCTGGTCTGCCTTTGCTCGTTTGTGACATGAGGTTTCTTAGCTTCAAAATCCACGTGAAATGAAGCTTGGACTCAAACTCAACTGCTTAATCATACACATGGTGAAACACTTCTTTCCAGTTTCTGCCGATACCCTATTGACTCTGGAGTCTGGACCCCGATTTCCAGTTGTTTTAAATCTATTTGTTTATGTTGATATGGAAGCGGGAATAGGTAAAACGGAATTCTTATTATATATATAATTGAAGATATGAGACCACCTTTTTAGGCTTTATTTCCTTAATATATGGACAAATGGAATCAGGTGAGAAGTAAACAAATGGTGTAAAAGCCCCCACAGGTCTTTCCATATGCCGGCAATGGTTGTCATAAACTAGTGGACATATAATATAATATAATAGCAAAAGCATTTTCAGTCCCCTTTCTTTTTCTCCCTTTGTTTTCTTTCTTTTTTGGTAAACAGCAAAGCATTTGCAATCAAGTTCGGGAAATATGCATTTTGCACATCATTTTGCCATATCCCTGATGATTGCTTTCCCCCCCTGCTCCTACATCTTTTTCAGATATTTCAAGTGTGTGAGCTTCTATCACTTTTAAACCCTCTTAGAGCGTTAGCAAACTAGCCATTACCAAATTTAAAATTTGATCAGAATCTTAATTTTTGGCTATAGTATTAGTTTTTTATTAATTGAGTCCACATTTAACTAGTTATCTTAAAGTTAAAATAATAATATAATATTATATATTTTAATATTATTTTATAATTTTTTTTTTTATATTTTACAAATACACTTCATATATTAATTAATAATTTATATTTTACTTAAAATTATTGTTTCCTCAACCTATTTCTTATACAATGTGCCTAAAATTGCAAGTGTAATTAAAAGGAAATCAAAATACAAAAAGATTCAGGAATTGAGACAAAACTCTATTCTCATTTATGAAAATGAATAAAAAATACAAATGATGACCTACTAAAATTTAGACCTTCTGATCTATCCACTACACTAAAATTCAGACATACTAAAAATACTAAGAATGACACTATAATAGAAATTTATTTACAAGCAACTAGCCAAAAGTCCACAGTCCACAAATAAATACCAACATATTCCTTTTAGGCACTAACACAATCCACAGTCCAACATATGAATACATATGAATATAATGAACATTAATATTGAGCAAGACAATCCACAAATAAATACAAACACATTTCATAGTCCAACACAGTCCATAGTCCACATTCCAACAAAATAATGAACACACAATCTAGTTTAAAAAAAGATGTTCTCAACAAAATAATATTTATACAGATTTGGTAACAGTCCAAGCATTTAGTTGCTACCCAGCCACATATTTATCCAGCCCACATGTGGCTGGGCAGCCACTAAATTTCCAAAAAATTTAGTACTACCAACACTAGAAGTTAGACACCTCCATAAGGTGTCGAAGGAGATGTATATGTACCTCAAGAATGAGACTTCGAATCCTCAAAAATTGCTATGAACTACTTTTGGCATATAAATGTATCTGAAGAGAAAGGAAGATTAAAGGTGAAACGGGTCCTTTTCTTTTTGGTTTGTACAATTAGCTGGGAAAAGCTTCAACTTTCTGCACAGAATACAGGCAAAACATATTAATGAACAAAAAAAAGAAACCTTCCAAACCTTAAGTTCTAGCTAAGAAGCAGTTTGAGGTTCCTTACATGCTCATTGAATGGTTCTGCTTGGTGTTGCTGAAGCCAACAAGGAAGCAAAGCTAAATCCCGTAACAATTATAGCTTGCCAGAAACACTTTAATAAGCAAATACTTAGAAAATAGAATGACAAACTAATTGATTCTGTTAGAGGTCTGGTCCTTTCCTCTCAAATTCCACCACAAAACAATGAAAAGTTGTTCACCTATATTACTTAATGAATTTAAAATAAAAAAAATTCCAAATGACAACCGACGGAAATTGATCGAAATTTTATTTGTTTTTCATAAAAAACGAAGCATCGGACCAATGTTCACCCATGACTTATGTGCTCCAATTGTCAATAAAAAAAAACCATTCCGAGTGTAAGGATTTTTAGCCTACGGAAAATGCAACTATGAAAGTCAAAAGTTAAATGAAACTTAGTTTGGCGGAGGGTATAAACCCCAGGTCATATAACAATGTCAAAGTACACAGGGATGATAAGTATCACAAAAAATGCCAAGATTTCACTTCCCTATCGAAGAATTATTAGCCTAAAGTTACAGATATAGCAGGTTTAGTTCGTTTGGAACATGTTGTTAACCATAACAATCAATTTCCCTCTTACGGAAGCAAATTTTCATTATACATCTCAAAAAGGCCGTGCATAAGTTTTGGAAGCATGGAAGTAGTGAAGCAAGATTTACAAAGGATGTGGCAAGAGGATTGTAAAATTAGATGATGAGCATTGTAAAACTATATTGTGATAAAATGAGCGGAACCAAATCTTGTATCAACCATATGAAGAAACAAACATTGCTCATATTAGATTTACTTTATCGAAAAATGACCAACAAGGCCTAAAAAAAATCCCTCACTTAAATCCCTTACTTGTACAGAACCTCCTCTCCTGAAAAGAAAAAAAAAAAAAAAATCGTTTATTCTCTTCTCTTCTACCTGGGTAGCCAACCTCATCCAGCATCCCTCACTTAACATAACTCCATTGATAAGCATGAAATAAACTCAGAAAAGTATATCAATGTGATACAAATTTAACATTTACAGTTCATAAACAGGAAGTGCCTCAAAGCCAGAAGAAACCGATAGTACTAGAATTAAAAAATCTTCCTGCAAACAATACCCAAATCGCGAAACACACGGCAAAATCAAAATCGCAAAATCAAAATTGCAAATCAGTTTATAAAAAATACCCAAATCGCGATTTTCTTGTGACGGATTTGTAGAGGAATGTGCAACCTTCTGGACGACGATTCACTGGCAAGGAAAGGGGTTCAACAGATGAATGGTCCTTGCAAAGTAAAAAGCAAGGTGATTCAATCACTCGGTGAAGAGGAAATGGGAGAAAATAGAAAGAGAAGAGGAAGAGGAAAGCCTACACAAATAAAAGGGAGAGAGGAGCGGGAAAGAGAGATTACTGCTTGGGCTGGAAGACGAAGGTGTGGATGATCGACGGAGAGAAGAGGGCGTGGACGATTGAAGCAGTAGCAGGTCTCTGTCTCTTGAGTTTCGGACGTTTAAGGATGAAGAAAAGGAAAACGAGGGAAATCGGACGAAGAAAGAGAAAGAACGAGAGAAAGAGAGGGGAGGTAGATGAAATAATGAAATAAACATTTCAAGGGTGAACAGTGACTCGCCAAGTTTATAGAGGAGCTAAGATTTATTGTAACTCAAGTGTTAAACTTTAAACTTTTAGCTAGTCCAATGTGAAAACTTTTTGATAAATATAGTCAAATTATAGACTTGCATTGGCATTTGGCTAGGCCATTGCCAATGCTCTTAGAGCACTAGTACTGGACCCAACAAAGTCAAATTTTAGCCAAAAAATAACTAAAGTGCAACAAATGGCTGGCTAAATGAACAGTAATTTTAACTTCAGATGAATTCACTAGCTAAACTTATTGAGCCAAAGGGCTGGCCAAATATTATTTTTGGACTAAAATACTGTCTTCCCGTTGCTTCTCTCTCCCGCGCAAGTAGAAAAATTCCAAAAAATAAACACGACTGCCTTTCCTCTCTTCTTTTCCCCTCTTTGGTCTCTTTCTGCTGTAGTGTCAACTGCAATTTTTCAGGTAAGCTTTTCAGTTCGCTTTCCTCACGTCTCAAAACGGTTTTTCATCATGGGAATTTCCATCACTTTTCAGTTCTTTTTCTGCAGTGCAAAATGAAGTTCATACGGTTTTTCATCATCTTCTCAAAATAGTAACTTCATTACCATCCATTTATTTGTCACGATTTCCTCTTCATCTTCGAATACAAGTAATCCCACGCCCACATCCTTGTAGGTGACCCACGATCTCATCTTCTTACCAGCAGCCGAACCATTTCGCCCAAATTCCATGCCATCTTCGCCTGCCACCGTTGCAGCCCATCGCCTCTTAGCCGATCTTTTTTTTTTCTTTTTTTTTTTCTCTATTTTTTTTTTCCAGAAAATTGAATGTGGATGAAGATGTTATTTTCTAGAATGTGGAAATCTGGTTTGTGATGTTTGCGTGTGTTTTATTTCCAAAGTGCTGATTCTCAATAGCCTACTACATTTTATTTCCTGCAGGTTCTCATTGTTGCAGTCGTAATCGAAAATAAAATCATAAAATAAATGAAAAAGTTCAAAATCAATATTTTAATAGAATAATGATAGATTTGTTGAGCCTTTTTTTTATGTTGTTGAAAATTAGCAAGCTAAATTTGGAAAAATGAATTTTCTAATCAAATTTTAGACAAAGTTTGTTGAGGCCACTACTAGTGCTCTTACAAATTTCAAGATAGGAAGGGAGCTCAATGATTTAATTAGCCGAAATTTTTGGTCCTGATTTATCTGGCAGAATTATAATTCAGCGTCTTGTGCGGGGTTGTATATCTGTGGCAGACTTTTCTTCTTCTTTTTTCTCAGAGTAATATTAAATATTGTAAATTCATATAATATGTTTATTCTTCACTAAAATTAAACCATTCAATTCCATCAAATGATTTGAGAAGATTTCTGTTCCAACTTGTATATACAACTTTCATCTTCATATATTAATTACTCAAAATAAAATGCAAACTTACCTTTCATATTCTTCAGAGCAACTTGATTTTGATGAAATGTTGGAAGAAAGATATCACCTAAAAAGGCAAAGGGGTTATGTTTGCTTGGTTTTGATGCAATTTTCCTGTTTTATACGTGTTAATTAATTAATGTGAAACTTGCCTTGCACTTGCAGATGACGTAGTAACTCCCACTCAGAATGCAAAATAAAACCCATGCATGGCATGGCGCAAGATAAATGTATGTATCGTTAAAAGTTGTAAGCATCCTAAAGTGGGTTATACGCATGCATTTACTTTGCCTGCAGCGAGTCTTGATTTAAATTAAATGTTAAAGCTGTTGAGGATATCACTCCTTAATCATAGTCTTCCCATATATGTCAAAGTTGACCAACGTGATTGTTGGAGATTTCTTTGTATATTGCTTCCTTTTCAATTGTAAATTAATTGATTTGTATTAAAGCCATACGATATGTAAAATTATATATATGCAAATATTCACCACCAGAAAAGTAAGGTGGATTTTCAAGCATTCTCATGGTATCATAGCATACCTGGATTAACATCATTCGATCCTCATGGCCTCTGATTTTGCACCCACCCTCCTTCCCTTCAACACCATGATTCACATGGTTACCATCAAGCTTTCATCATCCAACTACCTCCTATGGAAGAGCCAACTTCTTTTCCTTCTTGAGAGTCAAGATTTACTGGGTCATGTTGATGGCACACTTGTGCTGCCACCTCAATTAGAACCCGCAAGTTCTCAGACACCTTCCAACAAATACCTGGCGTGGAAAGCCAAGGACCAGCGTTTGCTCAGCCTCTTACTTTCCTCCCTCATCGAGGAAGCAATGGCCAAAGTTGTAGGCCTCTCCACCTCTCGTGAGGTGTGGCTAGCCATGGAAAATACCTTCAGCCACCGCTCGAAGGCACGAGAACTTCGCCTCAAGGATGATCTCCAGTTGATGAAGCGCGGATCCCACCCTGTTGCAGCATATGCTCACGCCTTCAAGGGTTTATGTGACCAACTCCATGCAATTGGAAGGCCTGTTGATGGCACTGATAAGGTGCACTTGTTCCTCTGCAGCTTAGGGCCCGACTTCTCGAGTTCGCTCTAATGGCCCAAACTCCTCTCCCCTCCTTTGCAAATTTGATCTCGAAAGTAGAGAGCTTTGAGATTTTCTATAAATCTCTAGACTCCTCTTCCTCCTCTGCTACGGCTTTTACCGCCACCAAGAATTCTTCTCATCGTGGTGGTTTCTCCCACAACCAACGAGGTCACACCAATGCCCATGGCAGTAGCTCTTCCACCCGCAGACACAGACACTTCAACTCCTCTCAAGGACGTCGTCCCCCTCGTTGCCAGATTTGCAGGATGGATGGTCACTATGCCGATCGCTGCAACCAGCGCTATGCTCGGAGTGAGCACTCTGCTCAACTCACCGAGGCCTTCACCAACTCGTGCTCCCTCTCCAAAGATGTGGGCTCTGATTGGTTTGTGGATACAGGGGCCTCGGCCCATATGATCTCGGATTCATCTCAACTGGACCAGTCTACAAGTTACACAGGTAAGGATTGCGTAATTGTTGAGAATGGTGTTTCACTACCCATTACCCACAAGGGTAACCTCTCTCCTACCCCGAATCTCCATCTCCTAGATGTCCTAGTTGTTCCTCGTCTCACTAAAAATTTGTTGTCCATTAGTAAATTAACATCTGATTTCTCATTATCTGTTACATTTACTAATAATCTGTTCACTGTTCAGCATCGCAAAACAGGAAGGGTGGTGGCAACCGACAAGCATGATGGAGGCTTATATGTGCTCGAGCGCAAAAATTCTACTTTTATTTTTGTCCATAAAAATAAATCTCTTCATGCGTCATATGATTTATGCACGTCTTGGTCATGTCAACCATTCTGTTATTTCTCTCTTAAATAAAAAAAATGACAGCTTTATCTTACCTCTTTGTTGCCCTCTCCTACTTTATGTAACACATGTCAAATTGTAAAAAGTCATCATTTGCCTTATTCTCGTAATGAACATAGGTTGTCTAATGTGCTCGATCTTATTCACTGCGATATATGGGGTCTCTCCCCCGTCATTTTCATTGATGACTATTCTCACTTCACGTGGCTCTATCCTTTGAAATTGAAATCTGATTTTTATCCTGTCTTTATTCAATTTCAAAAATTTGTGAAAAATCAATATTCTGCTCTTCAAAGTGATGGTGGTGCTGAATTTACTAGTTATTTCTTTCAAGATCATCTTCATTCTTCTGGCATTCACCATCAGCTTTCATGTCCATACACACCTGCCCAAAATGGTCGTGCAGAAAGAAAACATCGCCATGTGACTGAGACAGGATTAGCACTTCTTTTTCATTCTCACATCTCTCCTCATTTTTGGGTTGATGCTTTCAGCACTGTAGCTTACATCATTAACCGCTTGCCCACACCGCTTCTTAGAGGTAAATCACATTTTGAGATTTTGTATGGTACCTCTCCAAATTATGAAAACTTTCATCCTTTTGGTTGTCGTGTTTATCCTTATCTACGTGATTATATGCCTAACAAATTTTCTCCTCGCAGCATTCCGTGCATTTTTTTGGGTTACAATCCCTCTTACAAAGGGTTTCGTTGCCTTGATCCCACCACCTCTAGGCTTTACATCACTCACCATGCTCAATTTGATGAAACTCATTTTCCTTCCCTTGCTAACTCTCAAGCTCAACCCATATCCTCACTTCAATATTCCAATTTCCTTGAACCTAGTCTTCTCCATACAGACCCGCCTCCCTCTTGCTCCTCACCCCATTCCCCACATATTACTCAATCCGGGTCTAGTCCGTGTATTAGTTGTACTAATCTAGTGAATGAGTCCTTGCAGGTCCCTGATTCTCTTGCAGGTTCTCCTTTGCAGCAGTTGGCCCCTAGTCCATCTCCTCTTGAGCCCCGTGCAGATTCCACTCCTGCTGCAGTTCCATTGGGCTCTCATCCTATGCTTACGAGAGCTGAAGCTAGTATTTTCAAGACTCACCATCCGGCGCATCTTAGTTTCTTGGGTTCCTCTGGTCTTCTTCCTTCTCTTCTTGCATCGACAAAGCCTAAAGGTTTCAAATCTGCTGCTAAGAATCTTTGCCTGGCTAGCTGCCATGGATGAAGAAATGCATGCACTGCAGAGTAATCATACTTGGATTTTGGTTCTTCGACCCAACAACACCAACATTGTGGGCTCCAAATGGGTTTTCCGAACCAAATATTTGCCCGATGGATCCATTGAGCGCCTCAAAGCCCGCCTTGTTGCCAAGGGTTATACACAAGTACCTGGTCTTGACTACATCGATACCTTCAGTCCTGTCATCAAGGCTACTACAGTTCGAGTTGTGCTCTCTCTTGTCGTGACACAGAAATGGCCTCTTCGCCAACTTGACGTCAAGAATGCGTTCCTTAATGGCACTCTCACTGATAATGTTTATATGGAGCAACCTCCAGGGTACATTGATCCTCGTTTCCCCAATCATGTCTGCCAGTTAAAGAAAGCTCTTTATGGTCTCAAGCAAGCCCCCTGTGCCTGTTTCAGCGCTTCAGTTCTTTTCTCATTCATCTTGGTTTCTCTTGCAGTCGTGCTGACACATCTCTTTTTGTCTTTCATCAGAAGTTGAATATTATTTATTTGCTTCTTTATGTTGATGACATCATTATTACAGACAACAATTCTTCTCTTCTTGACAGCTTCACTCGCAAACTCAATTCTGAGTTTGCCACCAAGGACTTGGGCTCTCTCAGTTACTTTCTTGGTCTTGAAGCTTCCCCCACTTCTGATGGTCTTTTCATCAGTCAGCTCAAATATGCACGGGATATTCTCTCTCGAGCTCAGTTACTTGACAGTAAGCCTGTTCACACTCCCATGATTGTTTCTCAGCAGCTGTCCGCCGATGGTCCTCTATTTTCAGACCCCACTCTTTACAAATCTCTCGTTGGTGCGCTTCAGTACTTGACCATCACGCGTCCTGATATTACTCATGCTATCAACTCTGTAAGTCAATTTTTGCATGCTCCCACTGACGATCACTTTCTGGCTGTTAAGCGTATTCTCCGCTATGTTAAAGGCACCATTCAATTTGACTTACATTTCGACCATCTGCCTCTCCTAGTACCCTTGTTGCTTATTCTAATGCTGATTGGGCCGACTGTCCTGATACTCATTGTTCGACTTCTGGTTATTCTATTTATCTTGGTGATAATTTGGTTTCCTGGAGTGCTAAGAAACAGTCCACTGTCTCTCGCTCCAGCTGCGAATCGGAGTATTGTGCCCTTGCCTTTATTGTTACTGAACTCATTTGGCTCACCCATCTACTGCATGATCTTCAAGTACCTATCCCACAACCACCTTTCCTCTTATGCGAAAACAAAAGTGCTATTATTTTGAGCTCCAATCCAGTTTCTCACAAGCGGGCCAAGCATGTTGAATTGGACTACCACTTTCTTCGCGAACTTGTTGTCGCTGGCAAACTAAGTACACAAAACGTCCCCTCTCATTTACAGGTTGCTGACATTTTTACTAAGAGTGTTTCTCGACCTCTATTTGAGTTTTTTCGATCCAAGCTCCACGTCCGATCCAATCCAACGCTCAACTTGCTCGAGGAGGGGGGGGGGGGGGTGTTGAGGATATCACTCCTCAATCAAAGTCTTCCCATATATGTCAAAGTTGACCAACGTGATTGTAGGAGATTTCTTTGTATATTTTTTTTTTTTCAATTGTAAATTAATTGATTTGTATTAAAGCCATACGATATGTAAAATTATATATATGCAAATATTCACCAGAAAAGTAAGGTGGATTTTCAAACATTCTCAAAAGCTTTTTACCAAATAGGTTCGCTTTTGTTGCTTTACACAAAGGATCATTTGTCGACATGCAGAGAGTCGAGAGCCGTTCACTATAATGATTCTGTATGATTTACATGGCATGCACAGCAAATACAGATACTTTGTAGAAAGAAATTGGCTTGAAATGAAACATCAAAAGGAGGATCTAAGAATACTATTTTCCAAGTGTCATTGGATTCCAAATTTCCCAGTCATGATGAAAAGGAAAAACAATACCATTGACATCAAATTTGTAACAATTGGATATGTTTCAAATGAAAGTGTCATGGCAACACTTGCAGAAACCGGTGTTTATTTTGCTCACAGATTCATCAAAAAGCTGTTTGCTCAACCAAAATTACACAGCACAGGCAATTGCAAATTAAGAGTAGAAGACAAAAGAATAACTTCAATTGAATTGTAAGTTATGGATCAAAACACACAATGCCTTGCAGGACTAAATAAATATATATCCCGGGCAAGCCGAATGACTTGAAACTGATTAAACAGACATGCAAACAATTTCACAAGCATAACAATAAGGTATCGAACGATGCACGGAAGGCGTGCTTTCACTCACGTCCAGGCCTGCACTCACCCCATGTCTTGCCCGCTACTTTTCCTTCGAATCATTTCCCTGCATTAATAGAGTTTTCCCACTATCAGCCTGTGAAGTAGGAAAAAAAAAAGGGTTTTTTGCCATTGAAAATCTCTCACGATCAGGAGTTCAGCTGTGAGCTGAAATGGGAGAATGTACAGCACTCGGACGCTTAGGATCACATATGATTATTTTTAAAAAAAATTAAGTCAAGCATATTCAAAAACAGAACCCAAACATGAAAACGTTTTCTTTGGGCTCACTATAATGTATGTATCATTGCATTGCTGACTGATAAACTCGCAGAAAAGACATGCAGGGCCAAGTAGGGATACAAATCCAAGATAATTCTCTACAATTTTACTTGCAAGAAAGAGCATGACATGCATTGAGAAAGTGCTGACTAGATATTCCATTAAATGTAGCACAGAAAGGCAGATAACGAAATAGAAGTAAATCAGCACTCGAAAGAAAATTGTATTTTGCTGCAGAATTTGGCTGAAAGACAAAATGGCAAAAGAAGGAAATTAGAAGCTCTAATCTGAAATTTTATTCTCACGTTTCAGAAGCAGTACTGATTCTATTCCTATAATCTCTCACATAACACTAACCAATCTTGACATATCATAAGCATTGTTAAAATCTAACTAGACCTAGCTTACACTACTGTGAAAAGTGAAAGTAACATCAGTCATAACATACAAATCTTGATGAAAAATAATTAAATAAATAAGAAGGGGGGGGGGGGAGTGCCAATCCGTTCTAAAATAATGCAATGTCATGAGTATTGGGATATAGGCCAACCGGGTAGATAAAGTGTACGATCTAAGAACGGGAGGGAGGAGAGACAGGCAAGTCCCACCAGTTAAGATTGATTGTTTATGTCCTTTCCATGCAATGAATGCAGTGCTCTAGTAACACGCAACGCCTACTCGGCAAATGCTACTAAAACTGAAATACGCGAACTTCATGTAGAAGTTGATTATGCATACTTCGAAATCTGCTTTAAACATTTGCAAGTCTATTCAAAAGACGTACAGGAATAATGAACTATGTATCACCAGGAATACATGTTACGGAATTTCTCAGAGTTTTTATTATAACTTATAACAAAAACTTCGCTAAAAGGTTCAGAATGAGTACTCCTCCAAGTACACAGGTTGTATATGTTTTTTTTAATAAGAGACATTCCTATCTAGAAAGTGAAAATATCCCAGAAAATCATGTAAATTTCGCCCATTAATGTCTATAGGAGTTGTCAGTAATAGAGTAATGTTATACACCACACTCACATCCCACTTTTATCTCACTATATAAGATGTGGCACATTTAACACCATTAGATGATAAAGAATCATTCAATAAAAGATTATCCAATGGTGATAAATGTGTCACATCTTACATAGTGAGATGAAAGTGGGATGGTAGTGTAGTGTATAGAATTTTCCTTCCACCAAATACATCATATAAGGTATGTCGAAACTGTTTCCCACACTGGAACAATTTATGGACTTTCACTTAACCCTCTCTCCAAGAGTAAAAAGATCCACCATTCTGATAAGAGGCATAAACCAAGACAAGCCAATCCAACAGAAAAAGTCACTCCACAAATCAGCAACCAAAGACAAACCAACCCCAACAGATAAAGTCACTCCACAAAGCAGTGACTATTTCGTAATGCCAGACTTCTCATTCTTTTTACAGATCATTGCTAAATAACAGCAATATGTTTTTTTCATCAGATTGACCTGAGAATCTTTCCTAGAGAAGTTATACAAGCAAAAAATGAAGCTCTTGCAGGCACTTTAATCCGCTATATATCTTGTTCAAAGGAAAGGAAATGGGTAGCATTATAAAAAGAACGAATAGTGTACTCCCCTTTATTAGTACAAGCCCGAATAACCTTCTCTTCACCTCCTATTCCCAAACTAGCAAGTGGAACATGACAGATTAAAAAACCTAGTAGAGGCATCAACCTTCCAATCATGTACCGCTCTAATAAAACTTACCTGCCACAGAGGAAGATTAGTAGATGACTCCAAAACATTTGCCACAAAGCCCTAGCACAAGCCACAGAGTATATATCCCAGAAAGCTTGCTTAAGAGCCTAGCCCCCACACAATAAATCATGCCATAATCTATAACTAACACCATCTCTCACTTCAAATCTAGTATTTTCAGAAAACTTCTCCCAACCTTTTCTTATATTGTTCCATAATCTCAACATGTAAAGGCACTTGGAATGTCATTACAACGCCACCGACCCCATGAGAATCCGTATTTAGTGTCCTACAACAGGTCTCCACAAGACTTCTCTCGTTTTGATAGCACCAAAGCCACTTCCCCAAGAGTGTACAGTCAAAGAAAAGCAATTTCTGAACTCCTAACCCACCTTCAAAGATCGGGGCACATACTTCTTACCAGCTTATCAATTAAATTTAACCTATTCATCTAACCCACCCCATAGGAAGTGTCACTACAATTTCTCAAGAAAGTTAGCCACACTAGCTAGAAGTGGAAATAGCAACATGAAATACATAGGCATATTGGAAAGAGTATTTTTTATCAAAGTAACCATACCACCCATGGACAAATACATCTACTTCCAACCAACTAGTCTTTGCTCAATTTTCTCAATAACCTCATCCCACAATATTTCCTTGTCTTAAATGTGAACCCCAAAGGCCAAGTTATTCATAAGTAAGATGACACCTTACACCTCAAAACCTCAAAATGTTTGCCAAACTATCTACATAAGAGACTTGTCTCGTTGCAACCAAAAAAGATTTAGCCAAGTTAACCTTCAATCGAGAAACTACTTCAAAGTATAAGAATAACACGCAAGTAGCGAAGGTGACTCAAAATTGCCCTTGAAAACAACAAAGTATCATCAACATACAGATGATGTGAGAAATTAATGCTATTGGAGCTTCAAAAAGTTTTAATTACAACTACCATAATAATTTGAATGTGGAACCCTAAGGAGGGATTTGAAGCCTTGCGGTGCAAATCCTACAAGGATTACTAAAGCTGGAGTATTATAGATCACATAAGCTAAAACATGCATTAGAAGTTAATATCAATAACATTATTGCATTTGCTGTGAATATTGTACCAGCATCAAAAGCGTATTAATAGGTTTAGTTTATATATAGAGAAATGTTACAGCCATAAAAAAATTTCACAAAAGTAAACTCACAAATTAACGTGGCTTAATGTGATACATTAGATCTACTTTATAATAAAAGTAACTTTACAATCCGACGTACCAGTTTGTGAGTTTAATTTTGTAAAAAATTTGTGGTTGAAGCATTTCTCTTATATATACACGATGATGGGAACCCTAATTGTGACATAAGTACTACACAAATGTGACTAGCTGGTATTCAAAAATTGTGGTAATTAAGGCTCATCTTCTCACAATTACTCATATATAGTCGAAAACAACCTCGTATAGGTTAGATATAAGCCTTAGGACGCATGATGTTTCCACACCACACAATCGTGCAATGCAGCGCGAATTAGTAGTCCGATGTTCCCTGTATAACATCCAATAAGATATCTAAAAGTCAGGCACAAGTAGGCTCATATCCAAGTGGTTTAGTATAACGGATACAATGCCTATATATTTTTAGTTGACACTACCAGGTTAAGTCCAAGAGGTGTATGCATAAGAATCATTAATTTTAAAGGAATTGAAGTGTTGTTGAATTTTAATCATTGAATTTCACATAGGATCAAACATATTTAACCACTGGTAAGCCAATTGTTCACTTCATGATTTTTCATTTCAGAATAGATAAAACCATTACAAACTTTTAAAAAGCTAAAACGTAAATAATGTTTTAAGATGTCTGAAGTGGAAGGCCGCAAAATCAGCAGTAAGTTGACTGTAGAGAAATAGGCTTGTAAATAGATTTTTTTCAATCAAATTTATGATTTTATAATGGTGATAACTCAAAAAATCTTGGAAGATGTGTGGATAAAATCCAAGGAAACTGAAGAAATCTACAGTATAATTTATAGCTGATAAAAGCTCACTAAAATTTGCTGCATTTTGTGAAATTGTGAATGCTTAATATTCCATTGAGCACATCAACCGGATAAGAAAACTCAACCTTGGTTCGAGCACAAGTTTGTCAGTCTTGACCTCCCTATAATTGCTTCCTCACTCACTATATATTCCCACATTGGCCTTGTGATACATCATAAAAGTTCCAAACTAGACATGAAATCATCTAGGTTAAAATTCCAAGGTGCCAAAAGAAGGGAAATGTTGCCACTACATAGAAAACTGTAATGGGATCATTTGGCTGTTAACATTAATGATGTATGAAAATTGGAAAACACCTTAATTATAAGGCTTTAGAAGAGTTTAGTTAGCCCTTTTCTCACATGAACAATACAAACAAAGATGCTCCAAGTCAGATATCTTAATTTATTAAATACAATTTTAAAAAATCTCTTGCTATAGTTACTTTCACTTTAATTTGTAATGCCATCTTGCGTAGAGGAAAAAAAAATATCAGCATTGGAAGGGCGTGTTATGAAAGGAAGCCAGCCTGAACCAGTCCTTCTCTTCTACGGACAGCTAGCAGGGTTATTTTAACATATGACAAGAAAAACAACCAATTAATTTTTTTATAGCTAAAAAAATTAATGTTAGGTGACGTGTAGAATAACAATATCCAATAACAAGAATTACATTAACATCCAATTAATGCTATGTGACGTGTAGAATTCAAGTCATTTCCACTAAAAATCAGCACGAATTCTTGCAATAAAGAAAACAGGAAGATCTACAATGCAAGGTTGCAAGTGGGATTCATGTCATTTCCATTAGGAGTCGGTATGAATTATAGCAATAATAAAACGTATAACGTGGACATAAAGAAAGATAATATAAGACCACCCCAACATAGGACATGCCAATGAAACAGACAGACAAGGACGAAAGATCATCTCAGAAAGAATTCAATGCAAAGTGGCAAGTGGGATTCATGTCATTTCCACAAGGATTGAAGGAGTCAGCATGAATTCTAGCAATACATAACAAATAAGCTGATCAACAAGAAAGATAAGACCATCGCAGCATAGGACATGCCAATGAAACAAGTAGCAGGCTTCTTACTATATCCATTGACAATAATGTAAACGAAATCTTCACAGATTATATATTAGTGCTGCAAAAGGCTAATCAAGTCAGAATGTAACTATTCTCGTGGGGAGTGCACTCCAAATTATGAGGGGAAATTTCATTTGTATCATCAAATTATGGTATTTTTTCAAATTGCACACCAAATTACAAAACAAATAACTTTCATCTTAAACTGTCAATTTCCATGCCATCAAATTTGCAAATTTAACAAGAAATCTAGGGTTTCTTCAGGAAACAAGCCCTAACATTGAAACGTCTAAAATTCTGCGACTGAAATTTAATAAAGCAATTTGAAATATTAGTAATTACAAATAATAGAAAGAAAATTTAATTAGTATTAATATAAACATTAAAAAATTCTTGAGAGACTGGGGAGGTGGAGGAAATCCTCCCCACATCCTCTGACCACCCAGTGATGGTCCAATCTGAGTCACCAGGAGCTGGCTTGTTAAGAAGCCATCTTATAGTAACTTGGATGTAAATCCTTGGTTTTGTTAAGTATAGAATACATTTGAAAACAGTGTGATTGCTAGGTTTTTTTTTTTTTTTGGGGGGAGGGGGCGGGGCGGCACAAGTTGATGTTCCCCTTAAAAAGAAGAACTTTGCATTTCCAATCTAAGCACATAGAAAAACCCTAAGGACCACAAGTATTATATCATAAAGAAAATTTATATTATCAGGCCGATGTGTAGAGCACACCTACTAAACTGCTTACATCACATAATTTAATCTGGAAGATAAATTTTAAAAGGACAATACTAGATGCAGTCCTAGAGTATGCAATCATCATGTACTCCTTTTGAAAAGAAATGGAGTCCATTAAAAATATGATTTTTTAGGTGGGTTTCTGACTTTACCCACTTTTTTTCAAAAAGAGTGAAATCTTACCATTCAACTAACGTGGATGGTGTGCTCTACACACCAGTTTGAGAATAACTCTATCACGAAATACCCCTTAGTGACTTATAGCGCTTATGGTGCTTTCTTCGAGTTTGAACTTTAAACTCTTAGAATTAGTAGTAGTTTAACATAATATTATAAATAGATCTTAAGTTCAAGTTCCAACTTTACATGTAATAATCTATTTTGAGAATAGAAATGCACTAAATGAGATTTCAAAATGACTTGGAATAAGATCTTGTCCTAATTATGATATTGACTAATCATTTTGAAGTATAAACGTAAATGTGGCTTGGGCCTTTCTTAGAATATTATAAATGGTATCAAATCCGAATTTCGATCTTGGAACTGCGAATTACTGACCCTAGCCACATCTCATTTTATTTCTTCATCAAACATTCTTTTACACATTTCTATGTACATAGTTGGGGTACTTTCTAGTTTCTCTTGTGAATGATCTTTTGTTATCCAAAACATTGCTGCAGCTAAATTGTTTTGCCTTTATTCATTAGTCAATAATTCTTCAAAAGCCTGAATCCTTCAATCAATAGGAGGGTCACAAAGGCAATTTTTTTTATTCATGTTACTATAACTGATGGAGGGGATCCTCCTTATAGGATAACAAGGGCTAAACCATCTCATGCAATGGACGAGACCACCCACTTCGCAATCCAGAATCCCATCCAATTGGGGGGGGGGGGGGGGGGGGGGGCGCTCTCCTCCACTACAACCGTGAGCGATGGGGGAGGTCTACCAAATCACCCCCCTCCCCACAAAATCACATAGGGCCACCATGCAAGTTATGTTCCACCTCTGTGCACTTGAAGAAGGATCTCCTAACATAACTTGAAGGAGGCAAGAAATCTGTCACTGTGCATGTAGATTTGGTGTTATCTCCCCTTTTTGCGTAATGCCTACAGTAGAGTAGGAGCGCCCATTACACATGGAGAGGAAACTTTCCCCTCGTGTACAAGGAGGGGAGGATCACCCCCCTTCATCATGTATGCCATGTGCAAAGGGGAGATCTCACTTTGGCCCATGGAGGTGTAATCTCCAATTGCAAGATGTCTCCCTTCTTTGCACTATACAGCCTGGGAGATTCCTCCACCATGTCTCCTCTTCTCCATGTAGCAAACAAGAGATGCCACCATGCAATTGGCAAAAATCCCCTCCCTGGTGGGTAATCTTTATGGGTTAGAATTGTTTTCTACATAATTTTTTCTTTATCTGTGGTAATGGTTTATTTGGCAACCACTAACAAGAACATGAAAGCGATCTTCTGAATAGTCGTTGAATGTGGCTGAAGTGTTCATTCTTTATAGATTTTTCAAACGCGAGTTATTGAGAGACAATCAATTTTTATTGTTAAAATAATCTATCCTAGGGTTATAATTCATACTTATTTTGTTAGAATATACTATAACTAACGAAATTTACCTTTTCTCTTCAGTTTAAGCATCTGAGACAAGTGGTGATTCAACATGATATTAGAGTAGAGGCTCTAACTCCACAATTCAATCTCCATGTAATTAGATATTCTACGTATTGGACCCACTTATTAAGGAAGAGTCTAGCAAATATGTGAGTGCTAGAATATAATTTAAAGAACTAAATTTATCTCTTCTCATCACCTTTAATTTTTTAGATAAGTGGTGACTTGAAGTAGTTAGTGCACTCATTTAAGCCTAAGCCTAGTATATTATGTTCACAAAGTGAACATCACAATTCCAATAATATCTCACATGTATCCAACTTAAGTTCTTTCAGAAATAGTTTTTTTAAGTACCAAGAATGGCCGCCCAAGTATTTAGAACAGCGTTCCTATAACCATTCCAATTCATAAGGATTGTTCTTCCCAATATAACAAAACAATTCTACCAAGCTCTAATGACTTCCTTGAGATAACTACAATTGATGAATGTTTTTCTCCCGAGTGATCAAGCTCAAGCCATGGGTCGCTCCTCTATACCCAAGTTGGGAGATGCTCTTTCCTAGCAGCTCCTTTAAATCGAGTTATCAAGCTTCTCTCCTCAAGCACCCCAATAGTGTTTCCTCCCAAGTACTTGGATGGTTTCCTCCCAACCTGGTCAAAGCTCCTCATCCTCTAAAATACAGAGTATTCAACTACTGTATTCAATCGTAACAAGGAATTTAAGCCACCATATCAACCATTTCAACTTTTAATAAGGCGATGGTGCATAATTCCTTTCTAAGATACAATACAATTCACAAATTGGAGGAAATCACCCTATATATAACCTTCCTAAAGAAGTCCAAAATAAATTTTTTTAGATAACTTATGATCATCTCTCTCCTTCAAATTTCCCTAACAACAATCTCATACATCTTATCATTTTTCTCTAATGCAACTGGATCTAAATCTCTGGAAATGTTTGGAAAAGTTTTTTATCTCATCTTATCTAATCTCATCTCATTTTATCCCATTTACTTCCTAAACATCATTCAAACACAAACACTTTTAAACTAATCATTACAACTTTTTCAAACTAATCATTATAACTTTTACAAACTTTCAAATAAAAACAAAAAAAAAAATTTAAGTTTTTCAAATTTTAAAATAAAAATTATATTAAAAAATTATATTCTAACAATATTTTTATTTTATAAAATTTTTTATTCAATTTTTTCTCTCTCATCTCCCAAAATCCAATAAATACTTAACTCAAACTATCTTATTACTATTCACAAACCATTTTACTACTACTTACAAAATTCTTATCTCATCTCATATCATTCTTCAAGCATCTCCAATCTACTACTATACCTGTGATTTTCCATCGAGTTTGAAATGGGCTACTGGCTACGTACGTGCATGGGCTTTACAAGAGGAATAGGATTAGCTCCTCGTGTGTTCACCAAATCAATTTAACTCAAACCCTAAGTAACGCTTTCCAGAGCCCGACAGTGAGCCAAGCCACTGCCATGTGCGCGCAACAGCTAGGGAGGCAAAAACACATTCACACGAGCTAACACCTGGCGTCGACTTGCAGATGCTAGCGATAAGGAAACCAAGAAGAGAACAAGCAAGGAGACAACCAGTCGATCCTATTTGGCGGCACCAAATCATGCAAGAATCCAACAAAGACAATAAAATAGGTGAAACCCATAAAAAATGTGCCCAATGGTTTCAGTTATTTAGGATTACCATGAAAGCAAAACAGTTCATAATATTGCACACAGCACGCAAATCCAAAAGGCAAAAAGGGAAAAAACACATCAAACACATGCGACGAAAAAGTAAAAGGCGATTATCAATAGCCAAAGAACCAAACCAGCACAGGAATAGAAAAGCGGAGAAAATGAGGATCGTAATAACTGTAGCTTACCAGGAAGAAGGGACCAGACAGAAAGTTGTTCTGATAGGAACTGATCAGTTTTTTCCTTTACCCTTCTGATCTGAATGCCGGCTACCGTCGCCGTAGCAGAGCTGCAAGCGGCCGTCGAATCCAGGTGAGAACTGGTGGTGATGGTGATTCTCCATGGGTGGAGACGCTGAAGCCGTCGAAGCCATGAAGATGGGTACATTTGGTCCGTCTATAGGAGAAAACCTCTGAAGGTGAGGAAAGAAAGACGGTGAATTGGACTGAAGGGTCCCCCTGTTGTAACCAGCAAGGCCGGATGATGAGATGCTGAAGTTGAGGTTGTAGTCAACCGGCCCACTGCCGGGCTGCGATGTCGCAGCGGCCACCGGGATGAGATGGTCGGGAACGAAAGGAAAATGCTGCAGCTCTGAATGATTATCCCCTGATATATTGAATGTCGGAACCGACATAGTCATTGCTTGAGGAATGGAATTTCCCAAGTGGCTTTGTCCCGAAAACCCCGATGAGTGATGTGCTCTGGACGAAGGACCCAGTAGGCCCGAGTTGAAGTAGTCCATTGGGGTCGAACAAGTCCACTGCCTCGCCGCCGCCTTGTGAAACAAATTAGACTCACCACCAGGGTTTTGATGCGTTGATCCGGTGGGACTAGTACCATTGTTGTTAACACTGCTAATTCCACCGGTAAGAAGCTCAGTAAAGGAAGCATTGTGCGAAATGTGGTTCACATTTTGAGCAACACGGGAGTCATTTTCCTTCTCTTTCTCTTTAGCTGCTCTTTCCCGGGCCCGCTCACGTGCCTTGACCCGGATTTCAGACCGCGAGAGCGACAAACCGGAGCCCTTGCTCGTCTCTGAGGTGCTGCTACAAGCGGACTTGGACAAAGAAAGGTGCTGGCTTTGGTTTTGCTGGAAATTTGGGTCACCATCTAACTCAACCTCAGCTGAATCAAACCCTTGTTCCGTACCTCCACTCGCCCGCTTCTCATCGCTCAGCTGCTTCGGGGTATCAGGAAAAGAACTACTTAGTGAAGGAAGCTCTGCTATAGCATCAGCCGCAGCGTTGATTAGCCACTCCACAGCTTTGCTAGGCTGATCGTAACCCAGCCGATCTTGAAGATCATAGAACTGAATCGCCGTAGTAACCGATAGCCTAACCCTCCGGTCTCTCAAGCCCTTGGACGTCAAGACCTTGCTGTGCCGATCTTTACCACCCGAGGCACGCGAAACCCTAATGATGCGCGAATGGTTCCATCCTCGAAGTCGATTAGCATTCCCACCGGCATCGCTTCCTGGGACAACATAGCAAGCCCTGTTGAGTTCTCCATCTTCTTCATCATCTGGGTAGTGATCAAAACCCCCTTTTGAGCCTATCTTGCTAGAGTCGTTTCTACCGTTTCCAACTCTTGGGAACTTACAAGCTGCTGCCTGCTGAATCTCCTCCGCTTCCATACCACTTTCATGCCTTTCTCAACAAAACTCGTACAATTAAACCCACCTTCTGGCTTATGAGGTTTTTTCTTGCTCTTATCCTTCTGCTACTTCTAGAAAGAGAGAGAGAAATAAATAGAGAGGGAGTCAATTTTTTTTAGAGAGAGGAAGAGGTGTGATGAAAGTGCAGGTGGGGTTGCTGTGTACTATGCATATTGATGACGATAATTCATGACGATAATTCAGAGAGTACTTTGGCTGTGTAGTGATAAAAAGGCCTTTTCTTACGCTGCCGATATATCACGGTCCAAGTCAGTGAAGGCTAGCAGTAGCTCTTGTTTAAGCTTTTTGCAGTCGCAGACCGCCCCTTTCAAAAGCAAAGCCGAATCCGTCTCAGAGCCTCAGCCTCCTCAGCCCTGCAACACACCAAAAGCAATTTACCGGCCAAAACAAAAACTCAGTTAAAAAGAAAAAAAGGAACAAATGCTTACTAGCTAATACGTACTCACACTGCTTTAATCACTCAGTCATTACAGAGCTCAGAGAGAGAGAGATCTGACTTTGTTTTTGCTTCGTCCACAAACAGCTATATTAAGGCATCAAGCCCCCCTCCCTCAAGGCTTAAAGACTTGAAACCTCAGTGTGCTTTTAAAGACGATAAGCTTTAGCAAAAGTAGGAACAAAAGGAGCTAGCAGATATGTATACCTTGATCTGAGCGAGCCTTTGTGCTTCAGATTCAAGCTAAAGCAGCTACTACAGTAAATAGCATGCTGAGCGCCGATCTGAACCTAACCCTTTTACGGCCTCCCCTACCTATTTAAAGCTTTCGCTGGCCCTAAAAATGCCAGGCATTACTACATTACTACAACGCTTAACCATTTCACTAATAATTAATTCTAAGCCCATTAATAAAAACACTGTCCGAAAATTACCAACAAAAGACAGAGAAGAGAGAGAAAGAAAGTGAATCGGTTTTGCTTACTTTGAAGATTGGTTGGAGTCTGACAGGTGTTAAGCTCTCAGTTCCGCTTTGTTTTGTTATATATAAATAGTTATTGAGAAACTCCGTTTAATTAGATAATTTGGATATGAACCCAGAACTCACAGATCTGTGGTCCTAAAGCTTCTTGAATCACAATCTGCAATTTCATCACATCTGAAAAACATCAAGCACTTAGATCATCAGCTCCTTAAAACCCACCCACCAAAGAAACGAGACAGATTAAAAAAATTCGAAGAATATTCACAGCTCTCCGAAATCTGTAGTACACTTCCAATTCGGCGACCGAAAGTTACGGAATGAGCAAAATAAAACAATAAGAGAGATCGAAGCGGAAGACCTCTCTTTCGGTGTTCCCGGTACTCCCTAAGAGTGCTGATTTCGTGCACCTGAGTTTCCAATTCTTTTTTCTTTGTTCCACTTTCTTTCAGTCACGCTTAGCTCACTCGTTTCATCCACAGCTAACGAACAAACACAAAAATTCAGTTCGACAGAGGAGAAGTAGGGAGCTGAAATTTGGAGAAAGAGAGAGACCGGCACTTACATGTACGGAAATGGTGGCAGAGAAAGAAACATATATAAATATATATAGTGAGAGAGAGAGAGAGAGAGAGAGAGAGGATTAGGGTTGGTGGGTTTGTTTGGTCAGTGAGAAAGTGTGAGAAAAATACGGTTGTCGATATGGGTGTTGATAGAGAGAGAGAGAGAGAAAGAGAGAGGTTGAAAAGTGCCCTAAAGGAGAGAAATAAAAGAAAGGGTTGTTCTTCTTCCCCATTCGAGCAAACCACCGGGGTTACCGGGAAAGGACAGACACTGCGCCGTTCCCCACTTTAAAATCTTCTTGCTTTCCTATTTGCCCCTCCTCCTTTCTCTTTCTACTCTTCTGTCCTTCTCAATCTTTAATTTCCCGACTATTATCATTTCCATTTTTGCTTACAAGTTTTGGAGGTTTGAAGTTTCAACTTTATCATAATGGCCTGTAGTTTGAATGATAAGTTTTGGAGCATGCATGTGTTGCTTAATTTTGTTGAGAAATAATGATGTTTAGTAATAAAAAAATTAGTATTTTTTTTATGTGAATTTTATATTTATTTAATTTTTTAAAAATAATTGTTTGAATACTCCACGATTTCAAATATTCTGCTGAATTATGGAGCTAATTTTTAACATTTTTTTTTTTTGTGATTATATATGCAATCCGAAAAAGATATATTATGATTGGTTTTGTAAATAATTCACGTACCAACCAAACATTCAAAAGTATTTTTTTACAAATAATACTAAATATAATTTTAGGGCTTATTTATATAGTGAGATGAGATGAGATAGTTTTAGATGAGTTGAATAAAATATTATTAGAATATTATTTTTAAATATTATTATTGTTTTGGATTTAAAAATATTGAATTGTTTATTATATTTTGTATGAAAATTTAAAAAAATTATAATAATGAAATGAGATAGGTTGAGAGTGTTTCTATTCGAAAACATGGCGTTACAGTATACAAGCGAAATTTGCACATCTTAATTATGATTGTATAGATTATTTCTCTTAACCAAGAATCATTAGTTTGCTATAAAACAAAACAAAAAATCCAATTGTTTTATCTTCTTGTTTTATTGCAACCTTAATATAATGTGCTTCTAAATTGAGAGGTTGGGATAATATGTGTGAAGTCTTGGGCAGATAAACAATGGCCTAAAAGAAGTATTAATCAACAAATTCGAAGTTGAATATTTGGTAATTATATATGTCTGAACAGATGGAGGAAAATATGGCAATATGGATGATGTGAATAGTTGCATCCAATAAATAAGTTTCCAGGGAAAATTTGTACTCTTGACTGCAGACACCTGATCTTTTGTAATGTACCCACCAAAATTCAATTTTACAAAATTGAATTTTGTAATGATATTAATGGCAGTGTAATGATCATCAGAATTAAACCTGAATTGGCACATTGAATAAAAGAGGTGTGTCATGGGAATATTTTTGCCTTTTTAGTGTATGAAAATGACATGTACGTGAGAATATTAATGTTTGTCACTTCATGTGTACATTTGGATCAATCCGCAACTGGACAACCTGCATATATACATACACACATATATATATATATATATAATGCTTGGAAATCAAAATCATGCTTTTACCAATTTACTCTTGAAACTTAAAAACCCTTTCTATTATCAGGTATTAATTGTTAATTAGTTAGACAAGTTTTATTTGATTGTATTATTTTAGTTGGAAATGAACTGATCAGGAGTTATGTTTATCAATTTTGGGTATATATAAATATATATATATATATATGAGTATTGATTTTGATATCATGCATTGATCTATATCATGGAAATGTGAATATATAGTTGGTATATATTGTATATTCACTACAAGAAAATTGTTTATTTGTGATCAATTATTTCTTATAAAAATGACTATTTTTCGTCAAAATGAATCTGTTTTGATCGCAAATAGTCATTATAGTCGTAAATAATCAATCACAAATGATTGTTTTTCTTGTAATGAGTTGATGTTTATAAAATGTAAAGTTGCATGTGTTAGCCAACTCGTATAAACTATTTGGGTTAATTCAATTTATTTATACTAAAAAAGTGATTGTGTTTAATTTGCTTTGTTCATTAAACAGAATAGTTGAGATATTTTGATGGAAGATATCATCCTTCTAACCTGTCAAAGGATTATAAAATCAAGTCATCATGATATGACTATGAACTAGCAATATGAGAAAATGACAACAGCTCATGAACAATATTGCATGTAGACGATCGACCTACTACTCCTTCAAATTTATGCAGTTAATTTACATGATAATCAAACTAGATTGAAGGGAATTAACAGGTATATATATATATATATATATATAGTACTTCTCACAGAACTAAAGAATGCACCCACCCATTGACAAACCAGACGGTAACATGTCGGGGTTTATAAATGGAGCTACTACTCCACACAACAACTCAAAAGCTAGCTTGCTTTCCCAGCTTGTAATTAATTTACAATTTTCTAGTACTTAATACCGTGCATGCATAAATGGTCACACATATTCTTGTTATATATATATATATATATATATATATATATATATATATGACTTTACAACTCCATGAAAGAGACCTTCTCTGCAACATTCTAAATGTCGTACGTAGACCCTTGGAAAAAATAAGCAAGCTTTAGGTTAAGAATATGTGTATATATATATATATATAATTCCGGACAAAAAAAAAAAAAAAAAAGGAAGGAAGTGCATGCATGCTTTTGAGATGAAGATTATATGATGAATCCAAGAAATTAAAAATCAAATTGATTTTGTTTTACTATTTATAATTTGTTTTTAACTTTTCACCAAGTTTCACGAATCCTAGCTAGCTATTACCAGCACTTGGCTCAAGAAAAAAAGCTAGCATCAGGGCTCTTTTTTTAATTTTTTTGTATTTCTCATACATATATGTAAATCATGTCGTATATATAGACATGATACTAGCTACTTTATTCATTGATAAACGTATACACAAAGCAAAATAAAAGGCTATTAATTGGGCATGCAAGAAAAAAATCAGAGGACATGAATCTTAAAGCCAAAAGGGCATTAAAAAAAAAGTAGTGATAGTCTTACATCCTATTCACGTATAATTTATATACAATTTTAAATATAATAATATTTTTTATTAAATTTAAATCCATCAAATCAAAAGTAGAAATGAAAATAAAAGTTAAAGTAATATTATTTTATTACATAATTGTAAACAAGTTGCTATATAGTAGTAAGTACATCATTTCTCTTAAAAGAATTAAGTCATTTCTTAATCTAACCTGCATTAATATGGTATATGCTAATTTAAGATGAGTTAAACGTACATTATTGGTATTTTAAAAGTATATATTGCAAGCTTTCTAAGTTATGAAATTATCAGTGGTAGGCTGTTTAGAAGTACAAATTAATTGTAATTGCCCAAAGTACTTAATTATTCCTCAAGAAAGCTAATTATTAAGTTGAGAACAAAACATTGGTTTTCATCTTTGGAGCATTTTCTATGATTCTAAAAAATGATTTAAGGAAATGTTATTTAATTAGTTTCACTTAAAGAATTAGGCTGCGTTTAGATATTGAGCTTAGTTCAGTTTTTTATAAACAGTAGTGAGTTGAGTAGTGGAGGGAGTTATGTGGGGTCCATCTAAACTGAGTTTAAAGTGTATTTAAATGTTAAGATGAGTTTAATATTTTTTATAGAAAGTTGAAAACGATTGTGGATCTCACGTATAAAAAAATCTTATTCTGAGTGACATGTATAATAAATGTGTTGGATTTTCATTGGCCTGGATAGAAATGAATGTTTGTGAGGGGTCAGGCACAATTATATTGTCTTCATGTTAATAAACACCCAGACAGTTCATTCATATGGCATTTATGCCTTTGAAAACAGAAAACAAAAATGGTCTTTTTTCCAGGGATGCAACTCACTGTAAGCCTTGAAGACCAATTCTAACTAGCTGTTCTAAATCCATTTAATTATTTTCTTTTTCAAATGCATGGACCTGCACTTGCTGAATGCATGCATCAATTACAGGTAGCAAGTTAGGTAACATACCCTCTCAATAATTAATGTAATAAAGGAAGAAAAAGTACATGTTTGCATAATTAATATAAACAACTATTTCAAAATAATAATGTTTTCTGGACGTAGGTTAGTCATTTTGTTTCCTTTTTTAATTCAATCTCTTGTGAAGGCCTTGATGACACTCGGAGAATTTTTTTTTTTTTTAAGCAAGCAAGTATATATATTTTATTATAAAAAATGGTACAAGAGGAGGGTGGGATCCTCAACAATCATCTTATAACAATAACAACAGTGTAAAGTGGTGAATGAAAAAAAAATTCGATCAATTTCTTAGTTTTCACCATATCCTAAAAAGATGATGCCGTCTTAAAAAGACGAAAATAAGTTGTTCGTAAAAAATTGCGAATAATGGAGTTTCACTGCTGATAGCGGTAGAACTTCTGCTGAAAACGATAAGAGTGACGGGTATACTGTTGCTTGTTATCTTGAGACTATCTATATATTGTAATTCATATCAAGGGAGAACGATTGACCAAATTAAAATATCCTTGTATGGGCATTAAAATATAATTTAATTAATTTAAAATATAATGATATATACAGTCATAAGATTTGTATGCTTAGTGCTCACTCTCTTAAAATAATAATGGAGTTTATATTAAATTTTTTTTTATGTAAGTCTTAAATCTACACACTTATTAAAAAAAAATACCTATGACTTGCGTGTTTAGAGACTGCAAATATAATTTATATTTATAGAATTTAATTCATAATTTAGGCAGTATTGTAATTATTAGTAAACAAGAGGGCTAGTTGTAAACAAGGAGTCAGCCAGTCTCCCACTGATTAATCACAAGCTTTTTTAATTTTGTAATATATATTATTATATGAAAAGGAGGTTTTGGGTGATTAGTTTAATGAATTGATTGGTTTTAGGCAAAGATTTGAGGGCATTTAGGATTTAAGTAATGTGATTGGACTTAATTGATCCGTACGAGCAATGATGTGTGTCTGTATGCTTCGGTTTATTACTCCTATTATTATATTATATTTACTTCTGTGCAAAGTGGCACCATTTGATGGACCTCACCATCCATCCATGGCACCAATCCTTTTGCTGTCAAACAGCAAATAAACTGCAGAAAAAGGTCTTTGCTATGAAAAGTTTCGTTATCCTCTTTACACTGTACACTATATATAATAATAATGATAAAAAAAATTCAATTTTAAAATATAATTTAAATAGTGAAATGAAATGATTTTAAATAAATAAAATTAAATAAAATATTATTATTTTAAAATTTATAAAAAGTTAGATTCTTTATTATATTTTGTATGAAAATTTAAAAAATTTATAATAATGAGATAAGATGAAATGAAATTAAACAATTTCACTATGACCTAATTTAATATAAATAAAATAAAATAAATAAATAAAAACAAGCAGTACAATATATAGTATATAAGATGATAAGTAGCAAAACTTTCTATTATTTATAAATTTGTTGTACCAATTTTGATATTATTTATTAAAATTATATTAAAAAGTTAAAAATTAATATTTTTTATTATTACAAAATCTGCTTCACTGATATATTGGATATTTCATCGATTTAAAAATATATATTTTTTATGATGATTGGAAATGATAAAATTTAAGCCTTTAATATATATTTTTTTTGTGAAAACAATATAAGAAAATTAAAGTAAAACAAGAAAATCAATCACAAGATAATGTGTCTACGTCCACAGAACCGTAGAAGATTTTATTCTCTTGAGGAATGTCAATGTATATTGTGGGGTAAAATTACAATAGTCCATGACCAACCATACTATTCATAATAAACATATATATATATATGGTTACACGGTGAAAATTTTAATTTTTCAATTATCGTGTTATTTGCTTGAGAGAGATGTCAAATGAGACTTGAGCAAACTTTATGTCTGATATTTATTCGAGTGAGTGTTTAACGAATTCTCTGCTTGAGCTTCGGCTTGGGCCCTCATTGAAACTCTACCAAAAAATTGTAACAAACCTTTATCGAGTCGGATCATCAAATCAAACTGCAACAAAAATGAATCAAGCTCCACAAACTCAACATTTTGGACCACCGATGCAACCATAATGTTATAACAAACATTGTACTTGAAAAAAATAAGAAACACATGAAAATAGTGTTCAAACATTGCAAAAGAATATTCCTAAGCATAGCAACATTTCCAGTACTGACATTAATGGTTGCTCCAAGGAAAGATAAAGAAAAATGTTATTCTTACCATTTATTTGTACCGCTCTATTCTACAACTGTGATTTTTTATTTTTTTTATTTTTTTTACTTAGTGATTAAAAAAATATTTTTTAATAATATTATAATATTTTTTATTTTTTTTTAAAATATTTAAAAGTGTTAAAATACATATAAAAAAAAAAAAAAAAAAAATTTGCCTAACGGTAGCTCCCAGCGAGAGCTGGGAGCAGTGGACGTAGCACGTCTCAAAGATAAATCCAACATGACTTAAAGTATCTTATTTAAGAGGTCTAATCATCATGTATCTTTAAAAAGAATTCTGATTCTAGATCTTTAGGATTCGTTGAGATGCATTTTTAGATACAATTTTAAGTCGTGTAAATCATGCTTATTCATATTGAAAAAATAATTTTTATTATTAAAAAATAAATTTTTATATAAATCTCAAAAACATTTTAAAAAAAAAAAACGTTAACTTTTATATTCTAAAACTACAAATTAACATGTTTCCCTATTCATTCCATGAATAACGAGGGTCAAAGCTACAATAATTGTATCAGCAATAATTGTAAGACAGTAGGCAGACAAATTGCAGGCATAAATAGGAAAGTTTCAGCAGTCTTTTATCACAAAGTTTTTCCCAGAATTTGTTCAAATATTTAACAGAGTCTGGAACTTTTTTTTGGGCAGGGTCGTCTGGACCCTTTTTTTTACCGTGAATATATAATAATATATGTTACTTTTTAACCATGAATTTATCATCCTCAATATATTTAATACGAATTATTATAGTTAACTTTCTATATTGATTATAATTTAAATAACAAATGTCAATTACAAAGTGAAGTTTTCTCTGCCTAGGCTTATGAAAACACATATCTGACTTGAAAAATGATTTGTACAAATCTTAAATAGCCAAGTCTCGTTCAATCCTTTGTAAAAAAGTAGAGACTACACTTTAAAACAATGTAAAAAAAATTATTTTTTATTAATATAACCCATTTTTTTTATAAATGACTTGTATAGAACTTGTTTATTTAGAACTTATACTTAGTATTACTCAAGTGTCACATCTACATTGGTAACTAACTTTACTTCTTATACAATCTGTTAAGAAATGTAAACGTAAAATGATATGCATATAACACTTTTCTAATACCCTCAATTTAAATATAATTATATAAAAAAATTGTACGTGTAACATTACTCAATTTACAAAATAATTAGCTGTGGAACAAAAAAAAAAAAAACCTATTGAGAAGAGTACTATAGATGAGTACTGTATATCTATTATTTTTGTTTGTTGAATAAAGCATTCAAGTTATAATATTATTTTAAATTAAATGGGTCAATATTTATATGTGATATGTAATAAATAAAATAAAATTTTATTTAAAAGCACAATATTGTTGATAATTAAAAAGAACACTAATATATATATATATATAAATAATATATCCCTATTAATGGAGATGTACGTATTTTAATTGGGTTAAACCTAGATTAATAGTAAACACCCTCTCTACTTGCATGGCACATGCAATAAAAGGTAGAACATGACTTGGTTAAACCTAAACATGACTTGTGTACGTGGGTCTTCATGATTTTCAGCATCATCTAGCTAGGCTTTCAGCAAAAGGCTAATGGGTTCTTCGAGAAGCACAGAAATCTAACCTCCAAAGTTTCAATCAGTGTCATTATATGAGTTTAATCACACACACATATAAGCAAACCCTATTAATTAGGAAGATTACTCAAATTCCTTCCCAAAAATTGACACTTGTAAAGTTTTGAACCAACTTTAGTACTACTTGATATGAAACCTAAACAATTGAACTGCATGGACTTTATTCTATGGTTGGCATATCTTTAACCCATCACATGTCATCATACCATTGCATAAAAGGTGTCACAATTAGTTAGTCTGTATATGTAATTGTAACCTTAAAATTTTCAATTGATATCTCTAAGCTGAGCACTGGTATTTGGCTAGTGGTTAGTCAAAATTTGGCTAGGTAGCTTAAAAGTGAGCTGGATTGGATTAGGCAAACATTCAAAGCTCTACTTTTGAGCTACATTAATTCTATATCTTTTTCTAAATTTGACTAGTCACGATTTATCTCTAAATTATTATTTTAATCTACAATTATTCCCAACAAATATATTCTTTCGCTCGTTTTTCAGTTCTTTATTTTCCTTTCTTTTTCTTCTCTGTATTTTCAGCAGTGTTTTTTTTCTTTTTTTTTTTATCATGAATATGAAAGCTGAAGTCCTATAAATTGTGTTGAAATAGAAAAGTCTAGCTAGAGAAGACTTGTATGCTTGCAAATGCTTGTGGACATGCTCGTGAAAATTTGTAAATCAATTTCTTTGATATAATATATATAATTTATTTTGAAGAATATAAAAAAAATTATAAAAAAAATTATATTATATGATTATTTTGACTTTGAGATGACTAGCCCAATGTGGATTAACCTCTCCAAAAATTTTGACTTTAGCCAAAACCTCAAGTTTTAGTCGAAATTTAGACTTGACAATGACAAGGTTTCAAGACCATTCAGAGCATAAAATCATCCAACCCATCGAATCTTATGTGCTTGATTTCATTGCTTCAAGTTATAAAAATTGATTATTCAAATTCTTTTTAGCAATTTGAGAGTATCAGATATATAGTAGCGAGATAAATATACTAAATTGATCTTACAACATTTATTGTTTTCTGTATATATTTTTTGAACAACACTAAATGATCAAAAAATATTGTATAATCTATTTTATATTATATATCTTTTTACGCTAGATTCTCAAATTCAAATAAAAATCTAAAATTTTTATTAATCATAACTAGTACTATATATATGAAAAATGTTGATCGAATCTATGCACCGATACAATATTTTGTATTTTTTTTAATATTATCGATACCATAACACTATCCTATATATATATATATAACTCAAAAACCAAGAAATCGAATGGCCGGGAAGCAAATCTAATGGCTGGTTTGTTTTCAAGATTAAAATCCAATATTTTGAAAATTTTGAAAATTTTTTATCTTATCATTACAACTTTTTTAAATTTCTCACACAAAATAAAATAAATAATTTAATTTTTTAAATCTCAAAATAAAAATAATATTAAAAAATATATTCTAACAATATTTTATTCAATTTTTTAACTTTAATCTCAACTTATCTTAGGGGTGCTACCCGCCCCTTACGAGGCGGGGACACCCCTTCCCCGCACCCCGCCCCGCATTGGGCGGGGGGTGGGGTTTTCACCCCCGTCCCCCGCCCCTGGGATGCGGGGGTGGGGTACCCCGCCCCAATGGGCGGGGTGCGGGGCGGATTGGGAATCCGCCCCGCCTATTTTCACTTTAAAAAAAACTACTTTTATTTAATTTAAAAATTATTTATAAGTGTAAAAATAATTAAAAATACATTTTTAGATCAAAATTATAAATTTAAATTTTGTAAATATGGCTATAATTTAAAAACTATGTAATTTTTAAATTTGTTAGTGCATATTTTGTGTAAATTGTAGTGTATTAGTTTTTAAATTTGTCAATGCATATTTTGTGTAAATTGTAGTGTATTAATATTTAAACTATGTAGTTTTTAAATTTGTCAATGCATATTTTATGAACAAGTATAATAAATTGTAATATATTTTTATATATACACAATTTTTAAAATATAAATATATATTTAATAATATATATATAAAAAAATGAGGGCGGGGGCGGGGGAAATGCGGGGTGGGGTTGGGCCCTCCCCGCCACCCGCCCCCGCTAGGTGCCCTAGATGCGGGGCGGGGGGCCCCACCCCCACATGGGCGGAGCGGGGTTGCCCGCCCCGCGATGTGGGGGCGGGGCGGAAGCGGAGCGGGGCAACGCCCACCCCTAACTTATCTTATCTCTGAAAATAAATGAGGATTAAGGAATTTACTATGCATAAGTAACTATTCACTCTCACACTTCATACTTATAATTTTTTTATATGGTATGGAAGTGAGTGAAGATATTTTTTATAGAATGTAAGATGTAGAATAATGAATAGTATTTGATGAAAAATAAATTTTCGTACTAAATTCTAAAATGGAAAGAATAAAAAAGGAAGGAAAAGAGTAAGGAAAATGGGGCTTGTACAATGATTCTCATCCAAGTCATGGTAATGTCTCCCACCCCAATTACCAACATAGGTTAATGAGTCATCAAGAGAGGTAGCAGGCGTGTGCTCGCAGTCCCATGCTCGATCCACTCACTTGCCGGGTAAAGAGAAGCCATCATTAAATTAATCCCCCCCATAACAACTTTCTTTTTTCTTTATATCTATGTAAACATGGCCCATGGGTATTAATTACAATGCCACGAGAAAATAAAAGCTAAAAGATGGGGGAAAAGTAGGTGTGCTTGAGTAGTTCAAAGCAGGTTGACAGAGAGAAAAGGCCAAAGGGGGTTTTGAGGGGTCAAGTTGCTGGGTGACAGAGCTTGGGACACGCTCGAGAGAGAGAGAGAGAGGCATTTGGGAGGCAAGGGCACGTGTCATCGTGGTGGTCTCTGAGAGAGAGAGAGAGAGAGAGAGAGAGAGATAGATGCAATGTAATGTATCAATGCATTGGCTGGCTGACTTCTCGATGAGTGCATGAATTGACGCGGATGAGGCAGAAGACCGGAGCACGTGTTGCGGTCTTCACCCCCCATCATGCTCCTATGCTGCTCGATCTATCTCTGGTTTTCCATTCTTTCTTTTTTATTTGATTTGTACACTTCAGTCTTCTTCCCTACCTTCACTTCCTCATCACTCTTGTTTTCCACTTTTCAGCATATGAAAATACTCAAACTGGTCACCATACTTTCACCCCTATCTTCAGGATTAAAGTTGAATTTACAAGTTAGAGCTAGCTATACACATTTCATATCATTAATATGTTATAATTTAATTCGTGAACTCTTATAAGTCAAATAATACTGCATAAATAGTGTAGATGATATGTCTTCTATTTCAAAATGCAAGTAAAATTATCCAGTAAGTACATAGGCTTTAGAGATTTCAATTGTAGATCAATATTAATGTTAGATACAGTTCTAGGTTGTGCAAGTCTCACATACTCATTTTGGAAAAAAAATGGAATCTATCATTTAAAAAATAAATTTTTTTATGTGAATTTTATATTTAATCACTTTTTTTTAAAAGAGAATGACGAGATTTGCACGCCCTAAGACTGAAAATATAATTTCCTCTAATTCGAAACTCTAGTAAATTATTTTCAAGATATTTCCATAAAACTCTTTTTTTTTTTTTTTTTTTTCTAGAGAAGTAAATTTGTTTGATATCAAGTAAGGCATAAAAGGAGAATGAGGATCCCAATTACATCTCCCAAAACCAAGCCAAACATGGTACAAAGAAAATATAAATTCGTCAATTTTGATGATCATCTAGAGCATGAACTGCAAAACACCTATTAATTAAATAATGGAAAACAGTATAAAGAATAACTTCCAATACTTGAATTTTCAAAATGATCGTAAATATATATATATATGAGTTTTGCTATATATAAGCAAGTTTGCGTACTAATCTGCGTACTAATATTTTTGTCTTCATATTATAAATTTAAATTAGCACTGTTTTCAATAAAGTCTACTTTCTGACCAATCATATTGAATAGGTACGCGTATTAGTTCGCAGAATCGCTTACAACTAGATTTTTCCTATATATATGTGTGTGTATGTATGTAAAAACGAAGTACTAATTCGTTTGCTAAAATCATCTCAACTTAACATTTAAGTTTTTTAAATTTTAACACAAAATATAATAAATAATTCAATTTTTTCAAATTTTAAAATAATAATAATAATAAAAGATAATATTCTAACAATATTTCATCAATTCAACTCAATTCTGTTCAACGTTCAAACGCAGTTACTAGACCTATTTTTAATTCCCACGACCCCAAGGAGTTATAATTTTGCTTCATCCATCAGGTTGTGTCTTTAACCTGTTGGCACGCATCCACAATCAATAAAACGGTCTGAATTGCCAATTGCCAAAAGCTATGCCTCGTGCTGCATGGGGGCCTCAGTCTCATGATCAGCAAATCCAAAGCCTCAAGAAGGGGCTTTTCACGGACATATACGTGGAAGGCGTTTTTGATAGATCTGGCACATATAACAGCAGATCTGGACATATTCTCGATGACCCTTCTCGCATAAATGACACCCTTTACTTTATTATTCGATATCATGACAGATCATGTATTAATTAAACAAGCTAATTCATTGTGGATTTGTTTTCTCAAGTCTATCTTTCTTTTCTACATTGTGGTTGATAAAACAAAGAAATACAACTCCACAATAATTAAACAGTACTGTCAAGTCTACTTTAAGCTAGCTAGCTTGGGGAATTAGAGAGGATAAACTGTCATCAGCTTGATTTAACTGTTTTATTGGCCTCATCTTGTGTGTCAAAAAATATTGGATTGTGGGAAGAAGAGACAGGATTTCTTTTTGGGGCTCTAAGCATCTTAGGACTGTTGGGGCGCCAAGCTTTAAATAATCGGTCATTATATAAAATGAGAGACAGATAGATCGAGCGTTTAAAATCATGAAAATGTTATATATTTCTCGAAGAAGGAACAGTGAAAACTTTCTGGCACAGTGGTACGTAGCCTTTGATCAGTACCATCAGTAAGCATCGACCAATGCTTGTTCTAATTATAAGACAATGAAATTTCAAGTTTCTCTTCCTTGAGTGCATGGAACTAGTCTATCTGAGTTGCTCCTATTTTCCAATCACTAAAAGCATGCATGATGTCACATTATCATGGCGGATTCTTCCACAGCACAAACACGATTTTCACATCTTTTTTCCTGAAAAAAACTCTGGTATGCAATGCAATGATTTCAAAATCCCAATTCCAAAAGAGGTTTCTAGTTTGAGATAGATGGAAAGTAGACGAAAAAGAACAAAAAAAAAAAAAAAAAAAGAGGAAAAAAACTCAGGAAAACAAGCAGCAATGCGCTCCCCTCCCTCTCAGTCTCTTCTGATATCCTTTTTGCCTGTTTTGTAAAGAGCCATTATTTCACTCAACCACGTAAAAGTGGCAAGCTATAAGTTGACTCGGTTCTCAGGTTTAGCTTTTGTTGTCCAAAGTGCAATCTCTTGATCTTTCAAAATCTCATAATTGACAGGTCCAATTAAAGAAAGTAGAGGCGAAAACCATCACAACACAAAGTGCATGCATGCCATAGATAGCGTGAAGATAAGATACTCTCAAGAGGGCCCAAATTCAGATGAGTCGAGCAAATGCTGTGTAGTTTGACCTAGTTCTAGCGTTGTCACTTTCGCGTACGCACGCAGTGTTGCTTTTGAGTTTCACATCTCAAGTGCCGGCCAGTAAGATCGATTTGATCACACGTTGGATAGGATCTAGCTTCTACAATTGATCTTGACTTCTCTATATACAATCCAAGTGTTTATGCTTGTTTAAAATATTATCTCTATATATCTACGCATGGTCAATTATATGAAACTGTGTTTTATAATCATACGTGTTGATCATGTGATGGGGACAGTTCGCACCTTTTTCCACAAGTGCACCACTTCTTTTGTCCTTTTTTTTTATTGTCTTCTTTGACTCTATGCTCCTAATCCTTTATTCTCGGGCATATGAACGTTGATCCTAATCATTTAGAGCTCAACAGAGAGAGAGATATATCAGATATATATACAAAGAGATTTTAGGGGTCGAATTTGAGGTCAAGTTGTTTAACGTCAACTTTATTGGCACGTGAGAGAGTGCTTTCGTTTACTGTCGGTATTTTTGTGTGGAGTGTTCTATTTTGTGGACGCTGGATTTGATGATCCAATTCGACAAGAATTTATTGCCATTTTTTTTTTTTCAACGAGGCTTAGGTCATGGAGTATATTGGCCTAAGCTGAAGTGAAGCTCCTGGAAAAAATTTTGGACCAGTTTTTTGGCTCTTAACCTGACCCGACACGCTAATTTGATCGGGTGTATTACATATTTGATTAAGAGAAAATATATTCTGCAGCCTACTGTGTGCTGCAGCCGCACCACACTCCACACTGATGGAGTGAAAAAAAAAAAAAAAAACCACAGCACGGGTGTGCATGGGCTGCTGCCCAGAATAGCTCTTTGATTAAACTCTTGTAAAGTTGCCAATTAAGATTTGCCATATATATATATATATATATATATATATATATATACACACTACTTCTCTACGGCTACAAGGGGTGAGAAAAAATCGGTGAATCAGTAAACCGGACCGAACCGTGAGTTTGGTTCGATTCTAAATTAGTTCAGTCTGGTACTGGTTGATTTTTATCAAAATCAGTTGAAATTAGTCCAGTTCCAATTTTCTTTTTTCTAACAATGGACTGAACTAGACCGGACTGGACCAATTCATATAAATATATATGTTTAATTTTTTATATTATATAAAATATTTTTATATGATATTTTATATTATATATAATTTTGATATCTAATATATATAATTATATATAAAATAATATTGTATTATATGCTAAATTATTAATTAAAATAAAATTAAAATTTAAAATCCTATATAAATAACTATATATTATCACTATAGTCTATAGTATTAGTAGTTATACTAATACAATATCACTATACATTATAATATATCACTAGAGTCTATAATATATTTATAATATATTATCAATATATTATTATATACTATAATATATATAGCATATTATATATATATATATAATATATCGAAAAAATCGAATCGAATCAGACCAGAACCGGTAAAACTAGAAGTATCGGTTTAGGAGTGTAATTGGTGCGGTATTGGTTATTCAAATCTCAAAATTGGTGTATACTTGTTCGGCTCTAAAATATGTTCAAAACCGGACCGAACCGAATCGGTTACACCCTTAAAGGCTACATAATATCGATCTTTTGTCTAGATAAAATTTTTTGCAACTCTGTGAATGTAAATACATTGCCGAATCAAGTAAGTCTTGTGTTTGTGTTTCATTGATTTCGTTTTTTCTTTACTTTTCTCTAGTTTTTCTTAACATTTACTAGCTCTTATAATTGTGTTAAGAATTACTAGAGAAGAATCCGTAGAAAAATCAGTAGTATCGGATTAACAAGTAGGGTATTTGAAGTATCAAATAAGTTTATTTGTTATTTTTATGGTATCCCATCTAGAAAAGTGTTAGTCACGTAGAGATTTTACAAAAATAAATTTACAAATTGACGTAACTTTGTGTGATACGTCAAATATACTTTACAATAAAAATAACTTTACAATTTAATGTTGTACCACATCAAGTCATATTAGTTTATGAATTTACCTTTACGAAATCTTTTTGTAGCTAAAGCATTTATCTCCCATATGTAAGCCTATGCAATCATTTTGAGAATAATTTACGGAAACGATTTATATAATATTTCGATATTTGTTAAGTTGCTCGCAATAGGTAGGTAAATTACAAATAAGTTGAATAAAATTATATCAAATTTCAGACTAGATATTTGTTGGGTGAACTTTATAAGTAATTCCATCAAGTTTCTAATATTGTAACTTAAAGTTCAAACTTATTCTCAAATTTAGATCATTATAGCCTAGAATTTAGATGTGACTAATAACTTCTTAAATCACTTAACTTTTGAAATAATTAAACTCTAGAAATGGAGATGGAGCTAATATTTCAGCCAAAAAAAAAAAAAAATACACATTAGCAAAAACTCAATGTAAGGGTGCAAGTTTTGACCTATTGTGGATATAATTTTTTGTGATTTTAATGTGGATTGGCTGTTACAGCAGGGTCACGCAAGGGCTTAATTTAATACTACTAGTGACTGATAATAAAGCTCAAAATGATTGTTTCCCAATGCTGAAGCAATAAGATCATCTGATTCCATTAAGAACAGCAGATCCCACTGGGACATTTCGTCAAACGCTAAAAAAAATCCCCATTCGTCCATGGATGTAATGCACAGTGAGACAGCGAGATCCCAACCCATTATATATGAAACCCTTTGACCATCATATATGATAAACTCACTGCGTCCGGAGGTTTTCATATTATCTGATAACTACGTTTATGGAAACAAGGCCAATGCTCCATCTCTGAGCTATGAACTATGCATTACCACAAAGAACCCAAAGTCCCTCTCAGGCATTGTTTCGAAAAAAGATCACAAACACTGATCGACACGTTTGAGTGCGTGAACTAGTGGCCGACAAACTCTGATTGGGTTTGAGTCAGAGTAGACGCTAATACGACATGAATTGGGCTCTCATAGCTCCAAGAAGCGGATGGGCCTCAGTGAATTAAGCCTGTTATACTTTTTTGACCCTTAAAACAAGACTAAACCTCCTCAACATGGAGCAGCCCAATTACCAAGGTGAAGCTACCCAGAGACTGACTAAAATAAGAGTAATTCTACATATAATCGTGAAGTGTGCAACCACTACATAATTGCTTTGAAAATTAGTAAAGTCTATTATTAAAAAAATAATTTTTTTATGTAAGTCTCATGCTTTATTCATTTTTTTCGGGATTACGTGACGGTTGCACAATTCATGGTTGCAAATATCTTTTCTCCTAAAATAAATATCAAGGATTAACGCTTTGACGTGGAAGACAGAGACAATATGGGATCAAGAAACAACCATTCAATTGGCTCCAAGTAACTGGAATACGGATTGGGTTACTTGGTTTTAAAACATTCATTTTTAATGGTTACAATGTCCTGGATATACCAATGTCAACATGTATGTGTTGGTACTTATTTTCAGGCAGATTGTCCAACCGGTCCTGATCAAGTGCAAAGCTCTAAGCTCCAGCATCATGTGTTTTCTTTGGGTAATATTTATAACTCTTGAGCCATGAAAGTAATGATAAAGGAAAACTTAACCCAAACCCCTTATGACAACACCCACAAGTACAGTAGCAACAGAAAACAACAACACACCAACAGGATTACATAAAAAAAACAACACACCAACTCGATGACAAGAGGAAGCAACATACCAGTGACAATACCAATGTACAGAAAAACTAGAAGAGCAACTGCTGCTGCATCAACAACAATGCATACCAACAATGGGGCAAACTACGTATGCTGACAACGTATCAGTAGATAAGCAAACCTTATCAAGCTTCAAATTAGCTAGCAAGGCAATTAGACAATTCCAACGCAAACAGTCCAGCAAATCAATTCATCTAGAGCAGGCACGCACTCTCCACCTAGCTCAAATTGGAAGCCCCTTTGTTTCTGGGACGTTGATCAAGGAAAATAACAGGGCTACAACAGAAATGGCCAAAAATATGAGGAATGTCCAAGAAGATCCAAAGGCATGCGTTAAAGTCAGGAGGGACTGTGGAACAATGAGGTTTGAGATCCAGTTTGCAGAGGCAGCAATTCCTCCACAGATACCTTGATACCTTAGAGGATATATCTCAGGGTTCAAAATCCTGGGGACGATTCCCATTCCAGAAGAGAAAAACATGATGCAAAATGTGATCAAGCCAACAAGTGTGAGCCATCCCATGTTTCTTGGACATCCCCTGGTGAACCATTTCCTGTCTTCTCCATGGCATAAACCCTTGACTGCGCGATTTGAGACCAAACACTCTCCAGGCAATAGCTACAACATGTCAACAACAATAACAATGATCCTAGGATAATCATGACGATGGCAAGAACAAAAAGGTCAAAAGGTGTGGAATTTATGAAGTAGTTGGTTCAGGACTTTGTAGAGTTAAATTGCGTATCAGCATATGATCAACTATTAGAGATAGTATTGTTTCCGTTAGTTTATGTTATTTCTGTTTTTAGTAAGTTACATTTTTAGTAACAGAGTTATGTTAGTTCTGTTACTTAGGTATTTAAAATATTTCTTTCCCGCCTATTATACAAAGTATATAAAGCATTTATGCTTTGATATAAAAATATAAGTTTGAAGTAATACATAACTTCTTCTATGTTCTGCAGATTTTGGTACTTTCTTGATATCAATCTTAACATGGTATCAGTTTGAAAAACATATTCCTGCAAGCAATGACTGATTCTTCTGCAGTATCATCTTCTCCATCTGATCCTTCTTCTGATTCCTCCAGTCCTTACTATCTTCATCATGGAGACAGTCCAGGATCTATTCTTGTTACTCAAGTTCTCATTGGTGACAATTACCATACTTGGCATAGATCCATGCTAATGGCCCTCACTGCCAAGAACAAAGTTGGTTTCGTTAATGGCTCTATTACCAAACCAGCAGTTACTTCTTTTTTTTCATAGCTGGACCAGATGCAATAACATGATCTTGTCTTGGCTTCTTAATTCTCTTTCTAAAGAGATTGCTGCTAGTGTCATATATGTCGAATCTGCCAAGGAAGTTTGGTCTGATCTTCAAGAACATTTCTCTCAAGGTTATGGTCATCGGATCTTTCAATTGTAGAAGTCTATCGCTTCTCTTATGTAGAATGATCTCTCCGTTAGTGCATATTTCACTCAAATGAAAGGTTTATGGGATGAATTGATGAACTATAGACCCTTACCTGTATGCTCATGTGGAGGTCTGCGTACACTGATGGCCATGCATCAGCAAGACTATGTTATGCGCTTCTTGATGGGGCTGAATGACTCATTCTCTCAAGTGCGTGGTCAGATCCTTTTGATTGATCCACTTCCTCCTATGAATAAAGTTTTCTCTCTTGTTCTTCAAGAAGAGCGTTAGAGAGACATTGGATCACCTCTTATTTCTCACATTCCCTTTGCTGCACTCTCATCAACAGCAAAACAGGCTCATCAGATTAAACCTTCCACTCGCAAAGATAGACCTATTTGCTCCCATTGCTCTATTCTTGGGCATACAATTGAAAAATGCTTCAAGTTACACTGATATCCTCCTGGATATCACTCCAAAGGAAAATATTCCACTTCATCATCTTCAGCTCATCAAGTTGCTGGTGATTCTACCTCTTCATTTCCACTCACACCACAACAATGCCAACAGCTTATAGCTCTTCTCAATTCTGAATCACATGTGTCTCAGACAGCCAATGTGATTTCTTCAGTTGACCATCTTTAGGGTACATTTTCTTCTGTTTTTTCCATTAAAATAGCATTTCCTATGCACATTACTTCAGATGAGTGGATCATAGACACTGGTGCCACGGATCATATGGTCCATTCCACTTCTTTTTTCACTTCTTTTCATTCCACACATAACTCATTTGTCAAAATGCCCAATGGCATTTCTGCACCAGTTACACATATTAGATCCATTCACCTATCTCTACAGCTCATTTTGCATAATGTTCTGTGTGTACCTTCTTTTCAATTCAATCTTCTTTCTATTAGCCAACTAACCAAATCAACATCTTGTTGCTTGATTTTTTCTGGTAATGCTTGCTATATACAGGACCTCACCCATTAGAGAATGATTGGGAAGGGTAAACCCAAAGGAGGATTATACATACTGCATAAATCAGATGATCATGTTACTCTTCCTTGTAATTCAAATTTCAATTTTGCTTTTGTTTCACACTCTAATCATTCTGAATTTGATATTTGGCATAAAAGGTTGGGTCATCCATCCTTTTCTCGAATAAAATTGTTGTCTTCTATTGTACCTACTGCTTCCATAAATAATGACATTCCATGTTCAATTTGCCCACTTGCTAAACACAAGAGATTGCCATTACCTTCTCACAGTGCACATATTTCTTCATGCCCTTTTCAACTTGTTCACTGTGATATATGGGGCTTTTTTCAGTCTCAGTCATTGGATGGTTTTAAGTATTTATTAACCATTGTAGATGACTTTTTTAGAAGTACTTGGGTTTATTTGATGAAGTCAAAATCTGACACTCGAGTGCTATTGCAGAATTTTATTCATATGGTTGCCAATCAATTTGATCATTCCATTAAAGCTATAAGGATAGACAATGGCACTGAATTTGCTATGCCTCATTTTTTTTCTTCTAAAGGCATAGTTCACCAATTATCCTGTGTGGCCACCCCTCAACAAAATTCAGTAGTTGAGAGGAAGCACCAACATATTCTCAATGTTGCTCGTGCTCTCCTTTTACGGTCAAGTCTTCCTTTATTTTTCTGGTCTGACTGCATTCTTACAACAGTGTATCTCATTAACAGGATTCCTTCTCCTTTGTTAGCAAACAAAACACCATATGAATTACTTTTCAAAAAACCACCCTCATATTCTCACCTTAAAGTGTTTGGCTCTCGTTGGGTCATCCATCCTTTTCTCGAATAAAATTGTTGTCTTCTATTGTACCTACTGCTTCCATAAATAATGACATTCCATGTTCAATTTGCCCACTTGCTAAACACAAGAGATTGCCATTACCTTCTCACAGTGCACATATTTCTTCATGCCCTTTTCAACTTGTTCACTGTGATATATGGGGCCTTTTTCAGTCTCAGTCATTGGATGGTTTTAAGTATTTCTTAACCATTGTAGATGACTTTTTTAGAAGTACTTGGGTTTATTTGATGAAGTCAAAATCTGACACTCGAGTGCTATTGCAGAATTTTATTCATATGGTTGCCAATCAATTTGATTATTCCATTAAAGCTATAAGGATAGACAATGGCACTGAATTTGCTATGCCTCATTTTTTTTCTTCTAAAGGCATAGTTCACCAATTATCCTGTGTGGCCACCCCTCAACAAAATTCAGTAGTTGAGAGGAAGCACCAACATATTCTCAATGTTGCTCGTGCTCTCCTTTTACAGTCAAGTCTTCCTTTATTTTTCTGGTCTGACTGCATTCTTACAACAGTGTATCTCATTAACAGGATTCCTTCTCCTTTGTTAGCAAACAAAACACCATATGAATTACTTTTCAAAAAACCACCCTCATATTCTCACCTTAAAGTGTTTGGCTCTCGTTGTTATGCATCTACACTAGCTCATAATCGATCCAAATTTGCTCCTCGAGCTAGAAGGTGTATTTTCATTGGCTATCCTCTTGCGATTAAAGGATACAAACTCTATGACCTTGATAGTCATACTGTTTTTGTATCTCGAGATGTTGTTTTTCACGAACACATCTTTCCTTTTAAGTCATTAAATCAAAATCTCAGTGCCTTACCACAATCTTCTCATGTCTTTCCTACACCTATTCTTGATCAACATGTTTCTTTTCCATCCATTCCAGTGAGTTCATCTCTATCTGATTTTACAGAAACTGCCCATTCAGAATCCATTCTTTCAGAATCTGTCCATTCAGAATCCACACCTATAATACCTATTCATACAGAATCCACTCATACAGAACCTATTCCTAATCAATCCACACCTTTACAAGATCATTCTCTTCCTAGAAGATCTTCTCAAGTACATAAACCACCTGGTTATTTGCAAGATTTTCATTGCCATTTGGCATCCTCACAGGCTTGCTCTTCTTCATCTTCAACTGGGGATTCTGGTTCTTTATCAGGTAAGCAATATCCACTTTCTCATTTCATTGGTTATTCTCATTTGTCATCTAAACACAAAGCCTTCACCTTAGCTCTTTCAAATTTTGTTGAACTCAAATTTTATCATCAAGCTGTCAAAATTCCTCATTGGAGAATTGCTATGGCTGAAGAAATTCAAGCCTTAGAAAACAATAACACTTGGACATTAACTAATCTTCCCCATGGAAAGAGCCCAATTGGATGCAAATGGGTTTATCGAGTAAAATTGAAATCTGATGGGACACTCAAGAGGTATAAAGCAAGATTGGTTGTTAAGGGTTTCACACAACAAAAAGGAGTGGATTACTTTGATACTTTCTGTCCAGTTGCCAAAATGGTCGCTGTCAAGTGTCTTCTCTCCATAGCAGCTGCAAAAGGTTGGCATCTAATCCAATTGGATGTCAACAATGCCTTCCTTCATGGAGATTTGTTGGAAGAAGTTTACATGTCCTTGTCTCCTGGTTTTGGTGATAAAAGTGATACAAGAGTTTGTAGGTTGAACAAATCCTTGTATGGTTTAAAGCAAACTTCAAGACAATGGTTTGCTAAGTTTTCTTCTACCATTCTTGATCTTGGTTTTAAACAATCCAAAACAGATTACTCTCTTTTTACACGACTGCAAGGCATCAGTTTCATTGCTGTACTAGTATATGTGGATGACATCCTCATTATTAGCAATGATATAGAAGCTGTCAATATTTTCAAAACATTCCTTGATTAGAAATTCAAGCTTAAGGAACTTGGGTCTTTGAAGTATTTTTTGGGTTTGGAAGTTGCAAGGAATAGTTCTGGTATCTCTTTGTCTCAAAGGAAATATGCCTTAGAGATTTTATCAGATACTGGATTCATGGGTTCTAAACCTGTTAAAACTCCCATGGAACAACACCTCAATCTCTCTCGAGTTGATGGTGCTCTTTTGGAAGATCCTAAGGCTTATAGGAGATTAGTGGGCAGACTTCTTTACCTTACTATCACACGGCCAGATATCACTTTTGCAGTCCACACCTTAAGTCAATTCATGGACTCTCCTCGACTGCCTCATTTTCATGCTGCTTAGAGAATTTTACAATACATTAAAGATTCTCCTGGCAAAAGTTTATTTTTTCCTACTAGCTCCAATCTTCACTTGACTGCTTTTGCTGACTCAGATTGGGCTGGTTGTCAGGACACTCGAAGATCTATAACAGGTTTTTATATTTTTCTTGGCACATCTCTCATTTCATGGAAATCCAAGAAGCAATGCACAGTTTCCAGATTCTCAGCTGAATCTGAATATCGAGCCATAGCTAACACAGTTTGTGAGCTTGTGTGGTTACTTTCTTTGCTCCATGATTTACAAGTTAGTTCCTCACTCTCAAGCTGTTGCTCTCTATTGTGACAACAAGGCTGCCATTCATATTGCCACTAATCCTATGTTTCATGAAAGAACAAAGCACATAGAAATAGATTTTCACTTTGTTCGTGACAAGGTCCAAGCAGAAGTTGTGAAGCTCTTTCATGTTTCCTCTCATCATCAATTGGCAGATTGTTTTACTAAACTATTAGGATTTCCTTTGTTTTCTGATCTTGTATCCAAGCTGGGCCTTATCAACATACATGCTCCAGCTTGAAGGGGGGGGGGGGGGGGGGGGTATTAGAGATAGTATTGTTTCCGTTAGTTTATGTTATTTCTGTTTTTAGTAAGTTACATTTTTAGTAACAGAGTTATGTTAGTTCTATTACTTAGGTATTTAAAATATTTCTTTCTCGCCTATTATACAGAGTATATAAAGCATTATGCTTTGATGTAAAAATATAAGTTTGAAGTAATACATAACTTCTTCTATGTTCTGCATATTTTGGTACTTTCTTGATATCAATCTTAACATCAACATTCTACTGTTTGAGAAGCAGAAAAGCATTTCTTTCAGTTCTTTCAACTGAGAGAAATTGTCAAATGATGTTTCCCACGTATAAGTTTGAGGGAAGGACCAACTGAAAGGGGTAGTTAGTTCTGTGAAGCTTCGTATAATGTAGCGCGGACAGATTCTAAGGAAAAAAAATCATCATATGGAGGTAGAAGTTAGAACTCTAACGCACAACTACTGGAAATAGAAGTGAGATATGGCCTTGAGGGGACACGCCAGAAAGAAAAAAAGAAAAAAGAAAAATCGCATTTACCTTTTTAGTACTTGAGGGACAGAACCCACTTCCTGGAGATGAAGCCTTGAAACACTTCATACGGTCCCAACTATTCGCATTTACAGCCGATGTTGTCATTGCTTGTGGAATGGAATTGCCTAAAGGGATATGCCCAGAAAATCCCGACGAGTGCTGGACTCCGGACGAAGGCCCCAATATCCCGGACTCGGAGTAGCCCATTGGGATTGTACAACTCCACTGCCTCGCCGCCTTATGCAATACATTAGGCTCACCACCGGGGTTTTGATGCGTCCATTCAATGGGAAGTGTAGCATTGTTGTTAACACTGCTAATTCCACCGGTGAGAAGCTCAGTAAACGAAGTATTGTGTGAAATGTGGTTCACATTTTGAGCAATACCGGAGTCATTTTCCTTCTCTTTCTCTTTAGCTGCTCTTTCCCGGGCCCGCTCATGCGCCTTGACACGGATTTCAGACTGCGAGAGTGACGAACCAGAGCCCTTGCTCGTCTCTAAGGTGCTGCTACAAGCGGACTTGGACAAAGAAAGGTGCCGGCTTTGATTTTGCTGGAAATTTAGGTCCCCATCTACCTCAACCTCAGCTGAATCAAGCCCTTGTTCCGTACCTCCACTCGCCCGCTTCTCATCGCTCAGCTGCTTTGGGGTATCAGGAAAAGAACTATTTAGTGAAGGAAGCTCTGCAATAGCATCAGCCGCAGCCTTGATTAGCCAGTCCACAGCTTTGCTAGGCTGATCGTAACCCAGCCGATCTTGAAGATCATAGAACTGAATCGCCGTAGTAGCCGATAGCCTAACCCTCCGGTCTCTCAAGCCCTTGGACGTCCAGACCTTGCTGTGCCGATCTTTACCACCCGAGCCACGCGAAACGCTAATGATGCGCGAATGGTTCCATCCTCGAAGTCGATTAGCATTCCCACCGGCATCGCTTCCTGGGACAACATTGCCAACCCTGTTGAGTTCTCCATCTTCTTCATCATCTGGGTAGTGATCAGAACCCCCTTTTGAGCCTATCTTGCTAGAGTCGTATATATCGTTTCCAACTCTTGGGAACTTACAAGTTGGTGCCTCCATACCAGTCCACCGCTTTGCTTTCTCAAACAGATACTCCGACAACTAAACACACAAGGAAAATCCTATTCTTATAATTTGTTTCTCTTCTCGCCGTGAGTTTTTTATTTTTTATTTAATAATTAAATAAATATTTTTTAATGATATTATAAATTTTTTATTTCTTAAAAAATATTTAAATATATTAATAAAATACATATAAAAAAAAAAATCCCAAAACCACTAACAGGGCGGAGGCTCCGAGCAGTGAGAGCAGCACCGCCCAACACACAAATTGGTTTCCGACTCCTGAGTGGGTTTTTTCTTTTCTTTTCCCATCTTTTTTGTGTTTCGCTTATCTTCAGCTGGGTGGGAAATGGATGAAAATTATTAGAAAGTTTTTTTTTTAGATTAACTGCAAAATAAGTATTTGATTTTTAACCTTTTTATAAATTTTGACATAAGTTTTCAATTTAATTAATATCTAAATTTTTAAAAACTCTTAATTAATATTTCCAAGAGATAACTACGTGTGAATATTTGATTGGCGGACAATCAAAGAATGCCACATGGTATTCTTTTGTTAGTTTTCTAATAAGAGATTGGCATAGTTATCTGACTGCAACTTTTTAAAACTTCATGTATCAATTTAATAAAATTGAAAAACTAAACTTTGATTTATCAAAAAAGTAAGAACTCAAGTATTCATATTGAAATTAATACTTTTATTTTTGTTTCTCTTCGGAAGAGTTGTGAACTTGTGATGATTGAAGGGGATAGAATAGGCCTAAATAAACAACCTCACCCCATGGAAGGCCCATCAGAAGGAATAAGAGATAAAGAGGGAATAAGGAAAATGAGAGTATATAGGGAGAAAAAAGAACTAATAGAAAAGAAGAGAAAAATGAGAAATGAGGGAAAGCTAGTCATGCATGTCAATGAGAAAACAAGATCCCATAGCTGGATCCTTGGCATTTTCCAAAAAATATTGCTACTTTTTAGATACAATCCGATTCTCCGTTTTGAACCTCAAGTAATCGGTCCTGTTGAACTTGGTGATCAAACCCCACCTCCTGCTGACAATGATCTTCTGACGACCAGGAAACTTGAATTTTGCATGGCGTAGGGCCTCCTGTGCATGATGGCTGTTGCTGTCCCTGCAACGAACAGACAGGAGAACTTGGCCAATGCTCACTCTCGCACATGTGCCCAGAGGTTTCCCAAAAGCACCCCTCATCCCAGTCTGAAGCCTATCAGCTCCAGCACATGAAAGCATCTTGTTGATACGCAGGACATGGAAAGGATGCACCCTGACTCGCAAATGGAATGCATCTTTCCCGGCAAATTTGGCCATATATTTGTTGCAAGCAATACGTGCAGCCTCAAAAGCTTCATTTGAAACATTCTCTTTTTCCCATGAAACCAAATGAACTCAGAAAGGGAACTCATTCACACCTTTCTTCTTCATTCCTACGTCATAAATCCTGATCTTGGGGTCAGGTACACCACGGCAAAACCGTGATTTTGGGTAGGGCTTATTCTTGATCTGGCGATAACATCTTGCAGGTCTCCTCCCCATGGCGACTCTTCTCTGCTGCTTACACGGCTTACATGTCCCTATAAAGGGCTGCGACGATGGGTCTCTATAGATTTTTTTTTCGCTTAATGATAGAAATGTTTTTTAATGATTTTTATGGAAAGTTATAGTAGGCAAAGTATTCTATTAATATATAATAAGTTGTTAGTATTTTAGATATTTTAAAATATTAGTATTTATTGAGTTCCTTATTAATCGTAAAAATTATTCAATTATTTTCTTCGATACCGACTCGTTAAATAGATATTAATGAATTTAAAAAGTGATAATATTTTAGAGTTAAAAGATAATATTAGGAATTGAAATAGGAATTTCATGTATAAATACGAGATATCTGTTCATTGGAGATTTATTTAAATTACATAAATTTTTATAAGTGACGATTGATAATTGTCCAGTACTGTTGAGAAAAAATTTTAAAAAGTTAAAAAGTTTAGGTAAATGGGGTTTTAATACTAGACTTTGCATAAAAAGAAAATGAAATGAGGTTGATTTGAAAATATGCATGATTGTTTTGAAAATAAATCTGAAAACAACATCAGTTATGTATTTCCGCATATGCATGAAAGTTGCATAAGAGCAAGTATTTTCTGTCATAATTAGTGTAGACATGAGCTAATTTTGTACATTTTATTTTTGAACTATGCAAAATAAGCGAATATGAAATTTATGAAAATTTGTACATGTGATGTGAAAATGTTCTAAAACTGTTTTTGAATGTGTGAAAAGATCTAAATTTGTTCAGTACTCTGTTTTGGATATGTTGTGACATCTGGAAACCTTGGTATGATATTCTGATTCTGTATTCTGTATTCTGATTAAGTCTAATTATGATGTTCTGCTCAGTTTTCTTTATGGTCGAACCACGGGTTATAATAGTGGATACGATCCAGCCATAAATTATAATAGTGGATATAGTCCAACCACGGGTAATAATAGTAGATACGACCCAACCATGGGTTATAATAGTGGATAAGACCTAGCCACGGTTATAATGGTGATTTATAATCCTACTATGGGAGTTAAAAAATGGTATATGACCCAGCCATGAGTATAATGATGGTTTATAACCCTATCACGGGGGTGAAACATGGTATACGACCCAGCCACGAGTATAATGGTGGTTTATAACACTACCACGAGAGTTAAATATGGTATCTATCCCGATGTGATGCTCCAATATGATGAAGATAAGGTCTCAGATTTTTATATGTCAAAAGATTTTGAATAAGAATGTTTTTCTGAAAGCTTCAATCTGAAAGTTTTGGAAACATGATTTGATTTTACATTTTAAAAGTAAATGTTTCTAATTTTACATTCTGAAAGTAAATATTCTGTTCTGCATTCTGAATTCTGAAAAATGTTCATATTTACATACTAATATATGTTATTTCCTTACTGAATTGTTGATAACTTATTCCTTATCTACACAATATTTTTCAGATGATTATGATGATCCTGTTGGCGAGTAAGAGTATGCTGTGTTAAAGAAGTTGTGAAGTTCGTAGAAGAATAAATAACCGGAGGTACAAATATTTAATTGAGAGTCTCTTTAGTTGGTTTAGGATTTTATATTATTTTGGTATTGCAAGTGGTGGAAATTTCGAGAGTGTGTGGAATTCTAATTTATTTTTTTGAGGTAATTAATTAGTGTCTTGATGGAAGGATATATATTTTTGTTTTGAATAAATGAATTTCGTATTTGGATGAAATATCAGAGTGTAAAAATCTGTTATGGAAGATGATGTTAGGTTACAAGAGCGAACTCTCTGAATCTCCGAATACGGGGCGTTACAAATATTTCATTTATTCCCTCATTTTCTTTTACTTTTTATCATGTAAGTAAATTTTTTTTATTGTTCATCATTTAAAACACATATATTTATTTTCTTTTAAAAAATATATTGGAAATATTTTTAAACTAATTTTTTCATATTTTGATTTTATTTTTAATTTTTATTTGATTTATATATTTTTGTTTTACGTGCAAAAGATTGAATTGTTTTACATTGTATAAAAAAACAAATTACAAATATAAAACAATACATGGATATTGTAAATTTTATTGGTAGAAATGAAATATTTAAAAAGATTATTTAAATGATATAGAGAAAAAATAGATAAGTTGATAGATAATATATTGTAAAAATTAATATATATAAAAAAAATGAATTTAGTTAATATATTTTAAAGAATAGTATAAAGAATCTATCGAGAATGCAATAATAAAGTTTGGTTTCATAGTACGAAGGAAAGCCTCCAAAGTGATGTAAAAATTAAAAAAAGAAATGTGCTGGGGTCCCGGCAGTGGATATTGACAGTTTTTTTTTTAAAAAATTAAATAAGTACTGTTTTTCTAATAATGTTGTGATTATTTTTAAATATTTAAAGGTATAAAAAATGCATGGAAAAAAAAAAAGATCAAATAGCCTTCTGAGCATTTTTAATGGATTAACTAAAAGTTAAATTTATTGAATATTTAGTTATTAGAGAGTAAAATATGCTCACAATAGATTAGTTAAATTCTAAATATTTAGAATTTAACTACAGTAACTTTCAAAAGTTTTTCTAAATTTGAAGGTTACTGTACATACATCAAATACATATTTTATTAATTATTTCTCTCTCACTTTCTTTCTATCACATATTTTATCACAATTGGTATATTAATTTGAATTAGTGATATATTAATTTAATAAGAATATAATTATTAATTAATATATAATAGGTACAATAGTAAAATATGATAAAATAAAATTAAATAATAATTAAAAAATTAAATATTTTTGAAATTATTAATTATTTATCACTATATAATGAATAAATTGATAATTTAATGTGGAGATTTGATATGAATAATTATAACTAAATTCATCTTATATATTTTATTATTATATAATGAAAAAATAATTATTCTAATGTGAAGATTTATGTAAATGGAAAAATCAAAAATTAAATTTCTCTTATATTCATAAAAAAAAAAAAAAAAGATCTTTTAACTTTAACTAATTCTTTGAGTATCATATTAGTGAGTTTTCTCGTGCGGTGGGTATAGCACGATCTTAAAAAAAATAGGTTTCTGAGTAGAGAAATGCCAGTCAGCTTCCCACTAAGTACTAACTAATAACAAACACTTTCTTTTAACAAAAGGGTGCTTTTGGGTCATTACCTTAAAGTTAAAGGATGATGATATATATTATATACCTCTTTTCGACACGAAGTTCTACAGCGACGTGGCCCCTTTTCTCCTCTCCCCCTCGTGTTGCGTCTTATGTGACTTTTGACTACCGTTCAACTGCGCGGTCTCAAATGAGAACCTCTTCCGACCTTTCTCCTTTGCCTCTCTTTCTCTCAAGTGACAAGGAAGACAGTCCATGTGAGTCTTTAGGTTGTTATGCATGATTGATCCATTAAGCCCATGTTATCCATAAAAGTAGGCCTTTGAGCCCATGAATCCCTTGAAGTCGGCGTGTTTTCATGTATTTGATTGTTGGGTCGGTTGTAGTTTGTACTTAAGTCAAGGCTCGGAAAATTAGAATTGGGAATAACCTATTCATTGTATCGGACAATTCAAAAAAGACCATTCATGATTTTATACTTATAAAAAAATTATACATTGTAGTCAAAATACTTGAAACATCTAAAATTATATACAAATGAGTTAAAAATATTGATTCATTGAAATTGAAAAACTTTATAAGAATATTATATAAATACAAATATAAAGTTTAAAATTTATAGCACTATAAGTCGGCACAATCATTGTCATCGTTGTCCTTGTTAAGTCTTGCATCTACCAAGTCATGTGTAGATGAGTGATTATTTGTTAAGCCAAATTCTACATTTGTCACATCATGCTCAAAAGAAGATTTACCTTCAACATAAGAGTTTGGATCACTTTTGTTAAGATGACCATCATTCTCAAATATAGTATTTGTATCATCAATTAGGTCATGCATATATGGAGTTTATGAATAAATACTTTTAGATCATATTCATTATTGAGCATAAAAAGACATCTATTATGACTCGCTACTTCAACAATTGAATGATCATCTCCTTCAACCCATTTGTCCAATGAATTCCTAAGTAACGAATGTATAAAAAGACAGTCGCTTGCTACAGCTCCAAGACCAACCAAACACTGTTGAGAACCCACTATTGCATCCTAGTAAGTTTTGACTGTGCCTCGAGGTGGTGGCACCCAAGGAGATAGAACAACATCTGCTCTAGGAACTCTGATCTGTTGGACTTGATTATTGCTCTTTATATCCATAAATCTTTGACCTGCTTGATTGAACAATGCTAAGGGAGTAGTGAACTGGTTCTCAAACACCAATGCATTTCATACTTGCAGTCATGAGTGTGCAAGCGTTTTAAAAAAAGTGAATAAATATGGGACCCACATGAAAAGAAATTAATTTTTTAATAGTAGACCCTACTCTTTTTCAAAGCGACTGCACGGCGTTTATGCATTTCACGACTGTATGTAGCATTACTCTTTCTTCTCTTCCACAATTTTCACATAATAACAACAATCTCCATAAGCTCCCATTCCTTCATTTTATCAAACAGATGAAACAACTATTCTTTGAAGCACTGATTTGCAATCTTGCTTTTTTGCAATCTCTTGGAGCTGTAAACCCACACATCTCTTGCAGCAACACAGGACCATAAAGCATGCTCAACAGTTTCCTCAGATTGGTCACAATTTGGGCACATGGGATTATCAACAACCTTTCTTTGATATAACTTGAGCTTTGTAGGTAAACCCTCATGACATGCCTTCTACAAAAAAACATTCTCTGCATTAGGCAACTTAAGGGACCACAATGCGCTCTACTTATCTTGAACAGACCTATTAACATAACACTGAGCTTTCTTACTCTCCTCGAGTTCAATTTGCATGTGATAAGCTGATCTCACAGTGAAGATCTCATTCTTTGTACATTTCCAAATCTGTTTATCTCCACTTCCACATTGGCTAACAGGTATCCTAGTGATCGTATCAGCTTCATCCTAATTGAAAATTTGTCTAATATGCTTATCCTTCCACTGACATGTGATCTCATCAATGAGGTATGAGACTAGAGCATCTTCAGGGATAATTGGACATCTACTTTGAATCTTGAAAGAAGAAGTTTTTGGAAGCCATCTATCAGACTAGATCCTTATGCCCTTGTCATTGCCTACCTTCCAAATTAAACCTTCTTGAAGAATTGGTCTAGCTAGCAGGAAACTTCTCCACAGATAGGATGGGTTTCTTCCTAGTTTTGCAGTTAAGAAATCACCTATATTGAAATACTTTGAAGTTAATACTTGAGCTGCCAAAGAAGAGGGATTCTGCACTAACCTCCAAGCTTGCTTGGTCAACATAGCCATCTTGAACTGCTCCAAGTCTCGAAATCCCAAACCTTCCACATCCTTTCTTTTTCCCAGTCGATGCTTTGGAATCCACTGAATCTTCCTCTCATCTGTTTTCTGTCCCCACCAATATGCTAGCATCAATTTGTTAATCTTATGCAAGATGCCTTTAGGAATTTTGAAAGCCCCCATGCTATAAGTAGGTATTGCTTGAATGACAGATTTAATTAAAATTTCTTTTCCAGTCTGAGAAAGAAACTTCAATTTCCGGTTTGAAAGTCTTGCCCTCACTCTATCCAAAATACCATTAAAAGAGGCAATTCGAGATCTACCCACCATGTTAGGAAGGCCAAGGTACTTTTCATATGACTCAATAACTTTAACCCTAGCTATCCTGATCATAATGTTCTTCACCTTTGCCCTTGTATTCTTGCTAAAACATATTGAAGTTTTGTCATTGTTAACCCTTTGACCAGAATCCATTTCATAGGTGGATAGAAGCCTTTGTAATCTCCTCCATTCAATAGAGTTGGCCTTGCAAAATATCAAGCTGTCATTGGCAAAGAAAATGTGATTAACATGAAAATGTCCTCTTGCTAATGGAATGCCAGAAATGTACCCTGTAGACTCAGCATAATTCAAGATGGAACTTGGGTTCTCAGAACATAAAATGAATAAGTAGGGTGACAGTGGATCACCCTGCCTAATGCCTCTAGAAGGAATGAAATCCTGTTGAGGGCTTCCACTAATAAGAAGTGAGTATGACACAGTTGATATACACCTCATAATCCATTCAATCCATCTTCTATCGAAATCCATTTTTATCATAACAGCTTCCAAGAATGACCATTCAACTCTATCATAAGCTTTACTCATGTCAAGATTCAAAGCCAAGTATCCACTCTTTCCCTTGATCTTATTCTTCATTGTGTGCAAGAGTTCATAAGCCACTATGAAATAAAGTTGCTGATGCCTTATCTTGGCTTCATGTCTCGAAAAATGTATTTGGCACTAAATAAGGGATTACCCCTATACCTTTGGGTACCACTACTAATGTTCTAACCATCCAGGCTATTTGTACCTTGCAAGTTATTAGGCTGGAAGAACTTAGCAAAGCTTACAACCAAGACCCTTAACTATGTAAACTTATTGCTAATTCTCAATTGGACATTCTAGACTCTAGTAAATACTAGTATTGCAATGACTTGCTTTTCTGCAAAAGCAGGCTCCATTCAAGTACTTTAAGCAACAAGTACTATGCCAATTTCACAGCAGCCCCTTGGGGATCATATGGGCACATACAAGACTTATTCTTGACAAAAGAATGAGTTCTTTTGGTAAGGGATGATAAAGGGTGTTCGCACCTTCGTTCAAGAGTGTGAGGTCTGTCAATGTAACAAAACTGAGACCCTCCATCCTACTAGATTGCCCCAGCCATTACCCACGTCTGGAGGTAAGAGTGTAATCATGGTTGTTGTTGACAAGTTCAACATATATGCACACATTGTACCTCTTGCACATTTGTATACAACATCCTCTGTGGCCAAGCTCTTTTTAGACAGCATCTTCAAACTACATGGCATGCCACAATCCATAGTTAGCGACCGAGATTTGGTGTTTACCAGCAACGTTTGGAGGGAACTCTTTCATATAAATGGGACTAACTATTACTCAGTTCGGCGTACCACCACAAACTGATGGACAAATTGATGTGATCAACAAAGGGCTAGAGTGTTACTTGTGTTGCTTCTCTAAAGACCGTCCAAAGGATTGGGCACTTTGGATTCCTTTAGCAGAGTGGGCTTACAACACATCCACACACTCTTCTACCAAAATCAATCCCTTCGAAGATGTCTATGGTTGCCCCCTCCAAGATTATTGCTTTATGAACTTGGATCTACAAAAGTACAGGGAATTTTAGATTGGAGATTGGGTGTACCTTTATTTGAGGCCCTATGGCCAAGTGTTGGTTGCAATTTGGAGGAACCTTAAGCTATCTCTCCACAATTCTATGGTCCCTTTCAAGTCATTTAAGGAATTGGAAAAGTAGCTTACAAACTTGATCTTTCCAAGAAATCACGCTGATTTATCCGATCTTCCATGTGTGTTGCCTCAAGAAGCAGCTGGGACAACACATTAACTCCATTCTGAACCTCCCCAGCATCACAGTTGATGGTACCCTAGCTCTTGAACTAGAAATTGTTTTGCTTTGGAGACTGAAGAAAAAGAAGAATATGGCGATGGCCAAGCGATTAATTCAGTTGAAGGGTACCTCATCCAAGGAGGCAACATATGAGGACTTGGACGAGTCAAAACAAAAGTTTTGAGAACTTGTGGGGAGGTCTTCTAAAGATATTGCTAGGTTTGGGTAGTGAGAATATTTGAGAAGTGTTGAAAATGTTTGTGAATAGTAGTGAAAAAGTAATGAAAAAATAATAATAGAATATTGAATAGTAGTAAAAAGTAGGTAAAAAGTAGTGAATAGTAGAAAAGTAGGTGAAAAATAATAATAAAATAAATAATAATGGTGAGAATATCACTACCCAAACGTAGTAACGTTAGACTACTTGGAAGTGTGGAGGGGGGGGGGGGGGCGCCATTGCGGAGGGTGTGGTTGAGGGGCGCTGGACGCGAGGGGGAGTGGAGAGAAGGTTTGTGGGAGGGGGGCTGTTTCTACTTTCTACTATGAGGGATTTTTCTTTTTCGTATTTAAGAGGAAAACAATTGTACTAAAAAAAGGCAATGTCAGCTTCTTGTTGGAGTTTGAACAGGTGTAAAGGTATTATTATACCTAGTAACCTAAATATCCTATAGAAGAGCGTGTATCAAAATCAGCAACTTCATAAATCCGGCTTATAAATCCCAATAATATAACTTTTACAGCTTGTAAAAAAGGGGAGTTCGTTCTTTCGAATCATGCAAAAATAGAACAGAAATCTTTGATAGTTCGAGTTTGCTCAAAATCAGGGCACCCTACAGCAATAGGTTATTGGATGTTACATAAACTTAAAAAGGATTGTATTACAAATTGCACACATACCATTCTCTAAAGTATTTTTAATATTTAATTTTCCTTTTTTTATTAATTTTAATATCATTTTCATTCTAGATTAAGGATAATTATTAACTAAACACTAAATAACCATATGATAGTTGAGAGTGCAAATTATTAAATATACAAGTTTCAAATAGACAAATCTCGACAGACTTTTTATAAAAAAGTGGATCCAATTAAAAAAGAATAATTTTTGTTTATACTTTTTTAAAATGGGATCTACTTTTTTACAAAAACTTGTGCAAAACTTATTTATTTGGAGCTTGTACAAGTCATTTCTCATCCAGATTCCCTGTACTAATCTCAATCAACATGTAAAACTTCGAGCTTATTTTCAGGCAGCTTGGTTCTTGTAATTTGCGTCAGCGCTTTTCTCCCAGAACCTGAAGTGCAAAGCTCTAAGCTCCAGCATCTTCTCCACCTCCTCGATTGGAAGTCCCTTTGTTTCTGGGACGCAGATCAAGACAAAGAACAGGGCTACAACTGAAATGACCCCGAAAATAAGGAATGTCCAGGAAGTCCCAATTGCATGCGTTAAAGTCAGGAAGGACTGTGCAACAATGAGGTTTGAGATCCAGTTTGCTGTGGCGGCGATTCCTCCACAGATGCCTCGATATCGTAGAGGATATATCTCGGAGTTGACAATCCATGGGACAGTTCCCATTCCAGGGGAGAAGAATATGATGTAAAGTGCTAGGCCTGCAAGTGCAAGCCATCCAGTTTTGCTAGGACATCCCCTGGTGTACCATAACCTGTCTTCTCCGCGGCACAAGTCCTTCACTGTGTTATTTGAAATCAAACACTCCCCTGGAAGTAGCTGCAACAATAGGAAAAACTATGAAGATAATCATGATGACGGGAAAACAACAAAATAAATAACTGTAAGGAATCCATACAACTAATCCTTAAGTTGTAGATACAGGGCTTGTTAGAGTTGAATTGTGTGATCATATATACTCTTTGATAAGCAGAAGTTCTATATGTTTACTTTAATGGAGGGAAATTGTCAAAAGTGATTCCGAGTAGAAGATGGAGTCTAAGAGGTATAAGTTTGGGGGAAGGACCAATTTAGTGATGGCTTTGGAAACTTTGTATACCTTCACACGGATACATTCCAAGGAAGAAAAAATCAACCTTATCGAAGTAGAAATCTAATGCAAGACTACTTGAAATTTAAGAGAGATGTCATGAATAAGGAATACACAAGAAATTCGTCTTTACCTTATTAGTGCCTGAGGCACAGAACCCACAGTCTGGAGATGAAGCCTTCAAACACTTCATACAGTCCCAACTGTTGGTGTTTACAGCAGAACTGTAATCTGGGCAGGTGTAATTTGTAAATTTAGAAGTTGCAGTTGCTGTAACCAATGGCGAATGGGTCGAAGTATGATTAAATATCCCTGATAAAAGCCCAAGTGAGAGTATAACACCAAACAAACTAATAATTAGAAGTTTCTTCCTCCCAGTCCTGTCAATAAAGTAGATGCTCACAATAGAGCCACAGGCATTGAGGCCAGCAGTGACGAGTGAGAGGAGGAGTGCAGTTTGATTAGATGCAATTCCAGCTAATTGAATTATGGTGGGGCTGTAGTACATAACTGTGTTTATGCCTACAAACTGCTGGAAGACCTGAAGGCCAACTCCAGCAATTAGTCCTCTTCTTACTGTTTTGGTTTTCCATAGTTCAGCATAGGTAATCTTTCCAGACGATCCTTTTGCCTGGATCTCTGCCTCAACTGATTCCTTTAGAGCTTGGATCTCTGCTTCTACCTCATTGGCGGAGTATATTTTCCTTAGTAAGGTTTTGGCCTCTTCTTCCCTTCCCTATTAATTTCAAAAAAGAAGGTTGATGATTTTGGATCTTAAAGAGCACGCGCTTATTCTCTGAAACTGTAAAAACAAGCACTAGCATAAAAGAGAATGAGAGAAGAACCTTGCGGTATAGCCAACGGGGTGACTCTGGAAGAAAAAACATTAACACAAACTGAATCAGAGCAGGAAGTCCTGCAACTCCAAGCATCCACCGCCACGTACCAGGTGCCTAAGCATTGAAATTGCACATAAAAGGTACAAGTAAAATACAATTCAAAGTTAACTTTGCCATACACATTACGCGTAAAGATTCTCACATGCATAGCATCTAAAGGTGAACCAAGACATATGGTATAAATTGATTCACCCCACTTCTTGTTTCTGTTTTACATGAGTGAGTTTCTTGTATTTGCAATACCATTGAGATCATTGTAGAATTCAATAACTTTTTTTCCCATCACCAGCAACCATTGTGTTGCTATAAAGTTACAATTATTGTCATACATGTAAATTAAAAATTGACTGTATGTGTGAAGGAAGCTTTTGAAAATAACAAATTAGATTATTTATGCTAAGATGATCACAAATTCAAGTGAAGAGCCAAGTAAAAGTTGCCTAAATTCTGTGTCTCCATGTATAACTACTGCAAGTTTTTTAAATGTTATAAACAACTCTTGGATTTGTACTCTTCAAGAATATCCAAGCACCACAACTACATGTGCTTGATTACCTTGGTGAAGGCCAAGTTGATAAGGTATGAAAGGAACTGGCCTCCAGTTATAAGAAATCCATTGGTACTAACAAGGGCACCACGGATTTTTGCTGGGGAAGCTTCAGAGATGTACAAAGGAGCTGTCATTGATGCCATTCCAACCCCTAGTCCAACAAAAATACGTCCAACTATAAGAAGAGATGGGCCATTAGCAGAAGCCATGATCACAGCACCTACAAAGAACAGGAAGTCTGCTATTAAGATTGCAGTTCTCCGTCCAAAGCGGTCATTCAGCCACCCGCCAACTGCAGCTCCGATGATTGCTCCTGCAACTGCCATGCTGACTATGCTCTCCTATATATACACATATTGTCACCAACCACAGTATACTAAATAAATTTAGTTTTAATACATGGTAATAGGAATTTAATTTGAGACCCTCTAAAGACAAACAATAAAAATTAATCGGCTAACAAGAAAAAAAACTGAGCGGTTTTCATCAAATTTTAACCGCTTGATTTTAGATGAATAATTTTTGGTCTAAATACAGTAAGATAAAAAAAACTTCCAAGTTATTAAAAATATTAATAGACTGCTATCACTCATATATTCAATCCATAAGAGATTGAATCTGTGACATTAACCTTAACCTTAACCTTAACCTCCATCCCTTTCTAAATAAGTACGCATAAAGCAATTGATTCGGAGTAAAAAACATTTGAGATCTTTGAAACTCAACATTCTTCGTTTGTTTTCACAGATCAGATGAGATGAGATAAAATTGAAAGTTGAATAAAATATTATTATAATATATATTTTTAATATTATTTTTGCTTCGGGATTTGAAAATGTTAAATTGTTTATTTTATTTTGTATGAGAATTTAGAAAAGTTGTAATGATTAAATGAGAGAGATGAGATGAGTTGAAATAAGTTGTGAAAACAAAAATCTCAATATGAGAATTTTCATTCGAGGGATCCATTAGATTAATTAGCATGCTTGGTTAAAATGATTGAGATTTTCACATCGGGTAAGCCTTATGATGAAGAACAACGGGATATTCACTGATTTAGAGGGCCTAGAAGCCCACAAAAGAATCTGGACCCTGACCCAAGGATTCTCTGAGTCCAATTTCGGACCGTTTTTATTCGCAAGAACAGGAGGTCAGAGGTCAGCTGCCTTATTGGACTGAGTGAAGTCCAAGACCAGGACTGTAACGTTGAAGCATGTTTTGACACTTGTCAGTATGCCCATGACTGATCTCCCAAACACAAAGACAGACTTTTCAGATCAAGTCGGATTTGTTGACTCTTAACACTAATCAAGACAACAATATTAATAAATAAATAATTAAAAAGTTACCCATATTAAATGGATTTTTTAAATCATTGTTAAAGATAAGCCTTGAATAGAGTACTTATATAAAAAAAAAAAAAAAAAAAAGCCTGAATAGAGAAGCCTTGGATCAAGGAATCAGCCATCCAGCCTGGTGAAGGATATTTTGGGCATTGTAGGGGTGAATAAATTACAGGGTCCAGCCGCCCAAGTGCAGCCAAATTTCAGTAGAGGTATGTTCATCTTTATCTAATAAAAACGAGAGATATAAATGGAGTGAGTAAACATGTAAATAAGATAAAATATTATTTTTAATTTAAAATTTAAAAATTTTGAATTGTTTATTATATTTTATTTAAAATTTAAAAAAATTATAATAAAGAAATAAGATAAAATAAACGGAGATAAAAAAGAGGAAGTGGAGTTATCGTCTCTGAGAGGCTGCACAAAACTGGATGAAATCAGAGAGCATGAACAAGGTGGACAGAAAAATTAGATAATCACGATCACCTGCAAGAAAGTATTTTTATCCACCTCCTTGAAGTCATCTCTTATGTAAAGAAGTGCTCCTGATATCACTCCTGCAATAACCAGATAAATATGCTTAGAATTTCATATTCTCTGAGAGAGAGAGAGAGAGAGAGAGAGATGTACAGAGAGAAGAAAAGAAACCTGTGTCATAGCCAAAGAGAAGGCCACCAATCCCAGCGGAGAAGGCGAGGCGAAGAACATAAGGGTTTTTCCATGCCAGAGAGAAGCATTCTCTGAAAGCTGATGAATCGGCTTCTATGTGTAACCCACCTTCCATTTCTATTTGTTTTGAAGGAAGAGCCAAGGCCTCTGTTATTTCCTTTTGCTCTCAAAAAACACACCCTTTGTACTATGTTTGGATTTTCCGAGAAAATAGTTGAGAAAGAGAGCGAAAGACAGTGTCTGAGTTAAAACAGAGCGAGAAAGTGACTGGATATAGGGAGGGGAGACGACGATGATGCTAACTGCTAACCATGAATTTTGTAAGGAGATTTATTTGCAGTATCGACTGTATATGCGGGTATTTTATTAAAGAGAAAATATAAAAACCTTGTACATAACATCTTTATCGCATCTAAAAAATATTATAAGAGGAATATTTTTATAATTTAAAAAAAATTAAAAATAAAATTATCTAAATTTACGTTATAATTCCTAAATAAGAACGGTAGCCTGTAGGTAACATTGACGTTTTGGAAGAGTCGTGCTACATCCGTCAGTCCGACAAATTATTGCCAAATGTTTTTATTTTTTATAATTTTTTAATATCTTTAAACATTTTTTTTATAAAATTATAAATATTTTTTTATAAAATTTATAATATCATTAAAAATATTTATTTAATATCTGAACCCAAATATTTCTGATTTTGTAAAGGATCTGGTACCGATAGCTAAAAAAATAAAAAATAAGCATCGGTCCGTTTGGGGGTCCAATTCATCGGTCCCGGGAACTTTTATTTGAGCAGTGGTCCTGTTTGAATGAATTGGGAGATGAGTTGAAATAAATTGAGATATTTTGTAAATAATAATAAAATTTATAAATTAAAATTTATGAATAATAATGAAATGAGTTAAGATGATCTCTCAATTCAAACTAGCTCTTAATCATGATAATGATGATGATTATTAATTACAGGATAATGGCAATTAATGAAATAAATTAAATTGAGGAAACATTTTTTTTTTCTAAACGAGGAAACACTGCTAAAAATATGACGCTCAGGAATATTTAAAAAAAAACAGAGACAGAGAAATAAAAGAAACAAGATTATCAATCTGGGATACGTACTCAAAACTCGACAGACTACAATCTTGTCTTAATGTTTAATTGATCACATTTATTCTTAAAAAAACATGATTCATTTTGGTGTTCTCACCCGGTTTTGTATTGTGTTTAAAGTTAAAAAGGACTTTCCAATTCCATTTCCAGAATTCCTCACAATACTTTGTAAATTGTATTGTTTGATATTTGTATTGTTTTATTTTTAATAATGGTTTTCTTTTTTCTTAAGAGCCTAGATTTAAGATTTCAGATGTCATAACCGCCTTAATTTTTTTTTAAATAAGGTATTCATTCGTGGTAAGTTAAGATTTATCAATAAAATTGAAATCTCTTTATCTTCTTTAAAGAATGAAAGCATAGTCAATAAAAAATAATAGAAAATAAAAGGATGATCAATACCGGACAAGAACGACCTATAATATTATATAATATATTCTAAAGTATAAAGTAATACTAAAAAAAATTAAAGAAATAAATCGAATATTACAGGACCCCATAAGCTACTGAATAAAGCAGCCAATTATACGATCATCCTACGTAATTAATTAACAACCATATATAGTATCCTACTATTTGCTAAAATAAAGTTGAGAGTTTAATCTCGAAGAGAATTAAGATAATAAGAAATGTGAATAAAAATGACTTTTTTCAGATTATAAATTCATACACAACTCTAATCTTTGAGAGCGAGCAACTATATAAATGTGTTATAGGTTACGTTTGAATGTTGAAATGATCTCAAATGATCTATAAATAGTAGTAAAAAAAAATAATAATAATTTGTAGATAATAACAAATAATAATTCACTAACCAAATACAATAATCCATTTTAAATAATTCGAAGGAAGAAAAATAAGACAATATGCTTAGTCAACCTTTTTTGGATTGGAATGATGTTTGATACTAATCAAGTAGGAAACCACCATTGTCTGTAAGCTTGAAAATGCGTGTAGCCGCGAGAGTTCTTAAAGGAAATCATGACTACATGATAAAGTATATTAATATTATCAAAACCATGCAGTTGCTAGTATTATCAGTGTCATCTCCCGTCATAATTTTATAACCATGGTTTAATTTGCTAATTATTTCCTAATGTGATCATGAGCTTTTGAATATAAAAAGCCTGACCCAAAATATAATCACGGTGGAGGTTAGGTTATTTTAAAAATCTAAATCGATGAGAATATATATATTTTATTATTTAATTAATAAAAAATCATATTCATTATTCATTATTCTAATTCCTATCATCCTCTTATGGGACATTAGATAATAGGGTTACAAGTGAAATATAATAAATAATCTCCAATCATCTAATGCCACATCATAGAATAATAAGAATTAAGTTGATGAATAACATTACTTTTAATTAATTTATATCTTAACACTTTATCTCATGTGTGGACTAGACTCTCTCTTAATAAGTAGGTCCAATAAGTAGAATATTTAATTAAATGAGATAGAGTGTAGAGTACTCAACTTAGTTCGAACTTAGGACCTCTATTATGATACTATATAAATTAATTATTTGTCTCAAAATTTTAAATTAATAAAAAAAGATAAATTTTATTATTTAATTTATATTTTTAACATCTATAAAATTAAATTGATGAGAAGGTATTAGATTAATGAGAGTATTAGTAGTGGCTTAGTCATTCTTTAGCCAAATTTTGACTAGAAAATTTATTTTTTTATTATTAAATAACAAACTATTAAAATATGTTATTATTCTATTAAAATATTGATTTTAACCTTTTAATTTATTTTAATTCTAATTATAATTAGAATATTTATTAGGTATTAAAAAGTACACATTAATTTCTAACGTTAATCTTATTCCAATAGATATAAATTTCTAACGTTTTTATTTTTTATTTTTTACAACGGTCATATTCTTCTCCTAACATAAACAAAATGCCATTAAATATCATTCTGGCCGGCAATGAGCAAACAAAACGCCACTAAATAATTATATATATAAATTACATGATTTGCCGTAAAAAACAAGAAATATTCCATTACTACATGATTTTACAGGAAAAAAAACAAATGTCTGTTCTAAACAATTGTGAAAAATGATAAACAAACAATATTTTTCATAACATATTTCATAATTACTAGGTGAAAGTAACGTGCAATAATGCACATTTGCTTAGTTTATATTTAATTCTTTTGTTAAGGATTAATTTTTTATTAATAAAGACGTAATGTTTTTGATTAATTAAATAACGATGTAATGTTTATGTTATTTATAAATAATTACACGCTGTGATATATTTATTAAAACAAACTCATTTGTGGATGCATATAATAAAATATCCGATATAAATCACTTCGTTGATATCATGACTTCAAATAAAGTAATAAATGGTACATACACAGAACAATTTGACAAAAGAGCCAATTATGACCTTTCATTTTTCATGTTTATTATCCAGTGTCTAAAGATATAGATAGACCCTATACCCAGTATCTTTGCATTAATCACTACAAGAAAATTGCTTATTTACGACAAGTTAATTTAACAAAATGATTATTTGTAATTAAAATTGGTTGTAAATAATCTTTTGATTGCAATAAATTGATCACAAAAATCTGTTTTTCTTGTTGTGAATATAGACCAATCAGTCTCATGCATGCCAATAAAGTCATGAAAATTTTTCAAAATTTGGAATAGAACAAACAGAGAACGATTCATCTCATACGATGTACAATGTACATGCTAACTCCTACAAATATTTAAGGTAAACAAAGAAGGAGTACCTCAAGAGATCAGAACCATTTGAAGTATAACGTAAAACAACATACAATTAGTATATGGTCAAAAAAGGTGGCCAAAATAATAAATATATTGATCATACCATTTCTTTTCTTCTTTTGTAGGACAAAAATGTATAGAACTGTTATTTCATGCCGGAAATCAGCGAGAAACGTGCTCAAAGATCAAAACTCTAAGAAGCTGTATATAAACCTTCTTTACAAACAACAATATTTAATGAAGTTTAATTCAAATATCATGGTTTAACTTCCATACGTATTTAATGAAGTTTAATTCAAATATGATGGTCTAACTTCCATACGTCCGTTACGTTCACAATACATTGATGGATTTAGACGAACGACGTTAACTTTAATGAAAAAACAACAAAAACCGTTAAAACAAGATTTTCCGTTAGATAACCACATTATATATATAAAGAGATATCATGTAGACATAAAACGACAACAATATAAATATCCGTTTGAAACCCAAAAATCGCTTTGCGCACCATAAAGATAAAAGTGGGAAGAATATTTTATGATCAAAAAAATTATTTAGCCAGCAATTTGGGCCGGCTAGATTTGATTAGTAAAAAAAGAGATGACTAAAATTATTGTACAAGTGTTGAGTTTGATGTAGATATATTTTAAATAAGTTAGCTAAATTTTGATCAAAATTTAACTATGCCTAGCGCTCACTATTCATGCTTTAAAGGTTTTTCCATTGTCAGTAAGGCATACGTTTGGAGTAGAAAGAAAGAAAGAAAGAAAAAGGAAGAATTATTAATAGGGTCATGCTACGGGTACTGATAAAAAGTACCTATAGTTTTTTCTTCTTCTTTTTTTTCACATATTTTTTAAATATCAATATATTTTTTAAAAATATATCAATATTTTTTTAAAAAAAATCAATTCACTAATAAACATTTTCTTTAACTAATAAATATATATATTTTTTCTATCGGAGGATTTTGGAGTCAATTTCATCGGTCCCCAGCATTTTCCTTAATTATTAATAACATGCAATATATAGTACATGCAGTGGGGGCCGTTAGGTGAGAAGTTGTCTCTTTTGATTTCGACATATTTCTGCCTCGGGTTGATCATGTGAAATTTTGCAGTAACTATCAATGATTGCATATATAGGATGGAAAATGGAGCAGTGCGTTAGCTAGCTATGTTTAAGAGTATTGATAATGTACTAATCAAATGTAAGTTTAAATTTTAGCTAAATATGAAAAAAAACTTTCACATCGGACTAGTCAAAAGTTTAAAACTTAAGACTTAGCTACAGTAAATCTTAACTCATCTCCAAACATGACTAACTACTGTTCACAATGGAAAGTAATATTTTATTATTTCATCACTTCCCTCTCTCTTTGAATGGTAAAACATGCATGACATGTATATTATTTATTCTACTGATTGCGAATATTGATAGAGTAGATACATTATTTTTACAAAACATGAAAATCTAGGAAATATATGAATTGTATTTGTAAAATAAAAAAAATCAAAAATATTATATTATTATTTTAACTTTAAGATAGCTAGTCCAATGTAGACTGATTTAGTAAAAAATTAATATTATAATCAAAAATTAAGATTCTAGCTAAATTTTAGACTTGACAATAGCTAGGTCATTGCCAATACTCTAAAAAAAAAATGTGCTACATAGATCATTTTCTCTTTAATTGGTAGCTGAAAACATTAAAAACATGGTCGAAAGTAGGGAACTTTTTGTTTGAATTGGATGGTTGAATTCAGAAAACAAATAGATAGATAGAACGAACATAAAAAGTACTTTAATTATAAATATCTTGCTCATAGGAATCATATAATATTATTATTTATGTTTATTTCTTTTAAATTTCGAAGATCAGACTCTTACATGCATTTCGATTCCACCATTTCTTGATGTTGATGCAAGCAGCAAAGAGGCAACTGGGTTTCCAACTTTCCAGAAAGAAGCTCCCATGCATGGATTCTCAACTTTTTTTTCCACATCTTTAATTATACGAAGTCACTGGAAAGATGTAGTAGCGTCAGATCAGTAAGGCTAGCTTCTTTTGTTTTCACAAAGTCTGGTCTAATCATTATAATTTTATTAAATTTTTATATAAAATAAAATAAATAATTTAATTTTTTTAAATTTTAAAATAAAAATAATATTAAAATTTAAATTCTAATAATATTTTATCTCAACTATAAAAACAAACGAGCTAGATGAATAACCATATTGCGTGTTAGTTTTCTCTATCAAGTATACCCATACGTGGGGTTCTTGACAAGCACTGGCTTTTGAAAGTTTGCTGAAAGTGGATCTTCTTTATTAAAAAACACGAGCTTTGAGAAAAAGGAGTAAAAGTATAAAATATAAAGATACCAAGATGCAGGTTCTGGACAAGGACATGATCATCTTAGTTTAGGGATTATACGAATGATTGAACATTGTTATATGGTTGGATGAAGAAATTTAAGCAATTTAAAGATTATTATAAAGAAAATGTTTCAACTGAAGATCATCAGAGCTTAAAAAATAACGTAAGTTTGAATTGTTTGGTGTTACTATATATGAGAGCGGTTATAGTAATGACAATAATGACAGGAATATAAATATATTAATAATAATAATAATGATAATGGTGGTAAGAAGATGAATAATGATATTTGAATTTCGGATTTGGATGGTCAGAAAATCATAAATAATTCAGAATTGGGACAGAATTTTGTTCATGGTTACTTTTTATCATTTTTTTAAAAATAAATTTAAAAAGAGAGAAAATAGAATACAAATTAGTAGGGGGTGGGCATTCCGACTCTGTCAATACAAATTAGTAAGGGTGGGCTTCAACTCTGACAGAGTCGAAATGCCCATATCCGACCTCTGACTCCAACTAGGGTCGGAGGTTAATTTGCCCTTCGACTCAACTCCGATTGGAGACGGAGTTCGACTCCAATTGGTATTCGAAGCTCGGAGTTGAAGTGGGTTTGCCCTATTCAGATTGGATCTGGGCCCACGACCCAATATCCAAGTCCAATTCACAACTCATTTTCAACTCGGAATAACATGCCTATCTTTCGTAACTTTAATGTCTCAATAAATAAGTTTTATACAAGTATTTTGTAAAAAAAGAGTCACATTAATAAAAAATAATTTTTTTATACTTATTTTAAATAGAGTCTACTTTTTTATAAGAGTCTGTAGGTGACTTATTTATATAAAATCTGTACAAATAATTTCTTTTCGGATTAATACAAATCAAGAATTATCCGACTTTTTAATTTTTTTTACACTATCGAGAATCATTAATCTCAATAAGGGTATGTTACACCCACTTGAGAGTGGTAATTAAAAAAAGTAAACAATAGTGTAATTTCTTTTAAAATATTTTGTAAACCTTTAAATAATTAAAAATAAATAAATTTATTAAAAAATACTTTTTTAACTATTAAGTAAAATATACACACTCAATCGATACACTTTATCGTTGAATTTTATCAGCGAGAATATCATTTCCCATCTCAATAAATAAAGGAAAGAGCTCATGTGTATACTGTTGAATTTATTTTATTAATTTTTTTTAATCATGTTTAATTTTATTTTTTCTACTAGGAGGAAGAAAAAGGGATTAGGAAAACGACATGATCATGTGCTACACCAAGGCCATATGACATCATACATGGTCAACTTAAATTATACAACCATGTCAGAGTTAACAACTAGTGTCTCCCAAAACCGCTGAAGGGTCAACCAGTACTCATGGAGATATTGAGAATTAATTTTAGGAACAGCCCTTGATCGATAGGGCTATGACAACTACTTCAGTAAAGGCACTTGGAAGCTGTCATAAGGTGCCATAGTTGTCGCCCGATGACATATTTGCGTACGTTGTACAAGACCCATGTGAAGATCGGTTCTGATAGCTTCAATGCAGTAAAAGACGAGGCATCACCGAATTTGTGGCACAAGAGACTCGGACACATGAGTGAGAAAGGGTTGGATATGCTTGTGAAGAAGGTATTCATCAAAATTGTCAAATGAATAACATTAAACCCTTGTGAGTACTGTTTGTTTGGCAAACAAAACAGAGTCTCGTTTAATTCCTCTACGAAGAGAAGATCAGAGTTGTTGAGTCTGATACACTCTGATGTATGTGGTCCCATGGAAGAAGAGTCATTGAGAGGTAACATATATTTCGTGATATTCATTGATGATACTTCACGAAAGGTCTAGATATATGTTTTGAAATCAAAGGATCAAGTCTTTGAGCACTTCAAGAGTTTCCACACCCTAGTGGAAAGAGAGATAGGAAAGAAATTGAAGTGCCTGCGAATAGACAATGGAGGAGAATATATTTTCAAAAGATTCGCTGCATACTGCACTGATCGCAGTATTCGACATGAGAAGATGGTTCCATATACCCCTCAACACAATAGTGTAGCCGAAAGAATGAATCAGACCATCATGGAAAGAACAATATGCATGCTCAGTATGACCGAGCACCAAAACCATTCTGGGGTAAAGTTGTTCGTGTTGCCTGTTACCTGATTAACAAATTACCTTTTGCACCATTAGAATTTGAAGTTCCTGAGAAGGTTTGGTCTGAAAAAGATGTCTCTTACTCTCACTTGAGAGTCTCACTTGAGAGTGTTTGGGTGCAAAACCTTTGCACACGTATCCAAAGTGACAGAAACTCGATGTCAAGTCAACTCCATGTATCTTTGTTGGATATGTAGATGAAGAATTCAGATACAAGTTATGAGATCTAGTGACAAAGAGAATTGTCAGAAATAGGGACGTTGTATTCCATAAAAACCAGCACATGGGAACTGAAACTTCCTCAATGTCAGTAGAGCTTAGTTCTTATACTCCAGATCCTACACCATTACAGTTTGTCACAGACAATGAGGATATGCAGGATCTAGATCCATAAGCAGAAGAAGAAGCTTAGGGTATCGAGCAGGGGGAGCAAGAATCCTCTCCACCAGCAGCTGGTGTACCACCACAATGGTTAGATGGTGATGAACCTCCTTTGGTTGATGAAGCTCAACCAAAAAGATCGGCAAGAGGCCGCCTAGTGATTTCGTAGAGGAGATATCCAGAATCAGACTATATTATGCTTACTAATGAGGGGGAGCTGGAGAGCTTCCAGGAAGTTCAAATTCATGTTGATAGAAGCCTATGGGTGCAAGCAATGCAAGAAGAAATGAGTTCTTTGCAGAAAAATAAGACCTATGAGTTGGTGAAACTTTCTGAAGGAAAGAAAGCCCTAAAGAACAAATGGGTATTCAAGCTGAAGAAAGATGACCAATGAAAGCTAATAAAACACAAGGCCAAATTGGTTGTCAAAGGGTTCCAGCAGAAGAAAAGAGTCGACTTTGATGAGATATTTTCTCCGGTGGTGAAGATGATGTCAATCCGAGTCATACTCAGATTGGTAGCTAGCTTGAATTTGGAACTCGAACAGATGGATGTGAAAATAGCCTTTCTCCATGGAGATTTGGAAGAGGAAATTTATATGAAGCAACCAGAAGGGTTTGAAGCTCCAGGAAAAGATCACTTAGTCTGTAAGCTAAAAAAGAGTCTCTATGGCCTCAAACAAGCGCCGATGCAATGTACAAGAAATTTGACTCATTCATGATGAGTCATGGTTAAAAGAGACTTGTTGCAGATCAGTGTGTCTATGTTCGAAAATTCCAGGATGACAAGTTTGTCATACTCTTTCTTTACGTTGATGATATGTTAATCATTAGTGATAATAGGTCCATGATTAACAAACTAAAGAAGGAACTATCCAAGTCCTTTGACATGAAGGACTTAGGCCCAGCATAGCAAATTTTGGGCACGAAAATTGTTCGTGATAAGAAAGCTAAAAGGGTGTGGCTATCACAACAAAAATATGTTGAACGGGTTATAAGATGTTTCAACATGGGAGATGCTAAGCTAGTCAATAATTCACGTGCTAATCATTTCAAGTTGAGCATAGCTCGTGTCCTTCTTCAAAGAAAGAGATTGAAAAGATGGAAATAGTCACCTACTCTTCAACAGTAGGAAGCCTGATGTATGCAATAGTTTATTCCAGACCAGATATTGCTCATGTCGTAGGCATGGTGAGCAGATTCCTTTCAAATCCAGGAAATGATCATTGGGAAGCAGTCAAGTGGATTCTTAGGTACCTAAAAGTTACATCGAAGATATGCTTGTGTTTTGGGGGAGCTAAACCAGTTTGAAAGGCTATGCAGATTCAGATATAGCAGGAGATCTGGATAGCAGAAAATCAACTTCGGAATTTCTTTTCACCTTTGTAGGAGGTGCTGTCTCTTGGTAGTCCAAATTGCAGAAGTGTGTTGCTTTATCTACAATAGAGGCATAATACATTGCCGCAGCAGAAGCTGGGAAAGAGATGTGTGGATAAAGTGTTTTCTCCAAAAACTAAGGGTTAGTCAAGAAGACTACAAAGTACATTGTGATAGTCAAAGTGCTCTCGACTTGAGCAAGAATTCAATGTATCATTCCCGCACCAAGCATATTGATATCCATTATCATTGGATATGCGAAGCAATAGAACAACATCTATTGAAGCTTGTGAAGATCTATACAAAAGTGAATCTAGCGGAGATGCTGACGAAGGTGGTTACAAGTGAGAAGCTTGAGCTATATAGAGACATAGCTGGGATGGATAGCATCTAGGTAAATGGGCATGGAGGTGGAGAATTGTTGAAATCCATGCCCAAGCAAGTAGTCAACAATTGTTGCTCAACGCTCAGCAAGTAACTGCATTTCCAATTACCAATTGAATGCAAATTAAATGCATTCATACTATTATTTGCATATAAATTGAGGCTCCCAACGAGAGTCTCAGACAAACCCAAGGAGAAAAGAAAAGAGAGAGAGCCAGGAGAGCTCTGAGAGAAAAGAAGAGAGTTGAGTTGAGTAGAGTATGATCCTCCTCCTCTGTAATATTTTCTTGTGTATCATTATTTATTAGTGAATCTCTTTTTTGTGGATGTAGGCAGTTATCGAACTACGTTAAATTATTGGTGTCACTGAGTGCGTGGGTGTACTCTTTTATTTCTGCTTTTATTTATTCCGTTGTGTTGATTTCCCCAACACAAAATACAAGACCCCCTATTAAAATAACTAAACGATGTCGACATCGTTTCGTGAAAAGGGGTCCAAAATGCAAGACTCACTTTTTCATGCCTCCATTTCACACAGCCACACTCCACAACACCTTGCACCCTTTATCTCTCTCCTCTTCACACTGTGCTTCCCCTCCCCGCCATCTACCGTCAGCTGAGGTTGTCGTGAGCCACCTTCCGAAGTTCATCAAACCAAAAATTATTTGTAAGCTCACTCACTCACTCAGTTTTTTTTTAGAATTTTAGGGTTCCAAAATCCTTTAATTGTCACATTGTGGTTTGAGATTTGCGAAATGTGTATGATTTGTTGTTTGCATTTCAATGATTTCAGCTTTTAGGCTATTAAATTTAAGAATTGGGAGATTTTAGTTTTGGAAAAATGGAGATTTTTGGTTCCAAACAATGTTCGCTCGATTTCCGCTCGAGTGTGGCTAGAGCGAACTTCACACAGATTGCTCGCTTGAGCCTTCGCTCGAGTGTGGTTCAAGCAAACTTCATACAGATTGTTCACTCGAGCCTTCACTCCAGTATGGCTCGAGCGTACTGTGTTCGCACGAGCCTTCACTCAAGAATGGCTCAAGCGAACGTTTAGTTTTTGTATTTATTTATTTTTAAAGCCACAAACTTGACTAGACACATATATTTTTCTTTTTCAATATGTTTCTAATATGTAGATAATTTTCATAACATGTTAAATTAATGTTATTTGTTAATTATTTTAGATAATTTTATACCAGGGATAAGCAAAGCAAACTATCAATGTTACACCATCTCGCCACGATACTCCACAAGAGGATGACGTATAGCCGTTGACGTCAATGATAGGTACTTCAGGCTATAGACCCCCATCTAGAGCAACTACCTCCTGTGCAAGTGATTGAGTCCTAATAGATCTAAAAGATGTTGATATGCTTAATGAAAGTGGGTCTTGTGTTTTGGACCCCATTTTTCACGAAACGGCATCGACGTCATTTAGTTATTTTAGTAGGGGGTCCTGTGTTTTGGACTCCCTTCTGAACGAAACGACGTCGTTCCTCTTAAAGTGGAACGACTCGTTTTGATCATGTGAAATTTAAAATAAATAAAAAAACTGTTAGGGTCAGTTTGGATGCACAATCATCTTATTTCATCTCATCTCATCCCATCATTACAACTTTATCAAATTTCCATGCAAAAATATAATAAATAATTCAACTTTTTCAAATCCCAAAATAAAAATAATACTAAAAAATATATTCTAAGAATATTTTATTTAACTATTATTCAAAACATCTCATCTTATATTATATAAACTACCTATCTAAACCCAACTTTAGAGTTTGGTGTCAAAGAGAATTTGGAGTCAGAGTATAGAGCCAACATGAGCTCTAGACTTTGACTTCGATTGCCAAAAACTTCAATCTCGTTAGAGGCGGAGTGCTGTCAGAGTTCAAACGGAATAGGAGTAGCCGGAGATTTTGCCCACCCCTGCAAATTAATTCTCAATATCTCCATGAGTATTGGTTGACCCTTCAGCGGTTTTGGGAGACAATAGTTGTTAACTCTGACATGGCTGTATAATTTAAGTTGACCATGTATGATGTCATATAGCCTTGGTGTAGCACATGATCACGTTGTTTTCCTAATCCCTTTTTCTTCCTCTTAGTAGAAAAAAAATTAAACATGATTAAAAAAAAAATTAATAAAATAAATTCAACAGTATACACATGAGCTCTTTCCTTTATTTATTGAGATGGGAAATGATATTCTCGCTGATAAAATTCAACAATAAAGTGCTGATAAAATTCAACAATAAAGTGTATCGATTGTGTGTATAGATTGTACCTAGTAAATCCTTACTTTATGGAAAAATATTTTTGCAAATAATTTTATACACCAAATCGCACATCAATGTTAAATGTAAGATATTATTTTATTTTATTTTATTTTATTTTTATAATAAAAAAAACTATGTGAGTGCTGGTACGCAGTTTAGTGCACTAAACTGCTTGTATCTAGCAAATCTCATATTTTATTTAATAGTTAAAAAGGTATTTTATAATAAATTTATTATTATTTTTAATTATTTAAAGGTTTAAAAAATATTTTAAAAGAAATTAGTCTATTCCTTACTTTTTTTCAATTACCACCCTCAAGTGGGTGTAACATACCCTTGTTGAGATTAATGATTCTCGATCGATAGTGTAAAAAAAAAAGTCCTATAATTCTTGATTTGATTTAATAGGAAAAGAAATTATTTGTATAAATTTTAAATAAATAAGTCACATACAAACTCTTATAAAAAAATAGACTCTATTTAAAATAAGTATAAAAAATTATTTTTTATTAATGTGACTCACGTTTTTACAAAATACTTATATAAAACTGATTTATTGAGACACTAAAGTTACGAAAGATAGGCATGCTATTTCGAGTTGAAAATGAGCTGTGAATTGGACTTGGAGATTGAGCCGTGGGCCTAGGTCCAATCTGAGTAGGGCAAGCCCACTTCAACTTCGAGCTCCAAATACCAATTGAAGTCGAACTCTGTCTCTAATCGGAGTTGAGTCGAAGGGCGAATTGACCTCCGACTCTAGTCAGTGTTAGAGGTGGGCATTCCGACTCCGTCGGAGTTTAAGCCCACCCCTATTATTTTGTATTCTATTTTCTCTCTTTTTAAATTTATTTTTAAAAAAATGATAAAAAGTAACCATGAACAAAATAATAGGTCTTGATTCTTTTTCCATTCTTTTCAATATAGGACTTGGAAGAATGATTTTGAAGTGAGATTTGATATGTTGTGTGGTAATTTGGAAAGCCTGAATAATATTTATTTGATCTATGGTTTGGTTTAAAATTCTGTGCCAATTCTGAATTATTTAGGATTTTCTGACCATCCAAATCCGAAAGTCAAATATTATTATTCATCTTCCTATCACCATTATAATAATCTTTAAATTGCTTAAATTTCTTCATCCAACCATATAACAATGTTCAATCATTCGTATAATCCCTAAACTAAGATGATCATGTCCTTGTCCACAACCTGCATTTTGGTGTCTTTATATTTTATACTTTTACTCCTTTTTCTCAAAGCTCGTGTTTTTTGATAAAGAAGATCCACTTTCAAAGTTTGAATAAGCAAACTTTCAAAAGCTAGTGCTTGTCAATAACCCCACATGTGGGTATACTTGATAGAGAAAACTAACACGCAATATGATTATTTGAGTCTTCCGAATTATTAAAGCCTCGTTTCGTTATATAATATAAATTACCTTATCTAATCATTATAATTTTTTTAAACTCTCATACAAAATACAATAAATAATTTAATTTTTTCAAACCTCAAAACAAAACTAATATTAAAAAAGTATATTATAACAATATTTTATTCAACTTTCAACTTTTATCTCATCTCATTTGTGTAATCAAACGAGGCTAAATATTTAATAAATACAAAAGTATCTATTTATATATTTATCTCTTTTGTTAAATAATATTAATTCGAATTATTTTAAGTGGAGCGAAATTTTCACAAATTCAGATATTTATTCATCTTAAAACTCACGTTAAATTATTGTAATTGCACCTCTACATCACTTAAGAAGCTACTTGAGTTTTCTAAAATGATTCCACATTTCAAAATCAAAAGTTTAAGATGTTACTCTAGAAAATTGTAGAGATAGAATGACTCTTCTTTAAAGAGTCTTCCGATATGGTGGTTAAAAAATTAATTAATTGCTAGTGACGGGAAGTTTAAGATGTTAGTACCTATTTACTAACATATTTCTTACTCTAACCTCTAACAGAAAATTCGAGGGTTAAACAAGAATCATTAATTTTGTTTTGAGATAAGAGAGATGCTGGAGTGTAACCGGAAGCCACAGCACATCACAGGTAAATTTTTTTTTTTTTTTCACCCAATACACTGAGAGTGCAGCGGCTGTTATACAATATTTTCTCTTGAGATAAATATACCGATATACCGACTGTTAGGTGTAAAAATATATTGGGGAAAGAAAATCTAGCTAGGATGATATGTAGTACCACCAATAGACATATTTTGTTTTGGAAGATGAAATTATGCAAAACAGGACAAGCAATGTAACCCTAAATTAAACTTTTTTTTAACGAGTAATTCTATATATCAGCCTACACTCTCCACATATTATGCATTCAATTTTTTTTTAACTGAATATACTAAATGTGTTAAATATGTGATAAATAGTAGATTGATGTAAATATTTTTTCTTTTTTAACACACAAATATGCTCTGAGAATACAGTATAAAAAGTCAGGCTGCTATGGATGCAGACAAAAGTGCATGCTGTCAATCCCATCAAGTCTGCACACAGAGGGGGCAACATTTTCTGAATTACCTGAATGACTTTTGTATGATATGGTACTCCCTTATCCATACGTAATTAAAGTTTCTTTTTTCCATCACTTTGATCCACAAAAGTAAATCCACTCGATCATCTTTATGATCTACCTGACATATGCATATCATCAAAGACTAGAATCTAAGTAGAAGACTTTGATCTCCTTTTCATTTCATTTCATTTTCTCACAAGCAATGACACCTACTACTCTCCTTTTCATTTGAGTGCATTGCAACTCAACAAATTGAAGGAGAGTAAACTTAGTTTAGTGATTCAAAAGAATGTAGTTTGGGCAGTGAAATGTCTGTAAACTTTCTATTATTTGATTGGATCTCCACCACATTATGATATATAACATGTTTAAAACAGTTTTTTTTTTTGGTGTGTGGATAAATTCATTGAAATTTTTGTTTTTATTTTCTTTTTTTAAATTCAGATTTTATCAATCTAAGTACTAAAACTGACCCGGGCTGGTCCATGTTGCAGAATATGGCATGGGAAGTCATTTGGGCTTCAACAGCGAGCATATCTTATCTTAATGTGTTTGCTTCATGGAAGCCTTGAATGACTGAAGCTAGCTTCGAACTCTATCGCCACTTCATGAGACATGCAGCAATCTCTACTCTATTTATTTCTTCATGCTCTGTTTTCTCTCTGTTTATTGGAAATTGCCAACCTACTGCTACTACTGCAGAAAAGAAAACAAAAGTAGATAACAAAAGTGATTCCTAATGGAATGATGCCATGAGAAAAATACATACGGCCTGTTTGAGCATTGGAAAGCAACACACATCCAACATAGGCAGGACATTAATCCTGCAACAAACAGGGTACATGGCTAAAACTCAAGACAACATGAACAGCTGCTACCAACACACACAAGCTGCAAAAAGCTACAACTCTACTTCTGAAAAAACAAGGCACCAAATTAACCACCAACTACTTAAACTAGATACTTATTTCAGAAACTTATTTCCCCAATTACAACCCAACAGTATTTATCATAGATTCAGTACTAATTCTGCACTTTTGACTTCTAATCTTCCACTTGATGACTTGAGGTTTCGAGTAATGGGTAATAGCTAGCATTCCTCTGAACCCTGCAGATACGATAGGCAATTGCACTCCACTCCAATTTGCACCCCAAATCCTTTCCTTTTAAGTTCTGAAGGCCCCATTTATTTACTTTATCATATTATTATTATTGTTGACTGGTTCTACACTATGGCAAAAACCCAGGATTGAGACCTTATTATATGTGAAAGTTCTTTATTTTTGTGTGCATGGATGCTGGTAAATATATAGCAAGAAGCTCTTTTTTTCAATGGCGCAAACTTGCCATGGAAAGTCCATACATATATAAGCATTGGGGCTGATCTAGATCTCCAGGTACGATAATTGATATGACTGTCTAGCTGTGAGTCTGGCAACAACTCATGCTCCTTTTGTCATTAACTTTATGCATGCTGTCTCTCCTATTAAAGCACCATTGGTGCATAAAAGGCTGAAGCTCTGCCTGCTATTACAGATGGCATTATATGATCAATGGCAGTATGTTTTGTTAAAATGAGGCCGTATGTCTGGTAATGGTTTTCTGGTTGTTTGGCCGTACGTCTTCAATTCTTGTTTTCTGGCTTTTCAATAGTAAAGATCCAATCATTTTTATTTTGGTGCCCCTATTAATTAGTTTTATTCTATTAATTAGTTTCACGCAATATATACATGCATGGTTTCACGAAAAAATATCAAACGAGTTGCCCGAGGATTGCTGTACGTTGCTAGCTAGATGTTCATATTAAGAGAAAAGCTACAGTCACAAATAAATTTCATAAAAATCAATTCAACAAATTGATTTCGCTTTATGTGATAAGTTGAATTTATTTTATAATATGAAATACTACGTGAAATTATGTCAATTTATAAATTTAATTTTATGAAATTATGATATAATGTATTTTAGGTGTATGAATACGTATACTCATGATCATTAAAGTTAAATATATGACAAAATGCAAGTGAAGAGTTCAATATTTTCTAGAAACGGAAGGGACTAATTTAACAAAAGAATCTCCGCAAAGGTAGAACTTCCATTGAAATTTGCCGACACATGATGCAGCAGCTAGCCCAAAATAAAAGCACTAATCCCCCACAGTTGCCGGGTCAAACTCCTATATAGGCACGTCCCGTAACCGACATTGTTCCTCCACAAAAACACATCAGCTCCATCTCTCTCTCTCTCTCTCTCTCTCTGTCTCTCTCATGCACAAACTTAAACGAAAAGAAACAACATCGTTCAGCACAGATATTGATCGACCGAAACGTGTCGGTGTTTTCCTCCTACGTTCATCATTTCCCGTCCAGTTTCATTCTCACATTTACATCCAAAACAAGATCGATCTCCTGGCTTTAATCAACAATGGGCAGAGAAATCCGAAAGCAAGAAAACATACCTTTATTAAAATTAGGCAGAAATAACACCACAATGAGCAGGGACTCTGCAGACATTGACGAGGATCATCAATACACAAGCTTGAAGGACATCATACTGAGTTCACCACCAAAGAATTCCATGATAAATCAAGAGGGGAATGACTTCGACTCTTCGAACATCGCCATCAAGAACCAGCTGGTGAAGCATGCAGCCTCAGCATATCTGCAGTCGGCAGTTGTATTGGCGAGCCAGAACCAAAATTATTTTGTGAGATTTTGGGCGAGGCTATGGGATCAGTCCACACTGTGTTCACGTTGGCGTGTTTACGTTTCAAACCCCATAAGAGCATGTTTTCGGCCTATATTCCGGCTTATTGCTTGCATGCATAGTCGAGGGTAGGATCGAGTACGTTTATATATTTCCAATTGGGATTTATAAGGTTGATCCATCGTCACACCGGCGTTCTTCCATGATCGATTAAAGGAAGACTCTACGAATCTCGGAGAGTGCTTCAAACCCAATTACCAAATCAAAGCTGATTGACGAAAGGAAGTTAATTCTGGTTTTAGTGATAGTTTCGTAATATACATGCTTTTTTTCTTCAGTTTTAATCGTCACTATAGCAGGCTTTTGCTGGACCAAGTTCTTGGTCGCAAATGTGCTTGTTCATTTTATTAGTTAAATTTTTCATAATTTGTTTCTGTAAGATTTTCTGATAAATCAATATTCATCATTGTAGGCATCAGCCTGAATATGATTTTGGTAATTGGTGAATGAAAAACTGAGTCTTCTGCTTTTGTAAATAAGTTTCTTGTTTGCATTAATGATTTTCTCAATCTCCAGGATCTGGATACTGGCATCGTTTATGGCAGGCATGATTAGAGATGAAATGTCTGATAAACTAATGCTTGTTTACCTCAACTAAGGATAAGCACATGTATTTATAGATAACATGTAAAAGAGATCATGGGAAGTTACAAGTGATAAGGATTAAAAGTTTCATGACTTTAAACTATATGATGATAATGTTAATGACTGCTATCCAAGGCTTGAGTTTGGTTTGATGATCTTGAAGTAGTGTCTTTGTTGCTGAGCTGGAGGTATTGTTAGCACGCCCCCTCAAGTTAAACGTTGGGGCGTGTAACATTGAGCTTGTGCGATCACAAAGTCATGAAGAGAATCGAGAGAGATCGGAGATTGGTTGGTGAAGACATGATCTGCTGCATGCGTACCACCATATATTTATATATCACGAACAAAATGTAAATCAATTTTAACATGCTTAGTTCCGGCATGGAAAATTGGATTGGAGGAGAGGTAAGTGCATGGCATCGATCTATATTCACACCAATATAGTATTGGTGTATGAGAGAAAAGGATTCCTAGTTTAACGAGAATATATATGAGATAGTTATGAGAGCCCAGGAACAGTGTTGACAAGTGCATTTTATTCACCTTCTGTGTTGGATTGAGCTATGGTGGTAGGCCAATTCCTTGCAGCTCCAAAAGATAAGATTGTCATCAACAAAAACAAAGAAGCCACCTATGGAGCGACGATCATCTTGGCTGCAGGCCTTTGAGCAATATCCTTCCCCGTAGCCTGATCATTAAAAAGAAAATAGTGAGCTGGAGGGTGAAATTCAAAGAAGCTGGTATATATTTGTATCTTGATCATTTATACATTTTTTAACTGAGATGAGATTTTTTGCGAATATGAGGAACATGTAAAACAATATGCAATTGAAAATAACGAGAGTGTATAGTATCAAGGGAGATGCCGTGAATCATGCATGCTCTGCTCAGTAAGACAAGTAAAAGTTAGATATGCAAATAAAGTGACCAGCCCAACGTATGATCAAAGGGCAAGAATCACAGCTTCATCAGCTGATATTGTGGAGCATGTCTCTAGCACTGTAATTAATTAGTTGCTGTATTTAGTTTAGTTTCTGTATTTAGTTCATACTAAAAGTTGTATATAATAGCAAACATGCTGAAATTCTGTGTGAAAAGATATAATACAAAACAGAGGATATTCCTTTACATGGTATCAGAGCATAGGTCTTGAGTTTGAACCCTGTCTACACTCTACCCTATTTAATTAAATATTTCACATGTTGGATCACCCATTGAGGGAGAGTCTGGCCCACACGTGAGGGGGAGTATAATCCACATCCGCTACTGGGCCTAATCCTCTAATTCCCACCTCATCCGAACCTTCCCTTATTTGCATCAATGCTGCCACCCAGATCAACGAGAAACTCACTCCCGTTACTTTTCCCCAATGGTGGGCTCAATTTGAAGTGCTGCTCATCGGATATGATCTTCTAAACTTTGTCACCGACACTTTTCCATGTCCTGTTCGTGACAACTACAATTCTGAATCCTCAAATGCTGCTCGTGCTCACTGGATCTGTCAGGACAAGCTCCTTCTTCATGCTATTCTTGCCTCCACATCCACCTCTGTTACACCTCTCATAGCCTCGTCCAAGATATCCCACGAGGCCTGGAGCACACTTACCCGTCTCTATGCGGTTAAGTCTCGAACCCGTGCAATGCAATTAAAAGAGGAGCTTACGCACTGTCTCAGCGAGGTGATTGCACTGTCATTGAATTTTTACACCACATGAAGCTTCTCGTTGACGAGTTGGCACTCATTGATCATCCTATCTCAAATGATGATCTTACTCTCTATGTGCTAAATGGTCTGGGACTAACATATCGAGAAATAGCTGTGCCAATACGATCTTGTGAAACTTCACTCACTTTTGAAGAGCTTTATGACTTGCTGGTTGAACATGAGAGTTACCTTCATTGTCTCGACACCACAGCGCAGTTAATGGTTGTCTCTACCACTATACTCAGAAGCGGGGTGGTTCTTTTTTTGCTAATGATGGATCTGGCCATCGACGCTTGCCTTCAAACAAAGGCCGTAAGTCCTCCAAACGGGGGAACAACGATTCCTCCAACTCATCTGTGGGCTATCGCAAGTATAAGCCTAAATGCCAATTATGTGATCAGCTTGTCATATTGCAAAACAGTGCAGGAAATTCTCCAGCAATGAGGCTACTGCAAATTGTGCCACCTCAGTCAAACGTAACAATGCAAAATGGCTAGTGGATTCTGCTGCATCTCATAATATGACAAATGACTTGGCTAGTCTTTCTCTTCACTCCGAGTATGTTGGGACAGATGAAATGGTTATTGGTGACGACTCAGGTTTGCCTATCACACATACTGGTTCCTTAATTTTTGTATCTCCTACTCGTGATTTTCATCTCCACGACACTCTTTATGTTCCTAACATCAAAAAAATTTAGTGTCAGTTCACCACTTGACCAAGCACAATAATGTCTATCTAGAATTTCATCCATCTCATTTTTTGGTAAAGGATCGGATCACTGGGGCGACGCTTCTCAAAGGCAAATGTGAGGATGGTGTGTACTCTCATTCGGAGTCACTGGCTACGGTCTCAAAACCTGTTGTTGCTTATGTGTATGAACGAACCACCACTGATGGCTAGCACAAAATGATGGGCCATCCCTCTCTAAAAATTATTCAACATCTTGTTCATGCTTTTTCATTACCTGTTTAACAAAAATTAAATTCATCTTTATGTACTTCATGTTCAATCAATAAAGCGCATAAGCAACCGTTTCATTCACACGGTCTCAAAAGCACGACACCACTTGATGTTATTTATTCAGATGTTTGGGTCCATTTCAAGTTGTTGGAATTGATGACTCAAAATATTACTTGATTTTTATAGATCACTATACTGGATACATTTGGTTTTATCCAATTGCACACAAATCAAGTGTTAACTGCATTTTTCCTCAATTCAAACATCTTGTGGAAAATCAGTTTAACACCACCATCAAAAGTCTTTATTCCGATAATGGTGGCGAGTACATTGCACTCAAGTCCTATCTTGCTCTTCATGGCATAAGTCACTATACCACTGCACCACACACTCCTTTACAAAATGGCATGTCCGAACGCCGACATCGCCATCTTGTTGAAACCGGCCTCACTCTTCTCACCGATGCTCACATGCCCCTCCAATATTGGCTGTATGCTTTTCAAGTCGCCACATACCTCATTAATCGATACCAACCTCCACTCTCCAAAATAAATTACCATTTGAGGTGCTCTTTGGTCAACCTCCAAATTATCTCAAATTAAAGCAGTTTGGTTGCCTTTTCCCACTTACTCGGCCTTATAATCAGCACAAACTTCAACCCAAATCCAAGCCTTGTGTGTTTGTAGGTTATTCTCCAACACACAACTCATACCTCTGCCTTGACCTTGCAACAACTCGTGTATATTGTTCACAACATGTTTTGTTTGATGAAAACATTCTTCCTCTTGCCACATCCTCTCATTCAGGTTTTGTAGGTTTTGTTTAAAGCTCGGTTGGTTGCAAATTGCTATAACCAATGCCCCGGACTTGATTATATTGGAATTTTTAGTCCGGTGGTGAAGCCTGCTACAATACGTATTGTTCTCTCTATTGCTGTGATGTAGGGCTGGCCACTACGAAAACTGGACGTAAACAATGTATTTCTCCATGGTCATTTATCGGAAGATGTATACATGATCCAACCTCCTGGATTTCGTGATCTAGAAAAGCCTGATCATGTTTGTCATCTTCGCAAAGCAATTAATGGGCTGAAACAAGCCCCTCGAGCTTGGTATTCATCCTTGAAACAAGCATTGGTGGACTTCAGCTTTGTAAATGCCAAATCGGATGCTTCCTTGTTCGTGTATCACTCGAGTTCTATAGTTGCATATTTTCTGATTTATGTGGATGATCTCATTATCACTAGGATCAATTCTGATTTTATCAGCAGCATTGTTCAGAAACTTGGTGACAGGTTCTCCCTCAAGGACTTAGGTCCTCTAAATTTCTTTCTTGGAGTTGAGGTCATTCACACCACCACTGGATTGTTTCTCTCACAACAGAAATATATTCGTGAGTTGTTGTAAAAAACCAGAATGGATGGTGCAAAGGATGTGAGCACGCCACTCTCCACATCTGTGTCCTTGAAATTATTGGATGGCTCATCTTCTATGGATCAAACAGAGTACAGGAAAATCATTGGAGCCTTGCAATATTTATCATTAACTAGGCCGGATATTAGCTTCGTAGTGAACAAGCTCTCACAATTCATGCATCATTCAATGACCACCCCTTGAGCTGCCACCAAACGCTTACTATGCTATCTGAAAAATACAATTTTTCATGGCCTTATGCTTTACAAGAATGCAGCCCGAACTCTATTGACTTACTTTGATGACGATTGGGAGGTAATTTTGATGATAGCATTTCTACATCGGTGTATCTCATTTTTCTTGAATCAAATCCTATATCGTGGAGCTCAAAGAAACAACGCTCCATTGCATGATCTTCCAATGAAGCGGAATATTGAGCACTTGCTACTGCTGCGTCCGAGACAATATGGATTCTTTCTCTTACACGACCTCCACTTCTCTTGTGTGATAACCTTGGTGCCACACATTTAAGTTTTAATCCCGTTCAACATTCACGAATGAAGCATATCCAAATTGACCTTCACTTTGTCCGTGACTTGGTTCAAAAAGGGAAATTGAGCGTTCGACATGTGCACACTCAAGATCAGCTCACTGATTTTCTGTGGCGCCCCAAATCCCCCTTATATACACGGGGATCGAGACACCAGGATGGTGACAACACGGTCACACATCCCAACGAAGTGCCAGTGTATGTACATGCAACAGTATACAAATAAAAATAACGCAGCGGATTAGTCAACTAAGTACCAGAATTTAATACAAACTAAACATCAATAGAGGTTTAAAAGCAGTTATACAGTCATCTCAAAATAAAGTTTAACACATGTCCCGAAAATACAAAAGAGTAAAATAAAATAACAATAACCAGTGATCCCAGATCACTCCTCGGGCGGAGCCGTCACTCCTCGGGCGGAGCCGTCTCCTCAGGCTCGCCCTCCTCCTCTTCATCTGCATCAAAATCTGCGTTACCACAGAATGGTACCGCAGGTAAGTATAACCCAAATAATCCTCAGGAAAGAAATGCATTAAATGCAACCAACATGCATGCATATGATGAAATATGCATTTTTCCTCAAAACATCATTTTCCCCGAAAATGATAATTTTCCAACACACGCCAAAATCCCATTGGCCCAAATATCCGTAAAACATTTTCTCAGAAAATGATTTACACAAAATCCAACGCACACTATTTTCCCAGAAAATAGCCAATTAATCCATTATTAACCTATGCACCATGGCCTCCCATAGGAACCATCCGCACGTCCTGGCTTCGTAGCGATGCTCGGTTCCGCACCCAGCGCGTATCTAGCCAAGCACCCACTACGCAACGAGCGATGTCCAGTTCCGTGCCCAGCGCGTACGTAGCCAAGCATCCTCTAGTCCCCGCCAGCAGAAGGACCACGGAGTCGGCTCGAATCTCTCGTCCGATCCCATTATCGCCCAACGACAATCCAAGGGACGTTACTCAGTTTATTCCGCTCCCGAGTAACCAGAGGAGCTCCACCGAGATAATGCCCCATCTCGACTTGGGGTCGTGATACACACTCACCCAAAAATATTCTCACATAAAATCATAACTTTCCAAATCACACATGAGCATGAATGCAATACACGAAAACCCAGTTTTCTTTACAAACATGATCATGCATGAAATAATGAGATGCACATGTACCAACACCAATCCAACGTCTATCAATAACCAGTCCCATCAAATCCAATCAAACAACTCCAATCACCAAACCATCCGATTCCCGAACTCCTCGGACTCAGTCCGGCAAAACCAAACAGTAGATTAAATACAGTGAAATGTGTTAGTGCAAAAATACATTAAATTCACAAGAATTCTTTGGAGAAATACTTACAGTGCAATATAACAATTTCCGAAGGATCACGAAGTTGCAAGTGGTGACGTCTGAGCAACACCACAGTGTAAAATACAATGTGGCCTTGGGTCACAAATACCAACTTTTCAACGGAGACAAACGAAGACCCAAAAATGGTAAGGTAGGGCCTAGAGAGGTCGGTGAAGCCAATGGTGGTGGTGGTTTGCCGTGAGTGGCGGCGCAAGGGGCGGTTTTAGGCAAAAAATGCACAAATCGGAAATGGGCTTGGTGGAGCTTCACCGGTGACGGATCAGAGTTGGGGTTGGGTCCATTGGATTGCCAAGAGGTCGGGGATGAAGTGGTAGGAAGATGGTGGCTGGAGGTGGTGCGACAGCGGCGCAACGGGTCAAAAAATGCCGCGGCTTTGTGGGGTGCGTGCGGGCTACCGGCGGCGAGGTAGGGGCTGGGATTTGGGGGGTGAGGTCGCCGGCCGGTGGGGGAGCTAGTCGGCCGGGCGGTGTCGCACACGGCGGTGTGACGACGGCGGTCTGGGTGATGGTGACGGACGCACGGGGAGAGAGAGGGAGCTGGGTCGCGCAGGGAGGGGGAAAGTAGAGGAAGAAAAAGTAAAGGGGAAGAAAGAAAAGAAAGGGGAAAAGAAAAAGAGAAAAAGAAAAGTGGGGAAAAGAAATGAGGTACAATCCTCATAACTTGGGTCACAAAACTGATCCAACGGAAACGATTTTAAAACCACAAATTAAATAAAATAATTTAAACGTAATGGTAAAGTCAAATTGAAATAATTAAATCCCACAGTAATTAATTTAAATATTAAAAGAAATTTAAATGCATAACAATAAATAAATATTAAGAAAGCACATAAAAATAATTTTCACCAAATTAAAATCATAGAAATAAACTCACTAAAAATCCAACCAATTTTAAAATAAGAGGATAAATTTTTGAATAAATAAAAATAATCATTCAGTAAAAATACACTAAAATACGGGGTGTTAGATTTTCTCACAAAGCCTCTATTCCGGCAAAGAACTCAATATCTTAAAGACATGATCGACCTTGCTGATGGCAGCCCGTTCTTGCTGGGGCGTATCAAGGGAGATGCCGTGAATCATGCTCTACTCAATAAGGCAAGTAAAAGTCAGATATGCAAATAAAGTGACCAGCCCAACATATGATCGAAGGGCAAGAATCACGGCTTCATCAGTTGATATTGTGGAGCATGTCTCTAGCACTGTAATTAGTTAGTTGTTGTATTTAGTTTAGTTTTTGTATTTAATTCATACTAAAAGATGTATATAATAGCAAACATGTTGAAATTCTATGTGTGAAAATATATAATACAAAACAGAGGATATTCCTTTACATATAGAGAGTACTAGTTGGGTTGTCCCAACATATACCATTCCTAATCTGAATTTGATTGGTCATTGCATGCTAGAGAATTCCTCCGAGCAAATATTGAAGTTAGCTAAGTTGGAGATGAAGATGTGTGGTTGGTATAGACATACGAGCTTGATATTGCATGAGAAGTAGATTCTCATTGATAATAATCATCATAACAATGATATCAATCCAAGGCAAAATGGCCAGTTTTTGCAGACTTGGCAGAAAGAACAATTATTACATGTGCGCAGAAAAGGAAGAACCATGGCTACATGCCTGCATTTGTTGTTTTTGAAAGATGAAATTGTCTAGTTGCCTAAGATAGATCAGGTGTTATTGAGTGAGCCTCGGCTGTGGCAAGTTGTAGAACCACGTACGAGTTGTGAGGTTTGATATTGTAAGGAGATATTTCATGTGATCAACAACAGATTGATAACTTTAAAGCTATTTTTCATGGGCAAGAAATTATTTCATACTCAAGTTAAGATAGATCTGACATGCAAGGAGATATATAGCTAGCTGGTAAATAATTCTTAACATCTTGGAAAAACGTTATGATAAGTACTATTTCTTGCACAATTAATGTTGAAAAATAATGATTTATATTTCCAATTAAATATAAAAATAAAAATTGAGTTTGGACAAACGTTTCCACTTATGCCCTTTTAAGACGTCAAACCTTTTATGTTTTGCCCAACCTGGCCCCTCCTCCTGGGCTTCACTAAATCTAGCTTTTAGCCCATCTCCCTGGCCCTTTTCCCCCCTCCTCTGATTTTACTAAGGAATCTTGCAGGCCCACATGATCCCCTTCCTGAACTTCTTTATCACCTCCATCAATTCTTGCGCGTAAAAGTAGCTACCGTTTCATTCTCAGACGCAACTGTATTCGCCTCTAAAATCACGATATTTATGGAATTCAACGTATACATGTTTTGGGGAAATTCCTCCTTCCCATACGAAGTCTAAACCTTCTCCTTTACTGCGTCCATAATCACATCGTCCAAACAAACACTGTGATTTCCTCTGTTACCTTCGGCAGCATTAACTTTTCCTATATCATACGTAGAAGAAATCGGATTACTGCTTCCGATCTCACGTTGCATATCCCGATGATTCCAACTTCTTGTTCCTTGATTTCCTTCTCGCGACCAACCTCCATATGGAAAACCATTATGTTCGTACTTACTCTGACCACATTACCATTGATCACCTTCCGAATGACCATGACCCAAAAAACCACAGTAGTAACAGAAACTGGGTAATCTTTCATAGGAAAGCCTAACCCAAACAGGATCACCAGAGCCAATGTTAATCATCTTACCTCGTAACAGAGGTTTCATAACATCAATATTAATTCTTACTTGCATAAACTCCTCCCACGCCATTTCTCCATTCTCAATATCAAATTCTTTAACTATGCCAATTGTGCTTCCAATCAAATGGCCAATATATTCATTCCGTACTATCAACATGCAAACATACCCAAAACAAACCCTCAGTGATTTGAATCTTATGGACTTGTTGATGGCCTTCAACTTCCTTCACTAGCACCATATGTTTATCGAAAGACCGAGGACTGTCTCTGATAACTCGATCCTTATCACATTCATCTTCAAACTCTATCAATATAATTACAGGACTCAAATCCTTGAACTTAATGTTCCTGACCGGCCTCAATACTTTCTTCAGCGTCATCTTAAGCCTCTTGGTTGTAATGACGCTCTGTGAGAAGTTTAACCAATAAACACTTACCACCACAAAGAACTGCATCTTGCAGTTTATGTATTTCCACATGAATCTCCTCACTCTCCTTATTCGTAAGAAAAAGTTTCTTATACATCTCTTCTAAGTTCTCTTCCATCATTCACTCTCACACATCAAGCTCCTCACTCCAACTATGATTACACAAGAGAAACCCTACACAGGGACAGATACTACGACAAGGAAGAGCCTCTACACAAGGAAACCCTAGGTGAGGAACTAAAAAATCTTCATATAATTAACTCGTTGTAAGGACCCCAATTTCAGAAACTCACCAATGGACAATCTCTATAAGTAAACGAAAGGAGAAGATCAATAATGAAGAAGTAACGAGCAGATTTATCTAGAGAAGGGTCGCGACAACAAATTCAGACAATGCCTCAGTTGGAATGCTCGTGGGCTTGGGAACCCAATAGGCATTTGTACTCTTCTAGATCTCATTAAGAAGGAAGCTCCTGACATTGTGTTTCTTCAAGAAACTCGATTGAAGGTACGTGAATTCGATGCTTGTAAATTTAAACTTGGTTTTGGTAATTGCTTAGTGGTGGATAGTGACGGAAGGAGTGGGGAAATTGTGATGCTATGGGGGAGGGATATCAAACTATCAATTTTGAGTTACTCTAAATTTCATATTGATGCGTATGTTATGGAGGATGAGAGTAGAATAGTGAAGTATTTCATTACTGGCATTTATGGACACCCTGACTCTAGTCTCATATATCGAACTTGGGATTTAATTTGATCATTATGTAGAAAGGAGGATCAGGCGTGGATGGTATTTGGGAATTTTAATGAAATTATTTATTAGCATGAGAAGTGGGGTGGGAGAGAAAGGCCTGAGAGACAGATGGAGGAATTTAGAAATGTTGTTAACGACTGTTTACTTAGAGACATTGGTTTTTGGGGACCGAAGTTCACTTGGTGTAATGGGAGGGAGGCCAATTCGAGTATTAGTGAACGCCTTGATAGGTTTTTTTTTTGTAATCCTTAGTGGTAGAATTTGTTTTCACAAGCTAGAGTTGTACATGGTGGAGTTGCCTATTCTGACCATATCCCAATTTGGTTGGACTCAGAAGTAGTTCATATTGAGTGGAGAAGGAAGAAACTATTTAGATTTGAAGCCATGTGGCTTGGTGCAAAAAGTTGTGATAAAATTGTTGAAGATATATGGAGAAATGGCATTGGCAGAAATACAATGGAAAATGTGATGTCAAAGATTTTTGATTGTGGAAAGAGGCTACAAGCTTGGAACAGATCTAATTTTGGGAATGTTTAGAGGAATTTACAAAGAGCTAAGCATCGATTAAAAAAGTTACAAAAATGTGATCCTATGGGGGTTAGAAGAGAAGAACAAAAAGCTATGAGGGAAGAAGTGCAGAAGTGGTTAGAACGTGATGAGGTGATCTGGAGACAGAGATCTAAGGAATTATGGCTAAGGGAGGGGGACCAAAACTCAAAATTCTTCCATACAAAAGCATCTCACGGAAAGAAGAAAAATCAAGTTGGGAAACTTCAGAATGAGGGGGCATGGCAGGAAGGGGAGCTGAGGGATAAGTTGATCATTGAATATTTTCAAAACCTATTTACAACATCAAATCAAAGAGGTGCTAGTGATTTTTTGGGGGTCTTGGCAGGGAATGTGACTAGTGAAATGAATACTCACTTATCAAAGAGATACATAGAAGCTAAGGTTTTTGAGGCCTTGAAGCAGATGGATCCAGCTAAAGCCCCAGGACTAGATGGTATGGCCCATTTTTTTCTTTCAAAGCTATTGACCTTGTGTTGGAAAATCTGTCTCTAATGTTGTTCTTGATATTTTGAATACTGGATTTTTCCCTCCATCATTGAATCATATTTTTATTTCACCAATTCCAAAGAAGAAAAACCCTGTGAAAGTAGCAAATTTTAGACCTAGTCTATGCAATGTGGTCTATAGATTGATATCACAAGTCATTGCAAAAAGACTTAAGAAGGTGTTGCCTCACATTATCTTGAATTCTCAGTGTGCTTTTGTTCCTGGTAGAGTAATCATAGACAATGTGCTAGTGGCCTATGAGCTAGTCCATTATTTGAAGATGAAGAAGAATGGACAAAAAGGCTATATGTCTCTTAAACTTGATATGAGTAAAGCATACGATCGAGTTAAGTGGAGTTTTTTGAAAGAAGTGATGAGCATTATGGGTTTTGATTCATAGTTGATTGAATTGATTTTGGGTTGTATTCAGGCTGCATCTTTTTTAGTTTTGGTAAATGGGGAACCAAGGGGTCATATAGTTCCAAGTAGAGGAATTAGACAAGGGGACCCTTTGTCCCCTTATTTGTTCTGTTGTGTACTGATGGGCTTTTCTCTTTATTGAAAGATGCTGCCATTAACCATGATATCTCTGGGATTAAAATTTGCAGAAGTGCTCCTTGCATTAACTACCTACTTTTTGTATATGATAGTGTATTTTTTGTAAGGCTGGTGTGGGGGACAATAGGAAGATTCAAGCACTGTTGGCAAGATATGAGCAGGCCTCTGGTCAAAAAATTAATAGGGAGAAAACTGCTATGATTTTTAGTGGAAATGCTTCAGTTGATAGAAAAAAGGAGTTATTGCAGCTATGGGGTGTGAATGTGGTGCAACAATATGAAAAGTATTTAGGATTACCTCCTGCTGTTGGTAGATCTAAAACAAAGGCTTTCTCTGAAATAAAGCAAAAGCAATGGCAGAAACTCCAATGTTGGAAGGAAAATTTGCTTTCACAAGGTGGGAGAGAAATTTTGATCAAAGCAGTGGCCCTTTCAATTCCTACATACTCAATGAGTTGTTTTCTTTTACCTATTGGTCTATGCTCAAAATTGGAAGCCATGATGGCAAAGTTTTGGTGGGGCTAGAGGAAGGATGAAAGAATAATTCATTGGATAAGGGTGCAAAAAATGTGTGACCAAAAGGGGAAAGGTGGATTTGGTTTTAAAGATTTGCCATGTATTCAACTTGGCTTTGTTAGCCAAGCAAGGATGGAGGATTATGCAAGAAACATATTCTTTGCTTCATAGAGTGTTCAACACAAAATATTTTCCTAATAAAGTCTTTTTGAAAGCTGGTCTAGGTAAAATACCATCTTTTGCCTAGCGAGGTATTTGGGAGACTAAGAAACTGTTGAGTCAGGGTTGTACATGGAAGATATGGGATGGTAAAGCTGCTAAGCTATGGGAGGACCGTTGGATCCCTGGTCACCAATCATTGATGTAGGAAGACACTTTTATTATGGATGAGTTTAAAGAAGCCCCTGTGGAAAGCTATGGGAGGACCGTTGGATCCCTGGTCACCAAGTCTGGTTGGTGTTATTTTGAAAGTAATGATCTATCCTGTTGAGCAATCTGATAAGATGATTTGGTTCCAAGAAAGGAGTGGAAAGTTTGCTATAGGTTTTTCAAGGAGAAGCTAAAGGGTGGTATAGGGGAATGCTCGAATGTAAGTCAACAACAGTTACTTTGGAAGGCATTGTAGAAAATGAAAGTCCCTAATAAAATAAAGGATTTTGCGTGGAGGGCCTGCAAAGAGGGACTACCATCACAGCAGAATCTGCTCAAAAGACATGTTAAAATTGAGGGGTCATGTTGTTTTTGCAAGCAAGTGATTGAAGATACAACACATGCATTGTTTTGTTGTCAATCCATACACTCTAGCTAGTTTCTCTATGTTCCTTTGATGAAAAATCTGGACAAGAATCTGTCTGTAATACAGGTAGCATTGCAGGTTTTAGAGAAGGCCAAGCAGGGGAGCTCTCTTCATTATTTTCTCTTGCATGGGGCTTTTGGTGGAGAAGGAACCAAATGATTCATGAGCAGAAAAGTATAGCAGTGCAATAGGTTATTGATTATGCTCTTTCTGTTCAAATGTCATTCATAGATCTAAAGCAATTGCCTAAGACTATGGTTCGAGCTTACTATGAATGGAAGCCTCCACCTAGTGATTGGTTGAAATTGAATGTAGATGGAGCTGTTTTTGGTGAGATCAATAGAGCAGGGGTGGGGTGGGTGCTTAGAGATGGGAAGGGTGATGTTATGTTGGTAGCTAGCAAGATAGAGTATAAAGTAAAAGATGCTGAAGCAATTGAATTATTAGCAATCCAACGAGCCTCACAGTTGTATGCTAACATGGGAATCCAAAGAGTGTTGATTGAGTCAGATTGCTTGATGACTCATGTACAAGTGCTTAATAATGAACTTGAAACTGCTGCTTTGTTAGATCGATCCTTTAGTGCATGAAATCAAAAAGCTTCAAGGGTTATATGCAGAGTGCAAAATACAACATGTGCATAGAGAAGGCAATTGGGTTGCTCACAAACTTGCCCGGTTTGCTTGGAATGTTGAGGATATCTCAATGTGATAGGATTGTTTTCTAGACTTTATTTCTCAAACCATTTGGTTTGACAAATGTCTGTAAAATTACTTTTAATAATGAAATATTGTTCCGTTCATATAAAAAATATATAAAAATAAAAATTCCATTCAACTTTTGTTCTTCATTTTTCTTAATTTATATTAATCCAAACCAACCAATTCCGAAAGCTAAACCATTGCCGAATTTTTTTCTATATCTATTTTGAGGGGAGAAATTAAAGCAGATCTAAATCTAGTACAGGTGTTTTCTAATTATATGTTCAATGTTTGTGGCAGTGTTGGGGAAGCACACAAAATGGGATCGAAATTTCTTTAAATTCTTACGGCCTGATCTTGATAATTTTAAGCCGGAGAGAGATAAAATACATGAAGTGAACGAGCCATACAACATTTGTTAATTATTTAATTCTATCCATGTACTAAAAAACTACAGGTGATCAACAATAAATATTGTAGAGTTTTATTTAGAGTAATGCTATATAGCATCCACTGTAGTGGTGCACACAATGCATACACTACATTCTACTAATTTCTTCTCTCCAAATGAATGGTTGAGATGATGCTATATAGAGTGTGTACAGTGACTTTTCCCAAACAGTGGCTTCTCCCAAGATTATTTCTTCTATTTATGTGTATCCCTAGTCAGTCTTTCTTCACTCAATGCTCTATGTTTGAATAAGAAAATGAAGGAATTTCTTCTCACAAAATGTAAAAAGAAGAGAGAGAGAGAGAGAAATGCATCACGGATAAGGAGAGAAATTAACATATATAGGAAAGTTAGAATATCTTTAAACCTCGCACTAGTATATTAAACTTGAGGAGATCTTCAAAATAAAGCTCATGATCTATATCTAGTACTAAAGGATAAAATAGCAAATTTGATACATATATCTATTCCCACTAGCTACATAATAAGATGATCAACTTGACGTACGTGGAAAATGAACTTAATTAAGAACCGCCATAAATAAAACGAATTACCAAATAAAACTTTCGATTGATCGAATGCATGCACGCATGCAGTACGCTTTGTTTATAAGCAAACATACATATATATATATATATATAATATTTATCTTTTAAATCAAATTATAATCGTCATGTATGTGATATAGAGACATTCAAATGAAATCATTCATATTAACAAACAGTACAAATCAGTACTTAATCCAGGCTTTGAATCTGCCTGCCTGCAGATCATCTCCGACCCAATTGCTTCAAAATGAGCATGCAATATTTAATGATTATTCATTCAATTACATGAGCTATACATAATTATTATTAAAGGAGTGATGCTTTCACTACATAACTTTGTTCTAAGAAAAAATCTACACAATCTCTTACTATTCACACAACTTCTACACATCATATTTTTTTTTAATTTTTATTATTTTTTTCTTTTATCAAATATTTAATATATGAATAATGAATAAAACAAATTGAATTAGTTTAAAAAGAATAAACTAAAAAAAAAATTAAAAAAATTATTAAAAATTAAAAAATTAAAAAAAATGTAATGTATAGAGATTAGAGAGGTTATGTACCATTTATCTTGCTGTAAAGGATACTACCATCCAATAGTAGTTTGTAGTAATTCATGATGCTGTGCAATGGAAACAAACAAAAAACACCACCTGATCAAAGTTCTAGAATTTAAATGCTCCTTAAATAAATCTCGTACGCCGGTTAAAGTGTACAGTAAAATTATAGAACCCGGCTGCCGGCTGGTGTGATAAATCTTTGGTCGACAAAGACAAGTCAAAAACGAAAAACGAAACAGTAAAAATTTTAAATAGACCACTTTCATACAAGTTTTTTTTTTTTATTTAAAAAAAAATGTGAATCATTTGATTAATAAATAATAGTTTTTTTATTTTAAGTGAGATCTATTTTTTTTTTATTTTTTATTTTATAAAGAATTATATGAGATTTGTTTATTTAAAATTTATATATATAATTTTTTTAAAAAATAAGAATAATGTTATATACAAATTTTGAATAGATAAATTTCATACAAATCTTTTATATAAATACTAGAATTAATTTATATAAAAATTATCTATTTGAAACTTAAACAAATTATTTATATAAAGATGAATGATAATTGTAATCATAAATATGTAAGTATAATATTTTAAAAAAATAAATAAAAGATTTAAAAAAATTAATTTTTTAATAATAAATCTTATTATTTTTCAACGATTGAACGAGCTTGTGAATAAATTAGTATGAGTCCTGCTACATCCCTGCTCTCTGTCTCGCTCTCGGTCCAGCTCAGTGTAAAATATAGTGTTTTTTTATTTTACTTTTTTATACATATATTTTTTTAACACAATAAAATATTTTTAAAAAAAATAAAAAAAATTATAATATTATTAAAAAATACTTACTTAATCATTAAGTAAAAAAAATATATTAAAAAAATAAAAAAATATAGCAGAACCGAGAGCGAAATCGGTAGCAGTGAGAGTAGCATTATTCAATTAGTATTAATCTTAAAATAAATATAGATAAAAGTTACTATATGGAGCATCTATTTTGTACACATGATGTGACATCATGTAGACCACACATCTCCTCAAATGAGTACTGGGAACAATCAATTAGAAGTAGTCATACAGTGAGTACAAAGTGTGCATTACTATAATAACTTTTCTCTAACATTACTTTTACTCTTATATAAAACTGTACTTTTAATTAAAGAAATCGGTAAAAAAGGGTGGTACCGGCCTGTGGCTTGTGTCGGATCCTCCCCATTCCTTGAGAGAGAGAGCTGGCATAAACCGACGGCGTCACTGTCCTCGGGAGGAGGACAGATGTAGGTAAAGACAACGATAATCTGACAGTCCAACGACGGCGTTTCCGGAGTTGTTTGTCGGCTTGTCGGATCCCCTCTCCGCCCAAACAAAGCATCCTCTCGCTCCTCCCGGTCTGTAGAAATTGCCAGTTTAGGAGTTTCGATCTGTTCAACCATTTGCCGTTGAAAAAGCTCCGTACCAGAGCTCACGCGTTAAAAGATAGACACAAGTGCTATGGTAAGCAACGATAGCTGGTACGTACATCTCTCTCTCTCTCTCTCCCCAGTTTTTGTGTGAGTAAACGCGAACTTTTACGGTTGGGATTTTTGGTACTGCTGCGGGGTTTGTTTTCCACCTTTCTTTTCCCTTTGGTGGGTCCCTTTCTATGAGGCCCGGTTGATTGTGTGTGACTATCGTTGATGGATTGTAGACTGAATAATTATGTGTCTCGGTCTCAACTTTGACTGGTGCATATATTCATATACATATATGCGCGTGAAGAGAAAACAAAACAAAACGATTTATTAAACCCTTTTGAAGCTATATATCTACCTCCCTCTCTCTAATATTTGAGCATTAAAGTCCGAATACAAATTTTAAAAAATTTCAACAACTTTATATATATTTCATTAATAATGTTATATATAGTTTTAAGATGCATAACTCTTATATATATTTTAAAAAAAATAGATCAAATTATTATTAAAAAATAATTTTGTTTAAGAAGGCAATATATATGTATATATATATATGCCTTGGGCTCTGGTATGTGTGTATATATATACACATAGAGCGTGTCCGTATAGTCGAAGAAATAAGCAGAGATCAAGCCGTCAGAGTTTGCCGGGTACACAGCTCCCTCCCTTTCACCCTCTTCCTCAGGTAGCACTCTTTTCTGTCATCTCAGTTTTTATTGTTTTTTTAATCTTTACAGTGTAATTTTCTAGATGCGCAAACCCTAGGAAACCTTTGATCTACATGCAGGCAATGCTTTCTCTTCGTTGGGCTTCCCTACTTACAGCGTTCACTAGATCAGAACGTTGGTCAAATACATTATAAATCATTGTCACTCTCTCTGTTCTCCTTCGGTTCTCCTACAAACTTTCAGAGCCTAGGAAACTTCCTGATCATTTCTCTCCCCGATATCTCTCTCACTTTTTTTTTTTTTTTTCCCTCGGCACCCTCCTGATTTCTCTCTGATTTCAATTTTAAGCGAACTTCGGACTCTTCTATCTACTCTTTACCTCTCATCATACATATATAGACGTTATCCATTTAGCATAGGTTTTTTTTTTTTTTTTTGGTTTCCCTGCATCCAAGCCAGTTATAACATTCTACGAGTTTTCTAGAGACGAACCATGCAGGTCGCGAAGAAATCAGGAATCCAAATGGTCCACGGGATTGCCATCAACAGTGGCGCAGCAGCATCCATGAAGCTGGGAATGAGCCCATACTCGCTGGTGCGAGAGCTTGCGGCGTCGAACGCGGTCGTGGTGTTCAGCATGAGCGGGTGTTGCATGTGCACCGTGGCCAAGCAACTTCTCCGCGGCCTCGGCGTCGGGCCCCTAGTCATTGAGCTCGACCAGCACGCCAACGGCCCTGAAATCGAGGCCGTCCTATACGAGGTCTGCCAAGACGACCAGCAACCGATTCCGGCAGTCTTCGTCGGGGGAAAGTTCTTGGGAGGCGTGGAATCCCTCATGGCCTGCCACATCAATGGCAGCCTGGTGCCTCTTCTCAAGGACGCTGGAGCTCTCTGGCTCTGACTTAATTCATAGCCGAGATATGATACTTGTTTTGCACTGACAATGATGACCGGAGCATGCTTGTGATCTTAACTCTTCTTTCTCATCTGGTTTTCTCTTATATGCTGCTATCTTACGTTCTCTCCCACTAAGACAGTCTTTGCCTATTTCTTATTAGTTACCTATGTTACGTACCCTGTGTTCTTCATGTACAAGGTACGGATCGAGTGACAGAATGATCGGAGCATTGTTTCTTTGTCTTCTCGTTCTTTACTCGGGAAAAGAAAAAAAAATATATAAAAGAGTTATATTAAGATAGGTGCAAGAGTTGGGCAATCTAAATTTCATATATATATATATATATATATGAGACTCTCGCGCGCGGGCAAGCTTGCGTTTTGATTTTCTTGCATGGATGCATGGGTCGACCCTTGAAAACTGAAACATGAGGTCCGAACTTTAGATTTGTTTTTATTCCTAATTAGAGCCTGCAACTCCATTGGGAGTCGTAAAAGATTTTCATTAGAAGCAAATTTGGGGATCAGATTGCCGGATCTTGAGGTGTCGGCAGTGAAATAAAGAGGCCAGGGGTAACAGATGAGCCATGCAAAGTTATAGTTGGCGGATAATAGATAGGGTTAGACGAGATTGATTATCCGAATGAAATATGGAGGATATGCATGCCAAATATTCAAATAATAAAACAATCAATGGGCATCAACTTTATTTATAAATACTCTGGCCTTTTGTTTTAATTAGTCCCTTATTAACAAATAAAACAATAAACGATACTGCAAGAGGCCAAATTTGGATATATATAGCAAATGTACGTGACAAAGTTAAAATATTTTTCAATTTTTTGTTGATGTTCTTTTGCTTCGAAGTACTTGATCTGTTAATTAAGCCTTGGCTTATTTTCCTTGATATTTTATTTTATCCCTTTAAGATCGAACCATATATAATATTAGCCGTATTATTTAGTAACGGTACTTACGTACGTTGAATTTTCTATTATTTGCATATGACTCGAGATATATTGAAGAAGGATCACGTAATTAAGTAAAAAAAATGAAAAATTACCCCTCTCACCGGCCACATTTAATATCAATTCCCATATATATGCATGCATTCATGCCAGTTAATTAAAAAGAAAATTCTCCCTTTTTTTTTTTAAACATATTACTTGGCATGGGATCATGAATTAAAAAAAATCACCACTCTCAGCCGTATTTAGTGTTTGTTTTTAGTTATTGATGATAATAGGATTAATGTTGAAAAGAAAGAATAAAGGAATAATAAAAATAAGTATTTAAATAAAGTAGAAAAAAATACAGTGCTATATATATCTATATATATGCACAATATTTTGGATATACGTATAATAAACGTGTGTATATGTAAAATAGAGATCAATGAGATATTGTTAACTAAGATTTAACTAAATTTTTAAAAGAGACAATTAATTATATATATGAACGTACGCTCTTAGCTAGGCTTGTTAGATATATATATATATATATATATATATTTATATATATATATGATTATGTCTCTGCACTCAAGTCCAGGTTGGTAGGTCAGAGATAATACCTTCTAATCAATTAGAGGTCACACGATCCAACACTCCATACTTTACTGATCCGGCAACATTAATAATGTCCAAGTTAAAGATAGGGTACTTATAATTAGGTCGGGCTGGCTCACCATTAGTTTTGAATATTTCTTCATATATTTTAGGTAATTCCCAGATCCTTAATTTTACAAACGAGTACTACTTACTAATCATGAACATCTGTACTATATTATATATTTATAAGTGATGAGGAAGATGATCGATCTAGGGGCTAGCTAGTAGGATGCGTATAATGCCATGCTCACTTATATTGTTTCGGGACAAGTACTACATATATATATTTTTTGGGACAAGTACTACGTACAACGTCGTCTTTCAATAAGAGACAGCAGTACTACTAGTACTGCGCGCATCATGTATAATTTCCCAATAAATTCAGGACTTGCATTAATTTTTAGGACACGTTTACGATACATTGATGATCATGAAAGTTTTGGATACATGATGTTTAACGGCCAATTATAGTCATATATGTACGTAAGTAGGAGCTATAATATATATTATATGCTGCGCGCTCGATAGACCTGAATGAAATTAACTCGCCGGTAGAAACAATAATCCTGCATAATAATTATAAGTGAGATAATAATACTACTGTTCACTTTAATGACATAATTGCATATATATAATTATCTACCAATCAAAAAAGTTGACAGAGTTTAACTAGCTGTTCTTCGATCGATCATCATCATGTACAGTGAAAAAATGACAGAAAAAACATGCATACAGTTTTATATATATATATATATATATAATAACAAAACCGTTTTGATCAGGAAAATATACACATACATACATATATATATATATATATATATATATATAAGTGAATTTGATTTTTTATTTTCCTTCATTCTTAAATTTTACCGGCCGGCCGGGTAGCCTTGCATGGAAATTTAAACAAGGAGTAGGAGAAAGAAATAGACTAATTATAATTATAAGAATCAATCCTAAGATCAGATCAAAATGGGTTATATTATAAAGATAAATATTACCACCATATATAATATTAAGATATATATATATATATATATATATATATACAGATTAATAATTAACCTAGCTGCATGAGATTGTAAATTTGTTTTCCAGTTTTACAAAAAATAAAAATTAAAGTCTATAAAAGCATATATATTGATGATCAGCCTCGCGAGTCGTATAATGCCATGTCTGGATTATAAGATCAAGAAAAGCAAAAGCTGGCCGAGAAGAACTGCGCAGCAGTCTGCATAAAAAGGACATTATATATCTTTGCTTACAGTTGCATATAATATATCCCACAACCACGCGCGTAACGGAATCAAATCCCGATTGAATTGTCGATCTCGATCCTCTCTAGTCTGATCCCCCGCGCGCGTTTTGATGGCTAGATTTTCATGTATAAATCTTTCTGCAAATGCATGCATTTTTTATACAACCCTGCAGATCGACATTAATTAGTTGATCATTCATTAATTCAAACTGGATATCTTCAACAACCGTTGATGATCAACTTGAATAACAGCTAGCCTTGAATATCGTTTTCTTTTTCTTTTCTTTATATATAAGTACTTATGATTTATGGGGTACGTATTTTTTTTGTTTGGCATGAGATTGATCAAATTTGTCTATATATATATATATATATATATATATATATATATATAACAGTAAACCAATTTGTTTCATGGCAGTATAATATATAAAGAATAAAAAAGCGTCACATTGTCAGGGAGATGGAGGTCAGGGATGCAGGTGATGATCATCAGCTTGCAGGGAATGATCATTACAAGGATTTATATATATATATATATATATATATATATATATATATATATATACCTATAGTTTGAAGGATTTCATGTGAAAATATATTCTGTAATGATCATAAGGAAGATATGAGATTTGACCATCTCTTTCCCATTTCTACAAGTAGAATTTGTGTGATTCTTGAATATTGAAAGCTAGCTGCCGCGCTGTATGCAATATCCCAGCACTACTAGTGGGACGTTGTTTCTTGAGATTCCGTACGTTGCATGCATTGACCACTTTGAAATTAACCCATGATGGATCAATCTTTAGCTAGCTAGCTATCTGACTGATCTTTTGAATCCATTAATGTGATCTGGAGTAGTACGTGCAATAATTGAATGTTTTTCACGTATAAGGCCGGGTATCTCGTTATGCAATTTAATGAGTGTATTTAATCATGATCAGTCCTACTGTATTTGTATGTACTATGCCCTGAGCATGTAGGCCGGATGGAATCAATTTTTCCTACTCAACATACATGATATTTTGGGCTATATATAAAACAGTCATCGAGTTCCATGAAGTTTTGTGAATTAAAAGAAATGATGTTTTTTTTTTAATTTTTTTAAAAAAATCAATAATTTAAAGACCGTTATGATCTATCAATGAGTGAAAGAAAAGCAGGAAATAAACATCACATGAATTTAATTACACCCAAATAGAAATAAGTTTTAAGTACTCAACATTACTGCGTACGTACCCCCCCCCCCCCCCCCCCCCCCCCCCCGATCAACATTTCAATTATTTAGATGAGTTGTGTATTATATATAGAAGCTAGCAAACGGATTCGAGTGAGTTTGAGGTTCAAAGCCTAAATTTTATAGGGGTAAGCTTAATTTTTGGGCAGATATATATATATATATATATATTTATATAAAATATGAAAACTATATATGAAGTAAAGCAACTTAAAATATATTCGCTACAATAAAATTACTTATTTGTGACAAGTTATTTTCTACCAAAATGAGTCTATTTTTATCGTAACTAATATGTCACACATGCTCTTGTTTTTTTATCTTGTAGCTAGTGATCTAAAAAATTCAAAAGCGGGACTGCAGGCATGGACCCAGGTTCCATCTCTCTGGACATGCAAATTGCAAAAATACAGCGCATGGTTTTACCGATGACTATGTATATATATGGTATTAACTAATGCGCAAATCGAGTCTTTCTCCGAACTGGGGAAAGAAAGTTTCCTCCAATCCATTTATGGAAATGATAAGATCTATTAAGCATATGACAAATTAACACATATTTTTTTAAAGTTCAAGTTAAGAAAAATTGTCACGTGTGCCTTCATTTAAAAAGTAAGTATTTATCACATGTTCAAGGGGCAGATGCCAAATATTTAGATAGCTAGGTTACTTCATCCAAACTGGTTTTGAGGAAAACTTCGTCCTTCATTAATTGTATCTGATAAATTATATATATAGCGGTTAGTTTTAATTTGACAATTAAATTCAAAATAAAATTTATTAATTCGTGTAAATTAATCATTTACTCTATGTTTTAAAAGAGTTATGCAGATAAACTTTGAACATTTCTTTTTTTTTATCTTTTGCTTAAGACCATGCATTCTTGTCATCATGTTCGATCTAGCTGCGCGCGCGTTAAACCCAAAGTTTTTCAAACTTAAAAATATATATTATAAAGAAGCATGGCTCATGTAATAATACTACAAACATATTTGACTTTAATATATAGGCACTACAAGGAAGATATACCCCTTCTCAAATTGATTTGTAAAGATAGAAACTTCATAAAGGTTCCTGAGATTCTATAATCAGAAGTGCTACAACCACAAAAAAATCATACAAAAGTAAACTCATAAACTGACATAATTTCATATGGTACGTTAGATCTATTTTATTATAATAAAAATAACTGTACAATAAAAAGAACTTTACAATTTAGCATACCACATCAAATTACGTCAGTTTGTGGATTTATTTTTGTGAAATCTTTTTGTAATTAAAAGCATTTCTCTAAAATATTGCTCTTATTAGTGGAGAGGAATAGTGCATGCAAGAAGGGAGCGATACCTAGCCGAGCCACTCGGAGAGTAGTAATCATGATTAGAGACAATAAATGTTATTAAAACCATGAAGCTAATACCACCTTAGAGAAACCATTCCCAAAATATGCGTGTCATGATCATGATCATGAGTTTCTTCATAATTAAGATCTTCAAGATTTTCTTTTTAGAAACACATGAATTATATTAATGATGACTAGAGCTAGAGAGATTTTTTTTTTTTTCTTTTCATCTTGCATTATTGCCTATAGCATATGTTTCCTCTCTTAATACCGCTGCAAATTAAATTAGATAGAACATGCATGATTAATGTTAGATTTATATAAGCATATTGAGAACAAAAAGAAAAAGTCATTTGATCTTGCTAGCTAGCATTGCGTTCGAAGACATGACAATCAGATGTGGAAGGGATACAATACAACAGACGACGATGTTTTCTAGGCCCAACCCAAGGGGGACTCATCAAGAGGGGAGAAAGAGAGAGGGAAGGAGGGGACAAAGGGATGAGGGAGGGTAGAGTGTCAAGAGGGAAAATGAGTGATGTGACATAATGTAATGGGAAGTGACATAAAGCAAAAGGGGCATGAGATAAAAGGCACGGACATATACGACTTCGGACTTTTGGCCAAGCTTGTCCGAAACTTCACCTTCTTCAACCTATTCGCAGAGACTCCAGCGAGAGGTTGAAAACCATATAATAGAACTCAGATCTCCATTATACAATGGGGATAATAAACTATGAGAGACTGTAACTAAGCATATTAATTATTGTGGGTTCTCCCCTCCCCAAATTCTCGTGGACGTAGGCCCAGTACCAAACCACTTAAATCTGTGTGGCTCCCTCTATTTATTTTGTTTGCATTTATTTACTGTTCACCGTTATGGATGTATGCACGAATACCGTACAACCGCATTGGACCATCACTGGGGGTTCCACCCAGCACCAATCGAGGTCCAAAACAACCTCAACAGGGCCAGGAATGGATCTTTATCCTCTTCTTGACTGTTGTGCTATTTTTAAGCGTTAACAAGATTATATATATATATATATATATATAGAGAGAGAGAGAGAGAGAGAGAGAGAGAGAGAGAGAGAGAGAGAGAGAGAGAGATTTTAAACGTGATTCAAAGGGCAATTATATTAGTGATCCTGATTCCCGAGTGCATGGTCGAAATTATCAAGTCCGCCCACCCACCTCATAATTGAGCGACAGCGCCAATGTGCTGGAGAATCAAATGCATGTTGGTGTTAATGTATAAATGTTTCAAGCACTTAAATTTTGTCTTACCTTGGTTGTGAATTAATTAATTTGCTCCTATATCTATCTATCTTCGCGCGGCTTTATATAAACTTGCATTGTACTTGCCGGCGCCATATATATAAATATATATATTTATATAATGACAGGGACCGCTCATGTGCAGTACCGCACTTACTTTTCAGTTTTTCTTTTTTATTTTTTTTCACATTTCTAATATATTTAAATATTTTTAAAAAATAAAAAAATTATATCTATACACTTAAAATCACTTTCTTCATTATTAAGTACAAAAAAAAAAAAAAAAAAATCATTGAGCAGTTAAACCGAGCACGTTATACGTATGGCGCGATACGAATGGGGCGGCAGAATAATTTTTTCATATATAATAGTTAGCCGTGTAGTCCCTAGATTATTGGATCCCACACACACATATGTACGTACGTATATATACACACATTCATATACATCCGTACTGCAGCATGCATGCCGCCCTTCCTTGCGACGTCTTAATTAATTTACGCGTGAAATCCGATCATTTTTCGATTCTTTTCTTTTCTTTCGTTCATCATGTGCTGGCTAGCATTTAATTAATTAATCAAGCCCTTTTTGTTATAAACTTTCTTAATTTGTAGGTTGATTCACCCTCTATATATATATATATATATATATATATATATATATATATATATATAACGTCAAACTAGAGATCAACACTTCTGATCCCACTACAAGGAATAAACCCATTTCCGGCGATGCTTTTCGCCGCAAATAGAGGATTCTATCGCTGGAATAGAGTATTCCTGGCTACCTAAGCTTGCCCCAAAGTCGCCGCTATTAACAAGCCAAGTAAGACGTTTTGTGCCGAGGTGGAGGACGGACAGAATTGCTTTACATTTCTGGCGATATATACTCGCCGGAAATATCATATATATCGCCAGTAAAGCTATTTTAGCATAGTTGATCAAGTCTATTCCGACGACTAAAAACTGTCGGAAATATAATCTTTGCTGCGAATTTAACTTCGCCGCAAAAGTTCCATTATTGGCGATAGAAACACTAGACGATTATTTCGGCGATGACATAGTCGCCGCAAATAATCCTTACTTCCTGCAATTATTTTCGGCGAGTTACATTCGTCGGAAATGGTATTTTTTTTTTAAAAAACCAATTCTGTTTGCTTGTATTTTGTCGTCCTGTTATTTTTCCTGATATTTGTAATTTCATAACAGATAATTGCTTGCTAATAAATTATAAATACTAAATTTGGATAAATTTATATCTGATTGCACATATAAATTATATGTCAACATCATTCAAATAACCTCAACATACATATTTAAAATTCACCAAGATTTAAGTGTACGTTTTACATAATACAATCCAACGTATCACAATGGAATATAAATTTACAAGTATTTTACGTTCAAACTATAAATGTCTAACATCAAGTTGCCTTCATGAATGCACCAGCTTCTTCATTGCAAGTGTTTTTCTTTCTAATCACCATATTCCAACAAGTATGGGAAGAGCTGAATTTGATTCACCGATTTGACTTCAAGTGCTTCAAAACAACTGTAAAGAAATGCAATATATTTCTGCAAAAACATAATATTCAAGGCCCAAGTTACAAGGCATTCAATTAATAAAAGATAGCATCTCTTCTTTTTCCTTTGCACCTCTAACTAAAATATATATATTATGTACATATATAGAACACATAGAAACTCTCTGACAATTAATACAAGGGTCTTACCTGAAATTGAGGCTACCTTTTACATGATTCAGAAGACTAACGAGTCAATTTCAGAAAGTCTCTACGTATGCTAGCTCTTTAGTTTGGTATAAAGCTAGCTTCCAAAATCACAGTACCCAATGTGAGAAAAATCCAACACATGGCAATTTGATCTTGCCAAACAAAGTACGCACCAAAAAGAACAAATTATATAGGTGAAAAACCATATGCACTTAAGATTTTTTATATGAGAAATACATAATTTGCGTTTATAGGAACTAATAAATATCAAGTCCGCTACACTCACCCAAGGTGATTTCCTTTATGATATCTCGCATTCAACAACTTCATTTACCAAACAAAAAAAAAATTTAGAATAATGATGAAACAAGTTATTTATTCTTAGTCATATAGATGTTGAAAGATACATAAAAAGCAACAATGTCAGAACAAGAATAAATGAAAATTTGCAAGTCATTCAAGTACTAATAATATTATTAAAAGGCTACGTATGTACTGATAACTTACCTTGCTGTAGCAATTTCATTGTACATTGATGACCAAGAACTTCCAATGTGCATGTTGGTGGCAAAAGCAACGTACATCTCCAGACAAAAGCTACAAAATATCTTCAAACCAAAAAATATACTACCTACCCCACACCAGTAATTGATGTACAAAAGAGGAGTTTCTGGAGATATGAGAGACATTTTGTTGTTATATTATTTTAACTTTCATCTCCTTACCAAAATTGACAAAAAATTGTTACCCGTTCTATTTAGTAACTGGCTATGCAGGTCCCTGAGTCTCTTTATGAGACTCTCCCTGGGTTTGCCTCTCTAACTCATATCTCTCCAAAAACTTGTCGTACTTGTCTTGTTTTTCCATTAATAACATGACATTCGCTCGTAAGTCATCATGTAAAGCCTTATAATGTGCAGTTTCTTTCTCACTTCTTTCTGCATGTTCAGTTAATTCTACTATTCGAGCATCAGTTGATTGTCTAGATGATTCAGGAATAACCATCTCTTCAAGACCCCGAACATACCCTGGCCTGTGGCCCAAAACTTCCTTAAATATTGTTGCAGCAGCCTCCTTAGTTCGCTTCTCAGGCTCCAGCTCTGCCATCTTTGCTGCCATCTCATTCTATCAACCATTGGAAAACATCACACAAGTTAATTGCTCGTAATATGTACTTAGCACTAAAAATATAGACATCAGTTTATCTCAAACATCATGGGATTTTACTTAATTAACACTCACATATTTCTCTTCCGTCATGGGAGTCACAAATTTATCATTCTTCTTTGACCACCTGAATTCTTTAAAGAAATCAACCAACTTCTCCTCATTCCCAGACTGCAAATAAAATAAATTACACACTAACTTAGATTGAATATATGAACACCATTATGGAGCACAAATTAAAAGAGTACAAGTAACTAGCATTCATAATGGAACTCAAATCTGCAAGATAAAACTCTCATTCAAACTATCAAATTAATTGTTGGGATTAGACTTACAAAATACAAACAATAACGATTGTTGAGTGTTTTTTCTGTTTTTTCATAACTAAATGTACAAGTAATTATATTCGTCATTAATATATAGAGAACTCAAAAGAAATACACAACTTTGAAGAAGCCTAACATATCACGCAGCACAAAGAAGTAATAATGTTACATATAGTCGGTGTGCATCTTACAACCAAAATGGAGACTTACCCTCATCTCCATTAGCCGCACAAATGACCTTCGTCCAGCCGTGTGATTGTTTTGTTGCTTCTCCCTATTACTTTTATTTCGTTCAGACATCCGCTGCAATCACATAGGACATGATATACATCCATTGAATGTAGAGGTGTCAAGAGGATTATATGACTAAAAACATAAGTGGATATAGTTGACTATTTTAACAAAAACTAACCGTTCTAACTAACATTTAATACAGGTGACTATTTTACCAAAAAATTCCACAGCATGTTAATTAAGTATACGATTGCCAACTTACCTTAAAGTCATCGCTTGAATATCGAGCACATAACTTTACCCAAGTGGCTGGTGTCACCGACGGTGGCACATTCGCAAGTGCTTCTTCATTGCTCTTATATTGCTTGTAAGTTCTATGTAAATCATAGCGAATATGATTAAACCGCTTGCGTAGTGTCTTCGTAATCGTATCACGATGGTTCTTCTTGGTCTAGTCAAGGATGAAGTCAGCCTACAGACAAACATTAAGAGTATTAATTATAATCTCCCAGCCCCGAGTTTTACATTGACAATGTTAGGCTTTCATCTACTCTATTTGAACATGTATTACATTCTCCTACTTTTACCCGAATGCGTGTAATTAATTCTTCCTTCTCATTAGCTGGTACATCGTGCCAGCTAGCATGACTCAAGTCCACATGGTGCTTGACCAACCATGTAACCCTTGTAGTAAACAAGGTAGCATTTTCACAACAAGGTGCAGTTTCACCGTCCTTTATCCTCAAGGATATCTTTCCATACTTTCGCACCTTTTCAAACTCTGTGCTCTTTGTAGCTCCTCGCCCACGCTTCTGGCGAAGTGGTACTAGGTTGTTTCCAAGAGTGAAAATGTCATCATTGTTCAATAATTAAACTAATCAACATGTTAAACATATAATGTAAAACAATATCCAAAATGTAAAACAATATAAATATAAATTAGCATTAATACCAGACGGGTTTGTGCTTAGTGATGAATCAGCCGCTGGTATGTCATTCGGTTCTGTGCTTGGGATGACATTACGTGGATCGGTTAAGTCATATGAGCTTGAGGATGAGTCATCTCTAAGATCCATCGCAGCAATTGGTACTTTATTGCGAACTTCATCATTGATATGAGATCTCCCCCGACCATAGCTCACACCACGTGATTGACCTCTACCTCTTCCAGTTATCGGCATTGATGAAGCACGCTATATCGACCTCTACCTCTTCCAGTTATCACACCACGTGATCGACCTCTACCTCTACCTCAATTAAGGGATCATAAATAGTAACAAAAGTTAAGAACAGGTAAGAGAGAGTTCTGAATGACAATCACGAGGATAGTGATGCTCAACAGGAGAAAAAACAATGAAGTAGTGACTTTCTCAAAATTTAGATACTGACAGTTGCCCAAAAGCAATGGCCAGTTTATTTGTTTAACTATCTATCTGGAACAATGCATTCACAAGAAAAGAAAAAGAAAAGGCAAAAGAACAAGGATGAGAAATCGAACATGTACTAGTAATTACAAAGGGATTATTTCTAAAGCAGTAATACAATCAGGAAACAGAAATATACAAGTGAGGTTACATCTACACTTGAAATTCCCAATCAAATACATGTGAGAGAAAAGAAAACACCAGCCAGACGAGTTATTAGGTTTGACTAAAACAACTATTCCAGTTCCATACCGCATTTTCCATATAAATCTTAGATTATCTACAACTTGAATCTTGTACTGCCAGTATAACTTATCAAGGCTAATCTTCCATTTATATCTTAGTTGCAGTAAAAAAAAATGTTGTAAGGCATGTAAAAGTCCCAAAGAATAAGTGCTTGTTTGTCGACTTTCAACTGTCAATATGCCAGAATCTTTTATATACCATAGCAAGTCTGGTGCTGCTACATAAATACATCTAAGATGCCAATGGGGTCTAACGGCAGAAGCAGCATTTTTGGGCAGCCACTATAGATTTTAATGGGCTTTGTTCTCATGGATTTCTTGTATATTTTCCAATTTCTAATTAGGTGATCTTCTTGAATATGTCTTGTGTACTTCGCTTATGCCCTTTTTTTTAATAAAATCTTTGATTACTTGATTACTGGTAAAAGGAAAAAAAAAAACCATAATCGGGGAAAGACCCTGGGCCTGGCATACCTATAGATGCAATTTCAACAAAATGCTTTAGACCCATACTCTGTTTATATCATGTCAGGCACCAGAAACCAAACACTGTCAGTCAAGGTAACACAGGCAACACTAAGCTGTTAGAGATAACATCAAATCAAGAATGATTATTATCATAACGAAGTGATTTGATTTTCATAATAATCAAATCAAGATATTTGATTTTCATAAGAATCATGATACTTACCTTATCTAATGTCCATGTAATTTTCCTATAAATCAGGACTTATGCTTTATATTCAATCACAATTGTGAATAACAAAGATGTAGCCCATAAAGTTCTTCTCGTTCTTTCTCATTCTCCTTCTATTTTCCATTTCAAATTTTATTATATTTTATTTCTATCACATTCACACGCCCCATTAGAAGCAAAAGCATAATGTTGAAAGGTCTTAAAAGCAAGAAATGTGATTTCAAAGTGCCAATCGAAGATATTTGCCTCTTCATAAGCCTCCATCCACTTTCCAGTTACAAATATAAATTTACTTTTTCAATACCACCACCATCTAGAACCACCAACGAGCTAATAAAACCACCAAGCATTAGAAGGCAACCAATGGAAGATAACAAAAGATAAATTGGCTAAATTGGCAAAAGATAACAAACTAAATAATTCTCAAGCAAATTACACATCCATTCAATGGAAGATCCCCTATTCTTGAAGTAAATTGCACACTGCTAACGACCTTGATGTTCCTGCGAGAGACGGAAAAGATGGGTCTTTAATTTGAGAAATGATATTTAGGATAAGCCAAACAAAATGGATTGTATGGAGACACAATGTAATTACCAACTTTGAAGTGGCTAGTTCATCTCATCCTCTGAGAGACTATCTTCTTCTATGCTACCCTCCACTTCGGTGCTGTGAGAAGAACTGTCTTCACTTGTATCGTCATTGATAAACCCCCTCTCAAACTGGTTGCAATTTGACCTTTGCATTACAGATGTGTCAACTTCAATCTGCTCCGGCTCAACATTAGGCCTGTGCATGTTTGTTTGCAGTGGAATGTCATCAGCATGGACATTCACGTAAGCATCGCCAGAATTATCCTCTTGGTATGCATCAACGTCGCTAGAATCAGATGCATCATCTTCAATTAGGGGTTTTCGTGGAAGGTCATAGACATTTCGACCTTTGACCTTTTGCACTATATACCAATCACCACGGATGCTGCGATTTTTTAGGTAAAACACCTGCGACGCTTGGCACACCAAAACAAAAGGGTCGTCCTTATAAGCTGTCCGAGACATATTCACACTAATAAAATATTTTTCCACACGTATCCCTTGTTTGGAATTAGAGATGTCAAACCATTCACATTTGAATAAGTAAACACGAAGCCAACCCATGTAGCGGATTTCCAAAATGTCTGTTAGTCTACCAAAGAACTCAAGCTTTTCAGATCCTGGTTGTTCACTAATCACCATGACACCTGAGTTTTGGGTGCGACGATGTTCTTCACGATTTTTTGTGTGAAATCTTATACCATTGGTTATGCAACATGAATAGGATGCACCCCAAGGGTCAGGACCACATGCTAGGGCATATAGATCCTCCGAAACTTCTCCGGGATTATCAGCATGCAGACTTTGAATCTATCACAAGTTGAAACAAGGAACTGCATAAAGTAAAGCCAAACATATTCAAAACTCATATAGGGTGAACTTCTAAATGAATTTCCCTACATGTGACTTGAACCAATCTGGGAATTTTGCAACATGCATACTATCGACATCATCAGGATACTCTTCACTGATTTTCATGTAGTGCTCACTAGACAAAAGAACTCGAGCGGTTAAGTATGTGTAGGATATGCAACGTAAATCAGTATCTTTAGAATTGAAAATTACTAAGTTGGTAAGTAGTTTGGTTACTTACTTAAGGTATAGATCAATCTCTGTGCAATTATTAAGAACATACCATCTGGCTTTTATGAAAATGTTATCGTCTAATCGGTGACGTGAAGCAAAACCCATGGGGCGCACCTTCTGTGAAAAAACACATAGTCCCTCTCGTACACCCTCATCTTCAACATCAACATTACGTTCGAGGGGATTGAATCTAGTCTCGACATCGTGGAGGTACATGGAACAAAAATTCAAGCATTCTACATGGATATAGGCCTCGGCTATTGAACCTTCCGGGCAGGCCTTATTCTTAACATATCTCTTGAATTTTTCAAGATACCTCTCGAAAGGATACATCCACCTATATTGAATTGGTCCTGCAAGCAGAGCCTCACGTGGCAAATGGTAGGCTAAGTGCACCATTACATCAAAGAAGGTAGGCGGAAAAACCATCTCAAACTTGCAGAGAATGACAGCAATATCAGCTTGAAGCCGCTCTAAGACATCCACCTTACATGTTCTAGCACACAATTCTTTGAAAAAAGTGCTTAACTCAGTTAGTGCCAATCGAACATCTTGGCGTAAGTATCCAGAAATTGCAGCAGGAAGTAACCTTTGCATGAAAATATGGCAATCATGACTTTTCATCCTCGAGATTTAACAATCAGGTACACTAACACATCTGGCAATGTTTGAAGCGAATCCATCTGGGAATTTCACACCCCGCAACCAATTACAAAAACCAGTCCGCTTAACTCCATACAACGTATAACATGCATGTGGCATACTAATGCGTGTATCATCCTGAATAAGATGTAACTCCTTTCTTATATTGAGATTGGAAAGATCACGACGTGCATTAGGATGATCTTTAGTTTTTTCGGAGATATTCATCAAAGTTTCTAAGATGTTGTCACAAATGTTTTTCTCAATGTGCATTACATCTAGATTATGTCTAATCTTTATAGTCGACCAGTACGACAATTGAAAGAAGATACTTTTTTTGGTCCAATTAAACTCGTCTATGGTACGCTTTCTTTTCTTTATGCCTTTACCAAAATTTGCATCAGGAATATCTTGAAGTTGAATCAGTATATCTTCTCCAGAATACACCATAGGCGGGTCACGATGCTCTGCATAGCCATTAAAAATAGTCTTTTTCTTTCTCCAGATGTGGTCCGGTGGCAAGAATCGGCGATGACCCATGTAACAATGTTTTCAGCTATATGTCAACCACATTGAATCTGTGTCTTCCTTGCACGATGGACATGCCATCTTTCCCTTAGTGCTCCACCCGGAGAGGTTTCCATAAGTAGGAAAGTCATTGATTGTCCACAACAATGCTGCATGCAATCAGAAAGTCTCTCTGGCCTTTGCATCGTATGTATCAACACCATTATCCCATAGATCAATCAATTCATCTATCAAAGGCTGAAGATAAACATCGATTTCATTTCCCGGTGATCTTGGTCCAGGAATTAAGAGTGAAGTGATAAAAAATGGATCTTTCATGCATAACCATGGGGGCAAGTTGTAAGGGACAAGAATCACTGGCCATACGCTGTAAGGCTTAGCCAAATTATTAAATGGGTTGAAACCATCACTAGCTAAACCAAGCCTGATATTTCTTGGATCTTCCGCGAACCAAGCATGTTCTTGATCAAATGTTGTCCACACCTCAGAGTCAGCTGGATGACTTAGAATACCTTGCTGAATAACGCGCTGATCCTTGTGCCACTGCATATTAGCTGCTATTTTCTGTGACAGAAACAATCTCTGCAACCTTGGCTTCAACGGGAAATGTCGTAGAACCTTTTGAGGAATTCTTCTTTGCTTACTTTCGCTGAATTTCCACCTTGGGAGTTTACATTTCGGACACTCATCTTTATCTACATTTTCCCTCCAATAAAGTATGCAGTCATTCGGACAAACATGTATCTTGGTATAAGTAAAGCCCAGGCCTTTTTCCAAGTTACGTGACTCTTGATATGAGTTTGGCAAAAGGGCATTGGGAAAAGCTGACTTTAGCAAATGACAAAACATGTCGAAAGACTTTACACTCCAACCACCAAGTGTTTTGATATGCAGCAACTTGACAGTGAATGATAGTTTAGAATACTTTGTACAACCTTCATAAAGAGGACGCCGGGAATCAGCCAACAACTGGTCGAAAGTTGGCGAAGATTCAGGATCAACCGATGGCAGACCCTCAGTATGGAATGACTCAGTTATGGGAACATTAGGAAATGTCCCAGCTCGAAAATCTTGTAACATAATATCGATGTCATCGATGTTATCATCCTCTTCTTGGGAATCATGTAGATCATCATCATCATCACTTATGATTAAATCTTCCTCCTCACCATGGAAAATCCACGTCGTATAATTCTTCTCAATACCTTTAATGAACAAGTGTCTCTCTACCTGGCCTATAGGTAGGAAGTAATTATTTGAACACAGGACACATGGGCAACGAATTTCGTCACTAGTAACATGAGATCGGGCCAAGTTAATGAACTCCTTAACTCCTTTAGCATATTCCCTAGATCCAAATCTATCAGTGATTTGCATCCAACTCTTATCCATCTAGAAACAAGTAGAGGTGGGGAAGTTGTTATGATAAGGGATAAATTCAACACAATGCCACATAGAATTATGTAAAGTAATGGAAAAGTTATTTAGTGGGTTGTGGCTACCATGTCCGGGTGCAAACAGGCATATGTATTTAAACTTAAAAGCATATATATTATTAGAGGTGTGCAATAATAAGCAAAAGCAAAGGTACTTGTTGGTATGAAGATAAGTGGTAAGAAAGGGTGTCAAGAGTGTATATTATTTTGTTAATTAGAACCTGATTAAGGTAATCCAACTCCAACTCTACTCTTGATGTTAGATCATTCCTCGTCCCTCTGTGTCAAATAGTCATATCTTTCCCTATTGCATACCTCTGTTATAGTACTTTGTGGATTTATACCAAACCAAATCTACCGTACAACGAGTTCATTAGTATCTTGTACCCATATGCCATTGCTTCATTACCAATTATCTTAGCTTCTTGTCTTCTCCCGAAGAGGGATGACACAAAGTTGTTCATCCTCCTATTAAGGTAATTCACTTCAATCCCGATTACTTATGATTAAGGTAATTTGCATGGGCAAGTTATACCTATCCTAGATATATTCCTACAATTATATCTAGCCTAGCATTGCTCTAAGAAACTAAATAGCAAAAATCCATATTAAAAACAGAGTTCGAAAACAAAGAGATAGATAAAAATACGCCACTTGAACATAATGATGTCAGCTCGATGCTCATCAGCCAACCCAAATAATCAGGAGGAAGACATTGAGATGGGATAAAGTTCTCATAAAACCAACCTAGTGGTTGGCTAAGTTTCACTCAATGGGGAAAGAATTTCTTACCCAACCTTCCAAAAAAACAAGATGAGATGGGATCAAATCTTCAAAGGCAGCAACCGATAAGTAATCAATTCCTACATTCCATAATGGTAAATGTGTCAAAGCAAAAGAGATTCATATAAATGCATTATACTCATATCCCAAACTTTAAGACTTCTATTAGATCATCACTTCAGACTTTAATTCATGTTTATTTTGTGTGGTTTTTTCTTTTGAGGAGAAAAAACCACCTTACTACAATTTCACTTGTTCCAAATTATGACCCAATTGTTTTCATTAGGAAACAACATATTAAGAAATCAATCTAAAAGTGGCTAAAAAAGTAGTCAAATGTTGTAAATAAACAACTAAAACTCCAATATCACACTCACATAAAAAAATTATTTTTCTTTCTTTGGGAACCAATACGCAGGTTTCTACTTTTCCAAAGTACTTTAATGACAGTTCATTTCAACTCCAAGAATAAAGTTCTCATAAAACCAACCTAGTGGTTGCCTAAGTTTCACTCAATGGGGAAAGAATTTCTTACCCAGCCTTACTAACGTATTTTTATCTTCTGTATGGATTAGAATCTCGTGATCGAATCTCACATTTTAAACTCACAAACTCAAGCAATCATGATACCACTACAACAAATATGAGTTTTTTCCACGAATTGTTTTTCCAAGATAAACGATCATCGCAAATAGTAGGTTTATGACACGAAAATTGATCGTGGAAAAAAATACAAGTCTTTTGCTACGAAATCACATCGGTGAGTATAACTTTGTGGGAAAACGACTTTTTGCCACGAAATCAAAGTTTTTTGCGGCGATTATAAGTCGCCCGAAATAAATTTAACAAAAATATGTCCCTTTCGTGGGTTATAAGTTTTTGCCACAAAGTTATTAGTTTTTTGCGGCGACATTATCTCGCCGCAAAAAAACTAATACACGAATTTTTTTTGGTCGTCGGTTATTAATTTTTTCTACGAGAATTTTGATCTTTTTGTGGTGACGCCTGTCCGCCACAAATATACTAACCATTTTAATTCATGTTATTATACACTACAAGAAATAACGTCTTTTCCAGCGATTTTACTATTGCCGCCAAAAAAATCGCTGCAATTAATCCTTATTTGCGGCGATTTTCATATCGTCGCTAAAATCTAAAGCAATGTATACGAAATCTGATGTTGCAATTACTGTTCACTCATTTGCGGCGATTTTAAAATCGCCGCAAGTAAAATTAGAACTGTAGCCATATTTTAATTGTGGTGAATGGGAAAATCGCCATAATAGCTTGTTTTGCGGCGAATAAAAAATGCTGGAAATAATCTTCTAGAAAATTTAGGCCTTTGCCAATGATTTTAATATCGTTGCAACAAAAATATCACTAATAAACATTATTTCCAACGATTTCTAAGTCGCCGCTTGCCAACGATGGAAAAGAAATTACTCTTACTTTTTGCAGCGATTTTAATATCGTCGCAAATTGAACAACAGATATTGTTTGCAACGAAAATATTCTCCGTATTTTTGCCACAAGAGCATATCTAGTAAATTATATACTATTAGCGGCAAATCAAAATCGCCGAAAAAGTAAAATTAAATTTAAATAACCCGCCTTACCATTTCCCCTCATTTCTTTCCCTCTCCCGCTCTACCTTCCCGAATCCCAATCCCTCTTCTCCCTCAACCCACGCCACCACGCCACCGCCACCTCACCTCACCTCACCTCGACAGCTACTTCCCAATCCTCACTCACAAGTACAAGTACCTCCCAGACGAAATCGAAGCCATCCCTTCTCTGCGCAGCCCCTCCCAGGCGCAGACGAAGACCAACGAAACTCTCTCTTCTCTGCGCAGCCTCTCCCAGACGAAGACCACAGAGGCCCTCAATCCTCACTCACCTAGACGAAGACCGAACCCCACCCAGTTTCCCTGCTCTGCGCAGCCCCTCCTAGACGAAGACCACCGAAGCCCTCAATCTTCACTCACCCAGACGAAGCCCGAAGCCCCCAACCCTCACTCTCCCTTCTCTGTGAAGCCTGAAGCCCCCTACCCTCACTCTTCCTTCTCTGCGAATTCCCCCCACCCAGTCCCTTCAGTCCCCGAAACCCTAGAAGACTGCAGCTCCATCTCCCTCACCCCCTTCGAGCCTCTCTCTCTCTCTCTCTCTCTCACCGAGTCCTCTGGATCTCTCACTGAGCCCTGTAAGGATCCCTGGTTTCCTCATTGAAAGTTATACACTGATTTGTTTAATTTTGTTGTTGTTATGCATACACTAATTTGGTTGAATTTTGTTGTTGTTATGCATACACTGATTTGGTTAATTTTTTTGATGTTATACACTGATTTGGATGAATTTTGTTGCTGTTATACATACACTGATTTGTTTAATTTTGTTGATGTTATACACTGATTTGGTTGAATTTTGTTGCTCTTATACACTGATTTGGTTAATTTTGTTGATGTTATACACTGATTTGGTTGAATTTTGTTGCTCTTATACACTGACTGTGTGATGTGAATTGACAATGAGCATAGCATGCAATGGTCCATTATACTACATACAATGGTCAATTGTGGGGTTTTCTTGAATTTCTGCTGCTGTCTAGAATTTGGGTAGTGAGTTTCACCTTCCATTTCTCACATCTTGTGTATTTGAGTGTAAAATCATAAGGAAAGAAGGATCTATAAATAGGTTTAAACCCACCTGTTAGAGTTCAAAGTACAAACAATTCCTAATGTTTGCTACTTGTGGTCATTAGCCACATCTAGCCCTCGAGCTTGACAGCTATCCAAATATGACAGAGATGGCAATGAATCAGACTTAACACCCATTTTAGGCCCTTAATTACCCTAATCTTTTCTTTGAAAAAAGTAGTTTATACATAGTGTCACAGCAATCACTCTCATTCAATGAAAATGGGTTCCAATTTTTTTTTTTTAAAAAAAAGAGAAAGCTCGAAAGTACACATCAAAATTGAAGTTGGTGAGATTGAAGCCAATGAATGAGCATGATGATCAGCATGCATGCATGTTTCAGTAAAAAAAAAAAAAAAAAGCCTTGACTTTAATGCATTTCAGCTAGTTGTCACGTACTAAGCTCAGATTTTTCATGTGTGTTACTCCATATATATATCTCCTTATATCTTAAAAGCGCCTATCCCTCAATGAACAGTAATGAACAGTGACATCTACAGTAAATCGAAGTAAAACCGCAAATCGCATCCTCAAAGCAAAACCACAGATGCAAAATCGAAGTAAAATACAACAAAACCACCACAAAAATACACGATAAAACTACAAAATCATCATAAAATCTTCACCAAACAGTAATAACACAGTAAAATCTTCAGCAAATCGCATCTCGTCCCTCTCTGCATCTCGAAGCAAATCCACAGATGCAAAACCACAGCAAAACCATCACAAAAATACACGGTAAAACCACAAAATCATCATAAAATCTTCACAAAAATACCACAAATTAACAAAATCACCACAAAATCACAACAAAAATACCATAAATAAAAAAAATCACCACAAATTACGGTGGAGGTGGCCGAAGGGGAAGTGGACGTCCGTGAGGGAAGGTGAGCATCCATGGTGGCTCGGCTGGGCGTGAGGACGGCTACGAGAGATGGTCGGTAGCGAAAGGAGGTCTCGGTGGTGGTGCGGTGGCCAGAGGAGGTGAATCTCCGCCGTGGGTGTGGAGAACCCGTGCAAGAGAGAGGTAGATTTCGTGGGAGCAAACGGCACGGAGATGGAGGCCGAGCTCGCTAGAGGGGGATGGCCGGTGGGAGAGGAGGCTACCGTGGAGGTGGTGGCGCCGGAGGATGGCGTACGGCGGCGCAGCAACATCAAACCCATTCGGGGCTGCGCACAACCGAGAGAGAGGAAGAGAGAGCGTGAGAGATGGAGACCGGTGTGGGGGGACTCGCCGGAGTGAGGTGGTGCCGGTGGAAGAGGCGGTGAGGCTCACCGACGCACGGGGGCGACGGGCTGGGCAGAGGAAGATTCGGCTGGGAGTCACGCGTACGGGGGGAGAGAGAGGGGGGGGGGGAAAGTGAGGAAAGCGTGAAAAGGGGGGGGGAAGTGACGAAAGCGTGAAAAGAAAAGAAATTAAAACGGATTAATGGCCGGAGTATTTCGTCCACAAAAAAAAAATATAGTGTGTGAAAATGATGAAGAGAACTGCTACGTATAAACACAAGAATAAATCTAAAAACGGATGTGTATGGTTTTATTGGATATGTTATATTTACTTTATAATAAAAGTAATTTTACAATTTAGCCTACCTAATTAAATCACATCAACTTGTAAGTTTACTTTTATCTAATTTATTTGTGTCTAATTAATTAAGTATTTCCCTATTATATTATTTGCAAAAGTTACTTTTTAACCTACATACAGCGACACATTAATAACCATTAAAATCCTAGCTATTGTTTTGGGGTCTTCAAAATGATTTAACAATAAAAGATTAAAATACTAATTTATATATAAATAAATATTAATTTAATTAAAAATATTGAAATAAATTAAATAAATGATAAAATTTTATTAAATATTTTTTAAAAAAATAATCTCAATCATTCATTTTAAATTCTTAGATTTGATCTAATAATAGAAATTTAAACATTAATTTAAACTAATTTAAAATTTAAATAATTAATATATAAATATTAAATATTAATCTTCCATTATTAAATAAATGATAAAATTTTACTAAATATTTATAAAAAATTAAAATCATATAAATAATTAGAGTTTTAACATAATTTAAATATGATAATATTCTTAATTAATTAAATTAGGCAACGTGCATGGGGAATGAGAGAGTGAGAAAAGAAAAGTGGGGGAAAATATAAGTTTTTAGGTTTTAAATTTCAACCCATCATCTTTAATATTCAGATTTAATCTAACGATAGAAATTTAAATATTGATTTAAACTAATATAAAACAAATAATTAAAATATAAATATTCTACCATAAACTTAAAATTAACTTTAATTTATAAAATATTAATTTATTATTATTAAGTAAAAGATAAAGTTTTACTGAATATTTTTAAGAGAATAATATTATATCATACACTTAAAATCAACTTTAATTTATAAAATATTATTTTATCATCATTAAATAAATGATGAAATTTTACTGAATATTTTTAATAGAAAAAAACTATCTAATTAATTTAAATTTTGAATATAATTTAAATTCTATAATAAATAATAAATATGAATAAATAATAATTTTAATTATTTTAATATTAAAAATTATTATTTATTTATTTTTTCAATTAAGCAGACATGGCAAACGTGCTTTGCACGTTAGTCACCGCTAGTATATATATATATATATATATATATATATATATATATATATCCATATTAGTTTTTGAAAAACAAAGCTCAAAAGTTGTACCATTAAGGCCGTCATCACACTCAAACAGGTGGGTCTCTTGAATATAGATGGCTATTATGATTGTTTGGATTGTTTGACAAAGGGGTGGAAGAAGGATTTAATGATCCATCTGCCAGGAACATTATCATTTCCGCAAAGATAAAGATCTTTATCTAGATTTAGCTAGAAAATCACTTTTTTTAGCACACTTTTCAAAATATGGTTGATGTGTATATTTAAATTCTTTCTCTCTTCTATTAAAACAAGAGCAACTTATGAGATAGTGGATTAGCCCCCATTGCATTTTAACGATGGGTCACACAACTAGTTCAGTAATGTATTAATACCTTAATTTGATATGGGCCCAATTTATGGTTGCGATTTCAAGGAATAACTTGATGTCAAATATAGTACCATTAAAATACCCATACTCCTTTCATTGATCATCCATATTCCTAGTATATTTCTAGCTTTGCATGTCTTTCTTTGAACGCATTTTCATTGTCAAGCCTTTTCAAACAATAGGGCTCTGTTCGGGAGAATAAGCATACTAAGAAACAGGTTTACATATATCATGTGTAAGGAAACCAGAGAATTTACACATAGATTTGACTAATAATAATTGAAACAACCGGAAAAAAGTAGTGCATCATATTGCATGTGAGGTAGTGCACATTGACTTTGATTATGATTTATAAATTCTATGCAGTCGGATAAGAGGCTTGCATAGCTATCCCACATGGGCCTTCCTTTGCATCAACGTCTCTTTGCATCCTTATGTACCCTTCTTCATCCTATTCTGTACCCCATGAGTTCTTCACTAGCCAATACTTGGTCCCATCACTAGTAACCCCATAACCAACAGCAGTAACGCCATGGTCTAGGCTAGTACCACACTCTCCAGTAAAAATTCCGCTCGAATAGAATTGGAAGTCAGATCCTCCAGCATCTATGGCAACAGAAATTGGCTGATTAGCTACAGCCTTAAGAAGTGCCTTCTTTTTCTTTTTTTTTCTTTTTTTTTTGTCTTTAAGTGCGAAGACTTTTACTGCTGCTAATATAGTTCTCCAATGTGCATAAAACGACTATGAATTGATAGAAGGAGCAGCAGCAGAAGTAAGACAAGAAGTCTAACTCTTGATTATATTTAATGAGGTTTTCTCCAATGTTTTGCAATTTTTAGATTTATGCAGTTGCTTTGCTCTCAATTGAGTCTTTTAGGTTGCTCTTGATGTTAAAGAAATGCAATCTTTTATTTTTTTGTCTCCATCTTATATTTTTTTTTTATCTCTTTCATTTTAATTGTTTTGTCAGCCTCTTAATTTTTTTGTCAGCCTCTTAATTTTTTTGTCAGCCATATTCAAAGACTACTTGATAATTATGCAGCCATATTTTTTTGTATACACCAACAATATTATTCAAACAAATAACCATATTTAGAAGGGGATTTGAAAAATAAAATTATATTTCATGCTTTTAAACTACATTGTAATATCTAATATGGATGAGCAAAGTACTAGCATGACATAATTTTAAAAGTTGAATTATATAAATTATATATTTTTTAATTTTTTAGTAATTTAAAAATATAATATTTCAATTAAAAACCGTTTATTTCAATTAAAAACAAAACTACCACTCAAATATGTGGTGCAATATCATTTTAATACCCCAAAGGAAGGAATATCTTTTTCTGTTGTTTATATATGAAATAAATGCTGTAGCTATAGTTTGTGAAAGAAATTCCATACTACTAGCATAAGAAATTCTCCTGCCATTGAAGCATAGTTTTGGTAAATAAAAGTGTAGTGCATGAAGCTAAAAATGGAGAGCACAAAACGTTAGTGGAAGAAATTTACCATAAATACTTAGTACCTGAATTTGATATTCCACCAATTATCTTTTAAAAAAAAAGAATTTGTTAAAATATAAATTAAATAATAAAATCTACATCTTTTCATGAGTTTAATCTTTAAAAAAAGTGGTGATTACACATGGTATCAAAGCAGAGATCCTGATTTCAAACTCTAATTCTAAAATTCATCTCATTTAATTAAACATTCTACTTCTCGAAAGCATAGACTTTTAGAACAAGTTGTTGCGATTTCACAATTTTTTTTTTCTTTTCTAATAAACAATTAGGCGTGAACACTTGTAGTCACATGCAAATCCAAAACTGATTAAAAGGTGTAAGAAAGGAGGATTTTGTATAAACTTTTGGGGGAATACAGCCAATAAATTTGAAGGCAAAATGAACGTCAATACCAAGAAATGACAGGAAAAATGATGATATGCTTTATGCAGAAAAGCACAAGCTTCAAATCCAAACATAAATTCTCTACCTGGCTGGAGTCTTATACATATATCGTTTCTTGACATGATAGAACGTCTTGTGTTTTCTTTATCCCAGTCCCCCAAACCCTTTTCCCTACATCTTCATCTCTTCCATAATTAATAAAGAAAACCATTATTGCATTGTCATTATATTGGTAAAAAAATGCAGAGTATATTGTCTGCAAAAAATTCTTAAAAAAAAAAAAAAAAAACTATACGAGCAATACATCAATGCTCTTTATTCTTTTATAGCTGCACAAAACATTTATACTAAGGAATGCAGCCCAAAAGTCTATGTATAAATGAAATAATGCTGCTTAGGCATTCTGGGTTTAAAACTTCATCTTCATACTCTTGGGAATCATCGGATTAGGACCACTTCTTCTATTGCAACTGAATGGAATGCAGATGGCATCATAGCAAAGAACATTAGGTTCCATGGGTAAAGCAAGAGAGTATCTTACCCAATTAGGAGTGGTGGGCTGGATTTTCGTGGGCGAGGTGGCGCTGCAGCGAGGATTTGACAGAGCGAGGCAACGTGGTTGGACAGGTTGCGGCGGCCTCCACTAGTCACGGTGACTGGCTTAGCACGAAGAGATAGTTATTGAGAGGGAGAGTCGGAACCGAATACACAGATAGAGACCGAGACAGATAGAAGAGGATCGATTTAGAGGCTTACCGGGGTTTCGTGAGTAGCGGAGGAGCTGCACAGCGTGTAGAGCGGCGACCTAACCACGGAGAGGGAGAATCAGTGAGACGAGGATGGGGGAGAGAGAGAAAGTGGAGCTTCTCTGTTTTTGGGGGCGGGACGCGGGGGGCTTTTGGGAGGAAGGAGAATCCGAGAACGTGATGAAGGAAATAAGGGTTTTGGGGTGATTTTGGTTTTGGCCTTTTGGGAGGGAAGACGCGCGCGCAGTGCTGCGTTTTGGGTTTTTTTTTTTTTTTAAATATAACGGAATCCTAATTTTATTAATTGTCCTCATCTATGGCGGAGGAAATGCGTTTAGCACCTATATTTCTTGTAATGATTATAATAAAAAAGATGATAAATAAAATTTCTCATAGAATATTGTTAGAGGGAAGTAGAATTTCTCATAAATAAAATTTCTCATAAAGGGAAGTAGAACAAAGAGAGACAGTCGTGTGGGAAACACTCTAAGCCATCTCAAATCGACGCAAACGGATCAACGTCCATCTCGGATTGGATGGACATTCTAAGCCATGGGGGCAATTTTATCTTTTCTTCTATATCTCTCACCTCTCCTTCAAGAATACATGTTCATTGAATTCTTGGCCTCTATTGGAAAGTCAACAAACATTTATAGCATTTTGTCTTGAAACTTGTCATCTACGACTCAAGCTTTGCTGTGGAATCCTTCCGAAAGAATTTACCATAAAATTTAAGTATAATCTATAACACCCCGTATCTAGAGGGTTAGAAAATTAGTTCATATCATTTAAAATCACATCCAAACTATACATGAAGTATAAACTCCAAAGACTCTATCCCATAAAACTCAATTGTTCAAATCAAACCTATACATTTTTCTACAAGAACATCAATGACTACAACATAATTAATTAAGAACACAGCAAAGTACTCTCAATATCCCAAAATAATCATACAACATTAAAAAAAAAATAATGGAATCATCAAATTAAAGATATAATTTTTTAAGATTAGGACGTTACTTAATTTGTAAATTTTATTGATAAGATACAACTTACTTATGATGGAGGAATATATATTGTATTTATAATTATAAGCTATGACTTTAATTGATATCAAATTCAGGTTATTAGAACCACCTTATAAGTTAGTCATTATAAGTTTAAATAGGAAACTATATATATATATATATATATATATATATATATAAATATATATATATATATATATAAAGTGTACTTCATAATTTAAAAGATGGGTAAGCAAACTAATCATTATCTAGTCGGCCTTAAATATAATGTTCTTAATTGAAATACTATATATGTAAATCACGAAGGTCCTTCATAATTAAATATTAAGCTATTTTGCATTGCCCTTAGATATATATATATATATATATATATATATAATATATATATATCTAATTAGAAGAAAAAAAAAAGCCGAAATGGAGCTATTGCTGCGAGATAGTGTAGCCGGAAAAAAATATTTTCCATTAAATATTATTGTCGATACTTAGTAATTTCGCCGAGATATAATCTGCAGAAATGATCAATTCATCTATAATATTTTAGCTTTAACTTGCCGGAATGAATTGAAATATTTTTTCTGTATACAATTCAGCCTGCTTTCAACATCAGTTTAATCCATTAAACCATCTGATCAATTATATTTCCTAATAAGCATACAATATCATGAATTAATCATCATTGAAATATATATATATATAGATGGTTTAAACATCCCCAACATCATACATTAATGAAAATTGTTCAAATTGAAATGAATGATAGTTTAGTCTAAAGTACTACTTAACACCCCACAATATATCAATATTGTTTTATAGGTGTCCTCCTCTCTTCAATATAGGGTAACTAGAGTTTCCTAAGCAAGCTTTGATCATCCCTTGGAAGCTGCTGGCCTTCGTCATGATCTCAAAATTGCCTTAATCTCAAAACTTCATTCTTCAACTCTTCTTCTCAAAACTTGATGCATTCTTCATTGATATTAATTGCTGCAAACATATACATTCTTTTTTAGTTCTCAAAGTCAACCACAATGTACATTCATCATTTTCTTTATTTTCATGTACATTCATCATTTCCATAATGTACATTCACTTTATTAATGCTATAATGGCTGCATTAAATAAAGGCAGCTGGCAAGCTGATTACATTAAGTGAAACAACATTAAATATATGATTGCATTAAATATATATGATTCCTAAGCAAATAAAATTAACACGAGCATGTTTTTTTTTAATGTAAAATGCATAAAGGAAAACATTAAGTGAAACAAATTTTGAACTAATGTTGTGAGATCTCGAATTTTCAATTAACTTGTCTACTAGGTTTTTTTTCATGTCTTTTATCTACAATGTGTAAGCATAGGTGCATGTATACATTAATTTTTTAATATAATCACCTATAATGCAGTTAATTGGGTAACTCATCTAATCACCAAAAGAAAGGATAACATATCCCATCTCAGCCTCTGGGTGCAGCATATAGATAAAAATAACCAAGTTAAAGCAATTAAGTTAAAGCAATTCATGTCTAGCAATTGTATCAAAGTCATCACAAATATAGAACATAAGCAAATTAGCAATATGGATTGGTGAAGTTTACATACCCTTAGCTTAGAGAAATTATATTGCACAGTCCTTATGAGAATAATAACCATCAGGGAACCAAGAGATTTCTGATGAAGGAGGCGTTATTTGTACCATGGAACACCAGGCAATATCTGTCCACATCATCTATGTTAATATAATCCCTTTGTAAAGCATAAATGACAAATAAATATAATCCATTTATGCATTTTTCTGACCTTAACACCATACCAAGCATCTTGAGGTAGAAGAAGGAACACAATGGGAAGAGTTTGTTAAGGCCTTCCAGATCAAAATCATTGACACCACATAAACTTAACATGACAAAAGTAAAAGCAACAAGTGAAGGCCATCTTGTGAGCAACTCCAAATCAATGGAAACTCTTCAAAACATATGTACTACCCCACAAAAAACGTGTTTCCCAATATATATATATATATATAGTGTACTACCTCCCTACTTCTTGTTTACAAAGAGGACAAGAAGATGTAATTTGGAGCCATTGATCTATGCACTTGAGGTGGAAGACATGGGAACATGGCAACCTCCTTAATTCTTCCCTGTCCAAGTAATTGGTTATGCAAATGCAGCATTCCTATCATTCCCACCACAAACACAAAGAAAACACGACAATCTCATTAGCACTTCAACTTTCAACACGCCAATATATTACAGATTGACTTAGAATCTACTAAATTTGTTTTGTCCTATGAAAGATATTAGCTTATCTGTAAGTGTAAGTTGAAAGAAACGAGACTTACTGGATGATCATTTGCAAGGTCGGATGCTGGGAAGCTGAGAAATTTCCTCCTCGGATGCTCCCCTATCAATTGACCCCGCATTCATGTTGTATCCGAGAAGGTTGCTAATCATTGGCACGCAACAGCATAGCAGCAAAGATAGCAGAAATGGAAATGAATAGCAAATTGCATTCCAAGCTAGGAGGGAGATGCATAGCACATGTAGTTTTGGGGCTCGATGGAAGGACCTAAAGCGAGAGTCAAATATCCAAACATTACCCATTACAAACCATAATGCAAAGAAGCCTTCTAGTGAAGTTCGACATTTGTTCATTAGATATGAGATCCTGTATCCATTGTAGCAATCAATTAGAAGGCTTGGAAAAGCACTTGAATTGTCAAAAACTCTCTATAACATTTCCACCAAATTTATGGAAACTTGTTTGTGTGTGAAAAAAATTAAAAGCAAGCAATTCATGAGTTTGTATCTTGTTTTTCATCATTTAAATATTGCTGCCAATATAAAACTCTAAGGTGGCCTAGTACAAAATTTAGTGACCACCAACCATTATCGAATTGATTTGAAGTTATTTGTTATAACTTGAGGCTTTTATCATATCACTAAGGGTTCATCACTACTAAGTTGTTTGCACAATTCCTCAATAATTCCACCCAAAGAACAAAATCAAAGACTTATCCTCAATAAGTAGTTGCATGATGTTTTATAACTAGCTCACAAATTAATGTAATGATCCCAAAAGACGAGTTGTCACTATTAGTACAACGCATGGAAACCAATGGTTTTGTTTAAGAGAAAAATAGAAATGAATCATAGAAGTTGAAGGGGCGAACTGTATGTAAAGCTATCATACCTAGATTCTTCACTGCCCCTCTGCTGTTCCACATCAGAAAGGCCAAAACCATCTTGAGGATTGAGATGGCGCCGATATCGGCCGTAGAGTAGAAACAGACTAAGAACACATCCAATATTATAACCAATAATCCATATTCTCATTGGCCAAACAGGCTTCTCCTTGAAAATGGCTATAGTAGATGTTATGATGCTTATTTGAATCACCAAAACAATAAATTCCATCAACATCCAAGTGCTTGAATTGAAAGGATTCGAACTAAGATCAGATCTTGATTCATTTTGGTAGTGGAATACTCTTCTCAAGAAAGAGAACCACCTTGCTCTGGAGATTCTGATCACCATCCTTACCAAGGACGAAGAAGGTATAGCACGAGTAGGCCTATGTCGGGTATTCATTTTGGATGATTGGTTAGACTAAAAACCAAATTCCAAACATTTCCAAACAATAAATTACCGTTAACCCTTTGCCCATTATATCATTGGAAACAATCGAAATATATAGAATACCAGCATAAGGAAACTTCAAAATCACAAACATGATATTGTTGAATCATAAAAATCCATTAATCTCAAGTGTAATGGAGAAGATCATGTTCTCCTTAATTAATGGGGAAGATGTCTCAAAAATATATATGCAGCTTGATCAGTCATTGATCAATGTGTATATATATATATACACACATAGAGAGAGAGAGAGACAGAGAGAGAGAAATGCTAGGTAAAAGCCTTATATATGAAATTGATCTTGTACATGATTCTTTGCCCTCTTTAAGTATTAATATTTTTGGCACCATTACTCTTTATTGGCTTAAGCAACGTCACACGGTATGAAACATGAACAAGTTTAATAACATGATCAACTCAGTTAGTTATAATATGTTAATTTTAAGTATGATATTGCAACACAGGCAATTATAATTAGGTCATGCACATGATATTGTAGAAAGAGGAAAAAAATTAAAAGTCCAATATCTTTTCTAATGTCATCTAATTTAATTATGCAGTAATATTCAAATTACAGAATATATACTAGATCATATATATTTTAGGCAAACAAAACTCCGACTGATTTCTAAGATCATGAAGCAAATAGTGGTTAGTTTTGTCCTGATTGGTGAGACAGTTTCATGAGATTATCAAAGCAATAAATGCTTATAAAACTCAGTAACCATGATAAAAACAGATCAAACTAAGCCGTACGCACAAAAAAATCACAGTTTGTAAATTGTGCAGAAGACTGCAAAAGACAAAGATTTAGGGTGCACCTGCAAAGAGAGTTTGATAGGCAAAGAAGGTAATATGTCCGTTTGAAATAGAATAGATAAGCTCGAAAGTGTAATTGCTGGGGAACTTTGATTTTGTTTCCCTGGTCCTGATTCTTACTAGGATGAGTTAAGGTTCTCATGAGTTAGATTAAAAAAATTAATGAGTTGGGTTGTCAAGACAATAACCACGAGTGAGTTTCATTTAACAAATGAGTTATGTTGGTAAGTCCTAACTTGCAAATGGTTTTATGATTTCAGGCATGCATTTGCAACAATTTCCTTTATTGCATAAACTTTTATATTTCCTTTATTGCAACTTTCCGAGTGATTTCTAAGATCATGAAGCAAATAGTGGTTAGTTTTGTCCTGATTGGTGAGACAGTTTCATGAGATTATCAAAGCAAGGCATGGTTCAATTCATAATATCCAATTTAATTATCATAAGGTCCTCAATTAACATTATCAGTTTTGAAAGTTGTTAACACGAATAGGTAGTACTGCTACAATAAGTCAATAACGAATGTACAATATCCTATATATATATATATACTAATTTAATTTCAATTTGATATTGCCTCTGAGCATATAATTAATGCATATGATGCGACATGATGGGATCAAATTAATAGGAACGTACGTATATATAAACTACTAGTACTGTACACCCAATGGTAAATAAATTGTTGCAGCATGCATGCACAGATCATCGAATTCCAACACATGTGAATTAGGAAATTTCAATGTGGCTAGCTAGAGAGGTTCATGCATCAATATTTACCCTCATTTCGATGGCTTTGTACAAGGACGTTGTAAATAATATATAATAAAGTCCAGCTTGGAATGTTGCTGGAAAAAATAAATAAATGGCTGCTTAACTGTTTAGTTTGTGACCAGTAGTACTACTAGAACCAACCAGAATATATTATTAGTAGGATATATATATATATATATATATATATATATCCATATGAATAGAGTCTCACCTGCATTTATATATATATATATATATATAGCTAGAGTACTAGTCCTCAGGTAAATATATAGAAGATATTTTCATGGTGGGGGCAAACATGCACTGCATTAAAAATGGCTGATCATGATCATCTAGCTAGAAAGCGTTAGATGGAAGATTATAATCTCTAACTACAATATTAATAAACTTGCAGTAAACTTTTGTCAATGTGATGAACTCTCTCATCTAAGTCTGGTAGTGGTTGAGCATGCAGATGACAAATATTACAGCAGTTTCAATGTCAAACATATGTGCTGAAAATAAAAGCCAGACAATGATGATTTTAATGACTTCTTTTTTCTTTCTCTTGTTTGGGGCTCAAGTACACAGATAACAACTTCATATACATGGACTCCATATGAAATGCAGTCATTCGGACTATGGACTGGTAAGTACTTCAAGATAAAATGCAGTAGTCACTCGAATTTATGAAAGCAATATTACACCCGGCCCAAAACAGATCAGCGGCAGCGTTAGAGAGAGAGAGAGAGATCGGTGGAGCCTAAAATAGTGAAAGATAACTCACCGGCGTCGGCTAGGCGGCGAGAAGTCGGCGAGAAGGCAAGACAGCAACCGGAAACAACGTCCCTACGAAGCCTCGCTCGAGTTAGAGAGAATGAGAGAGAGAGAGAGATAGATCTGTGGAGCCCAAAATATGAAAGAGAAACTCACCGGCGTCGGCTAGGCGGCGAGAAGGCGGCGAGGTGGCGACAACAACTGGAAACAACCGGGCGAAGCCTCTGGTCAGAGAGAGCGAGAGCGACACAGGGGCAAAACTCGCGGGCGGGGGGGGGGGGGGAATAATAGGGAAATTAGGTGCGGGGGGGGGGGGGTAAATTTAGGTTTTAGTTACTGTACAAACTTATTAACGCGACCTAGATGTCACCGTAAGAAGCAAGATGGATAGGAATTTAAGTTGTTGCGACAAGATTATTTGCGGCGTCATAAAATCGCCGCAAATAATAATTTGTAACGGCGACTTTTTTCTAATGATAACAGTTCCGTTGCTATACACAAGAGTATTGGGGGCAATATTATTTCCGGCGACAATAAATCGCCGGAAATAGTGATTTATTCCGGCGATTTTCATATGGACACAAAATATTTACCGTAACAGTAAAATCGACTATTAGCGGCTAGATTTACGTCGCCGGAAATAAAAATAGCCGGAAATAACACTTTTTCTTGTAGTGTCCATTGTCGTCATGCCATGCATTCTCGTCGTCTTGATCTTGATCATCTCAGCCAGCTTTGACGTCGGAATGCTTGAACTCAAATGAAAGAAGACCTTATCTAGGAATCAAGATCATCAACGTGATCTCAAGTAAGAAAGATATAAATGAACATGTAAAGTGCATGAATCACTTCCCAATTTTTCTAAATATTGGAGGTGAACTTATTAATGTCACAATGTGGCGCCCTCGACCTTCACATGTGATCTGGCAGGAGTTGTGACACCAGGGTGTTGACCAATCGGGTCACACTCCCCCAATGCATTGTGCAACTTTCTGCACGCATGCAATAAATGCGTAATGTTATAAATGAGTTAAAATACACAAATAAGTGATTGAAATGTAATCTCCTTACCTTCTTTGCAGGAGTTGACATTGCTATATATAGATTATAAACAAAGGAGTTTGTTACAAGAGGTTGCGACTAGATAAACTAGATTACAACAGAATATTTTAAATACAAAGGTTGTTGAGATAACTTCATTATTTGAATTTACGTTTGATGTTGATCAGTTTCGAGATTCTCAGAGATAGCTTCAATAGGGTCCTTAACAAAATGCAGCGAAAATAAAAAGGCAATCCAAAAGTTAAAGTACCAGAAAATTAAATACAATTCCAACAAAGAAATCCACCATATAGTTAATACAGTCATCTGACTAGATCCAACTAGATAAATAACATAAAGTCCAATCAGACTACAAAAGAAAAAAATTTTCCAAGTTGTCACTCCTGAGGTGGGGTCGATCCTCCATACTCATGATATATGTCCTCTATAACAAAGTGTACGATCATGTGGAATGGAACCGCCAGTAGGAACACCACAGTAAGATTTCGCAATCTCAACAAGTAAAATAAGATATTAACGACCAAGAATACTAACATGAAAAATCATACAATCACACTGAATACATGAAAAGAGATTTGAGAGTTATCCAAACTCATTTGTGTGCATTATATATTTCCAAGAAATTTCACCGAGAAACCACTCAAGTCAAAAATCACATTTCCAATTCGTTAAAATATCCATTTTATTACGCATGCACCATGGTCTCCCCCATGGACCATCTGTACACTCTAGCTCCCTTTGCCACATCACGGTTAACGACTGTGCGTGTGACTTCATAACGAGTGATGCCCAGCTCTGTGCCCGGCACATACATGACAAGACATCCTCTAGCCTCTACCAGCAGATAGGCCACAAAGTCGGCACTAGAGCGTTACCATCTCATCCGAGCCCGTTGTCGCTCGGTGACAACCTAGGGGACATCACTCAGTTTTATAACTCCCGAGTGACTAGAGGAGCTCCGCCGAGATAATGCTCCATCTCGACTTGGGGTCATGATACTCACGCACCAACTTAAACCCTCTTTTTAGTCATAACACCAAAACTGCAGTTTCCAAAATTTTACAGCATAACCACAGGGTATAGCACAATTACTAAAATCATGACAAACAATGACAACTAAAATGCAAATGCATGACACATATTTATTGGATGACATGGCAATAGGTACAACAAACAATGATAGAGCAACACACAGTTTCACTGATTCCCAAATCACAACTACACACGATTCCCAACACTTCACTCTGCCCTCGGCCAGTAGATACATCACCAACTACAGTATTTTTCCCTAATGCTCCACAAGGCTCCCGTCCACTTTTCCATTCACAACCAGATTGCAACAACATACAAGTTAATGATTTTTCCATGTTAGTATTTCACGAGTCAATCCGGGAGTTTACTTACAATGCGGAATGGAAATCTTTGGATGATCATGCGCGTCGTCTAAGGGGTCTAGCGAGTGTGCATGCTCGTTATGTGGCGATGCGGTGGCACATAGTGATGGAGGCAAATCTGGGATGATTAATGGGGACCCACGGTTAGGGAAAAAATTAAGGGTGATCACACTGATGAAAAGGAGGGTGGTGGTGGGCAACAGAGCATGGTGAATGTGGTTGATTTGGGCAAAACGTGAGAATCTACGGTTGGAAAAGTAGTGGATGGCGGTCCTTATGAAAACAGAGGGTGGGGAAGGTGGAACTTGCAGTGGTTAACAGTGGTTGGCAGCAGTGCAATGCTGAGAGAGAGAGAGAGAGAGAGAGAGAGAGAGAGAGGCACGGGTTTTTGGCAGATCTAGGGGAAGAGACTGAGTAAGGGAAAAAAGTGAGGGGGTGGTCGAACGGCCTCTAGAGAGCTCCTGATGGCAGTGCACCACTGCTGAACCCTAGATGGAATATTCTTAAACTCACGAGAAGAATCAACACAGAGATTGAGAGATTTGAGGGTGGTAGAGGGCTTCTCGTCATCGGCAACTAGTAGAGGGAGGCGACGACACCACAAGGTTGGTAGCCAGGGTTGGCAATCACAGAAAGGGAGAAGGTACGACTGAAAGAGAGGGATTTTTAAAAGAGAGGCGGCAGTGCACGTTGATTCAACAGAATTTCTTAGTGCCGACGGTTAGAGTTGTGGGGGATGGCACAGCAAGAGCCAAGATGAATGTCGTGGAGCCAAGCCCGACGAATAGCAGCAAAACACAAAGGAGAGACAAACGATAGAGAGAAGAGGCGGTTGATGGTGATAAGAAGAGAGAGAGAGAGATACAGAGGGGACTTGCCAGCGACTTCAAGTGACATCATTGGCAACCAAGGTGTGGGCTTGACCTGTGGCAGTGCATCGAGTTAGAGAACGAAGAGAAACTTGGGGGGTGTGGTGCTGGAGGTAAATGAGGGAGGAGAAAAGAAGTTTAGGGTTTTTCACCCATTACCAAAACAGAGTCATTTTAAGGGTAGGGCTGGGCTTGAATTTCCTTTCTCAACTGGGCTTTTCACATGGGCCAAGCCCTCATTACTACCACACACTCAACAACAGTTAGTGGAAATCTGATTATGGGATTTACATGAGTTGGGTTTCACACACAATAGTAACTTAAATAATGAAAAGAGAGAATGAATTAAAAATCCCCATATATAATAAATTGAGTTCAAACCATCAAATCAAATCAACTCAAATTATTCTTTCAAAAAACTCGAAATAAAAACTCTAACTGTAATACTGTAGATGACATTTATTTCATAACTCTCATTCTAACCCTAATTCTAACCCTCCCATGTGTCCTCTAAGCTTTCGTATTGGTATGCTCCTCTTTAATATCTATAAAATAAGAAATTTTACAGATGGACACGTGGTAAGTCCATGGCTTGGTAAGTGGGATTCATTACGTTGGGTGTAATTGAAATCATGATATCAACGTAAATTAAAAATCTTGTACCATCTAAAGAAACACTTCTTGAAACTTCTCTAACAGAGATCTACACATTCTTAATGTCCTTCAGTAGCTATCATTCCCATAAACTCCAGTCTAATTGAGATCTACACATTCTCAATGTCCTTCAGTTTAATTATCCCCCCCAATATAATAATACAGTAATGGTACCCACGTACTATACTAAAACTCATATATATCATATCAAGTAACAATACCATAATTCACATGAAATTGATTTAAAAAATAATCAATGAATATGCCATGACTGTAAGACCTAGCCCACTGTCAGACCCAGGCCCGTGGAAGCATCTCCAGATTCACGTCAAAAGGTTTCACGTCCACCTTCCATTTTCATGCATGCCCGTTCATCCTTTTCTTCTAGGTTTTATCTCTTTACTTTTTATAGCTTATATATATTTGTGTTAAGCATGCTTGACCTAGATTCAGTGTCGCTACTATCTCTTCATACTCTCAGCCATTCAAACTTGTCTGAGTCTCCACCTCTCACCGTGAACCTCAGCCAGGCCGCATCACACGCACCAGCCATCACTCCCTGTAAAACACCACACTGTGGAGTTCGGTTAGCAACCAATGAACTGCCAGCACCAAGCCGATCCACGTGCCACAGTGCCACCAAACGCAGCCCACGTCGGTACCTCAATCACTCGGAGTTCACCACTCCAGCCGTGCGCCACCGCCCCTCCGAGTTCCACGTCTGGTTTCTCAGCTGTCGGTTAAGACCCCCACCCCTGTTTTTACACCAAGAAACAGAGGAGTTTTCCTCCATCTGTGTGCCACCAACCTGCCAACCCTCGCCGCTAGCTGTTGTCGCACCACCCTCTGTCTGCCGCACACCACCTCGACCTCTCGATAAGCCACCAACCTACCTCGCTGCATCTCCCCTTTTCGGCTTTGCTCTCTCCGCCTCTCTCTCGCTCACCTCGCCACGACGGCATCTCTGCCGCACTCCTGCTCTTCAACCGCACCACCATAGTCTCGCCAGCCAGCCCTGTCGCGCTGTACTTCTCCACGCTTGCCTCAGTCTCCTTGGAGTAAGTCCCTGCCGCCGCAAGTCCATGTGTTTTGTTCCTCTAGTTGAGTGTTATTACTGGTTTACCCTTAGTGTATGTTTCAGATTCATATTTTCGAATGAGGGGTCTATTTGAGTTTATGTTAAATGAGTTTTGTTTTAAGTCTCATAAAATATTGTATTTGTGTAGATGATATTTTTAATAATATTGTTAACTAAAGAAAGTAAAGCTATTTTTAAGAGAGAAGTTTTTCATGACGTATTTTATAAGATTTTATTTTTGTAGTTAAAGTATCCTATCAATTTGTAATACGTTCTTGGTATTTTAGATATTTTAATATTAGTATTCATTGAGTTCCGTAATTATCATAATACTTGTTCGATTAAATTCTTGTTCAGTACGAATTCGATTAAGTGGACATCGATGGTTTTGGGAAATGATGCTATTTTGAGGGTATGAGGATTTTAGGTTTGAGGAATTTAAAATAGGTTATTCTAACATTTTAGGCTTAAATATTGAAGTATGTGATCGACTGAAAATTTACATAAATTACGTGATTTTTTTATAGGTGACGATTAATATTTTTGTTCGGCACTTTTGAGAAAAATTTTTGAAAGCTAAGAAGTCCAGGTAAGTGGGGTTCCTATACTAGATTTGCATAAAAAGAAATGAACTGAGGTTGGTTTGTAAAATTGTGCATGTTATTTTAAAAAAAGGAAAGGTGAAAAACAAGCTCAGTATATGTTTTGCATTCACTCATGAAATATGTATGAAAGATTAAAGAAATGTTTTTGACATGAAAAGTGTAGACATAAGCAATATTTGACATGTTTCTGAAATGTGCAAAAGAGCGAATATGAAAATTTAGATTATTATACTTGTGATATGAAATATTTTGGATATGTTATTGATCATCTGGAAATGATATGAATATGTTCAGTATATGATTTGATATGATATGGATATGAAAACCTTTGGCATACTTATCTGTTTTGATTCTGATATGATGATACTGGCTCACATGAAATGTTTGGTACCAACATGATATGATATGAGTGCACCCACTTTGGAAACAAAGTGGTCTTATATGTGTTCTTTCCTGTGTGTACACTCGGGACTCCGAGATTGAAAAAAGAGAAGTTTCACAACATGATACTGCCTAGTTTGGCCACCGAGGATAGCACAACCCTATCACGGGAGTTAAATATAGTATATGACATAATATAATACTATATGACATGAAAAGATGAAGATGTGCAGTTATGTTATGCCAAAACGGTTTAAGAATATGAAAATGGTTTATGAATATGAAGAGATTGAAAAGTCGCTCTAATATTTCTGATAACATGTTTCGAGATGTGTATATGAAAATGAAATGTTTTATTTCTGCTTACCATTCTTGCTAAAAATGGCTCATGTTTACATACTAGTATATGTTTTCTGCTTACTGAGTTGTGAATAACTCACCCCTTATCTTTATATATTTTTAGATGACATTGATTTCTCAGCTGGGGGTCTGGATTAGAAATTGGAGCTTGACTAGATATGGATAGAAGGTCGAGTCTCATTGTTAGTAGAAGGGTATAACTTGAGTATTTGAAGTACTTTGAGTTGTTTGGGCCTATTGAGAATTAAATATGTGTCATTTTATTTCGTTGAGATTGTTGAAAAATTGTGGACCCCTTTGGTTTATGCTATTTTTGTAATGATGATTTATGGAGTTTGTATTATGGTTATTTGGAAATATGAGATTGTGTTATTTATGAAGTTTTAGGTGTTTGGAGAAACAGGTTTGTAAGTGACAGGTAGTAATTCTCTGACTCTTCCGGATATGGGGCGCTACAATGACAACTTACGTAAAAGTTCATACTATGAAACCATTATTTTCTTTGAGATGTTCTAACATTTATTCCGCAAAATAAATAAATTTTCTAAGCAATAACATTTCATACATGCTTAATAAAATAAAGTGCCCAGAAACTATTAATAAAATATTAGAATAATTAAACCCACTTACCTTGTCAAATCGCCTCAATATTCCAACTTATATCACTTAAGACCTAAGTAAAACATGCGTACAATTTATTAAAAGCTAATATCTTAGAAACATAATATCTCAATTAACACTTATACCGTGATACTGTTGTAACACCAATTTTACCACACAAACATGGAGCTAATTCTGGGGCGGCTCAATACAAATTAAGGTCTAAGGCGAAATTTAAGTGACCCATTCGTAAAAATATAAATTATTATATGGAATCATTTTCAAAATTTTCAATAAAATAAGATTTTATTTAAAATCTTTAAATAAGTTTTTTTTTAATTTATATTTAATATAACGACGTAAAATGAGGCCTCAATGCAAATTTTATACCTCAATTTAGCAAGATCTTAAAAAAATTATTTAAAATATAAATAATTCATTGTATTAAATATTAGTTTTAGTATTATGAGGCCTTGCACATTAAAAAATATATAAGTTATTTAAAATTTTATTTAATAAAATGGTTTCTATTTTTATTTTTTTTAACATTTTAAAAAAATAACTCATTTTTATTTTTGGAAGCCTTACATAGAGTAGGGCCTTAGGCAATGGCCTAAATGGCCTTGCCATTGAGCTGGCGTTGAGCTAATTGAAAAATAATAATGAAATTACATACATTTTCATACATGATTAATGTAATTAATGTAAATTATTAAAAGTGCACCACCTATATATATAACTGTATCTAGTATTACTTACTCATATTTTTCTCTAGAGATCATGAACTCGTTCTAAACAACCCGGAGATCATGAACTCGTTCTAAATAACCTACGTCAAGCAGGCTTTGAAATTTTCACTATTTCAACACTATCCCCCTTTCTTCTTGTTTACCCATGCACCCAAATTTCCATGGTTTATCGAAATCAAAGACTTCGATACTAAACCCAAAAATTATAATTCTTAAACATTGTTTACCAAGTTTCATTCGTGTATGAAAATATACAAACCCTTATAACATCAAGAAAACTCAATTTAATAACAATTTCTCAATAAAACCAAGCCATCACTTCGACAACCCAAGTAAATCTACCCCAAAACCACCAGCCCAAAAGGTTTTATCCATCCCATGTACTCAGCTAAATTCTTTTAGTCTTTTTCTTTTTTTTAAATAAAGAGTGAAACACACTGTTTCACTAAACCCTTAGGCCTAGTTTAGATGTTGAGTTGAGTTGAGTTGAGATAAGTTGAATTCTTTATGAATAGTAATGAGTTGAGATGGTAGAGTGAGTTTTGTGGGGCCCACCTAAGATGAGTTTAGATATGTTTAGATGTTAAGATGAGTTTAGATGCATTTATGAGAAGTTGAAAAATGTTGTGGGTCCCACGTGTGAAGAGGTGTTAAGTTGAAAAATGTTGTGGGTCTCACGTGTAAAGAGGTTTCGAGTTAAGATAAATTTAGTAATTTAAGAGTCAGGAGTTTAGATGTTAGACTCAGTTTAAAATTAGGTTGAACTGAATTGATCTCAGTTTAGTCCAACTTCCGAATGGGGCCTTGCCCTAGCTCCACGCCATTTCCTCTCTTTTCCCCGTCTTCCTCACCTTCCTTCTTTGTAACTTTTCTTCTTCAACCGAAAATGTCCATCTCTCTCTTTCTCAAATGCTACGAGGAGCTCAAGGATTATTTTTCAGCACTGAATTATTCACTATGATGCTAATACCGCCGACCATAATGCATGAAATAACTCCAGGGATGCCGAATATTCGATTAGAACGAAGTGGTTTTTCCTCCTATAAATAAGCAGGAATTGAAGCCCTCGAGATAGACAAGTTTCTCTCTTCTCATTTCGTGTTCTTTGTTGGAATCTCTCTCTCTCTCTCTCTCTCTCTCTCTCTCTCTCATTTTTCATGTCTGGTAAGCTCTCTCTTTAGTTATTTTCCATTTCCAAGATTTAAGTAGTTTTCTATGTGATTTTTTAGAGTATGAAGTGTTTATAATTTTAGACGTGTAATGTGGAATGGGTATCTCTTTTGTGGTTTGACTGAGCACAGGACAAGATATATGTTTCGGTTTGTACAAATCTAAAACTGGGTTGTATTCAATTCTTATAGATGTGATTGAGGTCTTGGTGTATGTTTAGGTTGAAGATATGAAATTCACATGTTTGTTTTATAGCCATGTATTTACCAAGCAACTGAAACTTTATCCAAGGATTGGCTAAGAAAGAAAAATGATTACATACATTATTCATCTAGTTTCCAGAGTCTGTCTTTAATTTCTTTCAAACTTTTCTAAATGAGTTGATTTAAGTATCACCTTCAATGCAATTTAGCCTACGAACTTATTTTTCTAGCTGATAATTAGTTCAAATATTACTGAAGGAGTTAGACATTTCTTATGTATGAGAATGTCGTATTATGGAAGCTATGACTATCTACTTGTAATGATTTATGAAGATAAGTGTCATTTTGCAAGATATTATTGCTTGATTTCTCCATTCACCACTGGTTTATAATGTTTCTTGTTGTATCGACTAGTTCTCTTGTCCTTAAGAGTATTTGTTATGAAGAGTCTCTATAATCACTTTTTGAGTACCCAATCAACTTGGCATAATCTCTATGGAAAAAAAAAAAAGATTCTACCTTTGTTAATCTTTTCGTGGCAATAAGTTTTTGTTGAGGCACAAAGTAGTCTTTTAGTTCTCAGCGTTGCAAGGGAAATAATTAGAGGTTTGTTGTAGCACTTTGGTACCAGCTGAGGTAATTAACAGTTGTTTGGCAAGGGTAATTATAATCTGATTGTATTAGTGGGAATTAACTTTAGATAACATCCTATTTTGTTGTTGGATTGAATATTGGTTGGACATATGTTAGTAAGTTGGAAAGCTTGTAGTACTAGTTACTTTAGATCACTGGTTTTGGAGGAGTATGGGCACAAATTAGCTTGTTGTAAAGAGTATATATTATATGAAGCCTAGGGGTCCTAAAAATTCCAAGTATAGTGTTGTAAAAGGGTGTTGGATTCTAATTTTTGTTTTGCAAAAGGTAGGCATGCCTTGATCTCATAAAATGTATTGATCTTTTATTTAGGTTATGAGTGCCATTATCAACTGGTAATTCGTGCATCGAGGTAAGTGGGTTTAATTAATCTGGTATTTTATTAAAAGTTTATGAGCTTTATATATATATATATATATATTATTAAACATGTTATGAAATGTTATTACTTAGAAAATTTACTTATGCATTATATAATAAATGTTAGAACATCTTAAAGGCCAAGTAATATATCATGAAATGTGTGACTTGAGCCTAAAGGAAAATAATAATTTCATAGCATGTATTTTTACGTAAGTTTTCATGGCATATTAATAGATAATTTTTTTTTTAAACATTCCATGTGGGTATGGTTTCGTAATATAATATATGAGTTTTATTATAGCACGGTACCATTACTATATTATGTTTAGGAGGATAACTACACGGATGGGCTTTGAAAAAGTGTAGACCCGCTCAATAAAAAATATATAGGGAGGATAACTACACTAAAGGATCTTGAGAAAGTGTAGACCCAAAACAGAGAGGTAAAGGGGAAGGACTACAATACTGAAGGACATTGAGAAGGTGTAGATCCCAAATGGAGAGAAGTTTATGGGAATTAGTAGTTCCCTATGTGAAGGATTTTTTTTTTTTTTTTGAAGTGCTTCTTTTCGTGGTATAAGACTTTTATTTTGCGTTAGTATCATGATCTCAGGTATTGTTTTATTATCAGTTTATTTTTATCTATAAATGAGACTCATATATTATATCCAACTTAATCAATCATACATACCAAATCGTGGACTTACCTTCCACCTATAAGATTCTTATTTTACAAATATTACATAGGTGCATGCCAATAAGGAGGCATAGAGGACACATGTGAGGGTTGGGAGGAGAGCTATGGAATAAGTGTTATATTTAGTATAGTTAAAGCTTTATTTGGGATTTTATGAGAGAACAATTTGAGTTGGTTAGACGGTTTGAACTCAATTCCCAAAATTTAGAAAAATTGGGGCGTGACAGTTTGGTATCAGAGTAAAGGTTTTATAGGTTCTGCAGACTCTATGATCTCATTGAGTTTTGAATTTGGGTAAGACTAGGTAGAGTAAGAGGCTGATTGATTACTGATGATTGTTTAGTTATTTTAGTTTTGAACAGTTACTTTTATTTTTAGGATGGCTTCTCATAATAATTCCTTCAATTTGAATGATCCAAACAATGAGGAGACTTTGGCTGGACCAAGTTCCAATGGGTCCGCCGTAATATGAGAAGTAGCAAAACAAGTTATGGAAGAAATGGAATGTAACTCCGTAATTCAGTATGGACATGTAGCGAATGAAGGATACATTATAGAACAATTTAACCGTTTGCAACCCCCAACATTTGAGGAAAGACTGATCCGATTATTGCTGAAGACCAAATTATTTCGGACACTGAAGAAACTCTTAGAGTTTTGCGATGCACTAATGAGCAAAAAGTTTTGTACACAACATATATTCAAATTGACTGGAGATCAAGCAAAACGTTGGTGGATCTGAATCATGACTCTCTTGGAACAAGAACCGGATCGAGCAAACTCCAATCACATGGAATCGCTTTAAGGAAATGTTTTATGAGCGTTTCTTTCCAAATTCTGTAAAAGACACTAAAGCTAGCTAGATAGTTCACCAATTTGGTACAATGGTCGATGAACATGGACTGGTATGCGGCAAAATTTTATTGAGCTCTCTCTCTTTTCTTCTTATTTGATTCCCGATGAAGAAATAAAAGCCCTAGAATTTGAGGAAGGCCTAAATCTAAATATTTACGATAAGGTCGTAAGTTTTCAGATACCAATTTTATAATTCCGAATTAGTGGATAAGGCATCTATCGTTGAGGGAAATCTTGAAAGGAGGCTGATATTTTTAATCGTAGTGAGAATCAAAGCCAATTGAAGAGAAATAAACCGACTAAGGACACAAGGACGGAGGTGGTACAAAAGAAATTTTTTCCAAGTGGTCAATATAAAGGATGTGCCAAGTGTGAAAAAAGTCATAGTGGTGATTCTAGAGCTGGGACAGGAGTATGTTCAAATGTGGCAAGAAATGGCATAATTTCGGTCAGTTCAAGGAAATCGACTAAGGACACAAGGACGGAGGTGGTACAAAAGAAATTTTTTCCAAGTGGTCAATATAAAGGATGTGCCAAGTGTGAAAAAAGTCATAGTGGTGATTCTAGAGCTGGGACAGGAGTATGTTCAAATGTGGCAAGAAATGGCATAATTTCGGTCAGTTCAAGGAAATACTTCTGCCCTAGTGAGCGGTCAAAAGAAGATGGCTCCTGCACATGTGTACGCACTCACTTCTGAAGAAACTGATGCGCGCCTAGGAATAGTGGTTGTAGAAAGAAGTGAGCACACGAGATTTCAATAGAAAGTGTCAAGAAAAAATCTCTTCAATAGAATTGCAATTTACTTTGGGAACATATAGACTTTTGTAATGTTTTTTTATGAACCTGGTTTTTGTTGCATTTTGGGTTGATAGCAAATTTAATTTTTAGTGCTCGTTATTTATTTTGGAATGATGTATTCCTTTTGATAATGTTCTCAATAATTCATATGACACTTACGCAGATTGAGAGAGAAAATGGAGAATGAGACTCTGAAGCCTGCATAATGTATAGGTTGAATTGTGCTCGTGCTTTGGGATATGAGATAATAAAAGAACTTCTTTGATGATGCGCGTTCTCTAAGTCAATAGGTACAAGTTTAACAGTTTAACTGTAATGTCCCATTCATGGAGGACCAGAGAGTTAGCTCCTGTCACTTGAGATTATCTTCATAACACAATTATATATACTCCAAAGACTCCATAAGATATAAATCTAATTGTTTCAATCAAACATTTATGTTCCTCCACAATGACACCAAAGAAAACCTCAACAAAAAAAACACTAAAAGCCTCCATAAAGACTCCAAAAATGTCCATGTCTTAAAATACTCAATTCACATAAAATAATAAATCTATTGAACAAGACCCTCCAATAACTAGTTGTACCTTTTGACATTTATTTCTCTACGATCAGCTAATCTTTCTCAAGCTTCATTCTCTTGATTTCCAGCTGAATCATCAATATTATCTGAAAATATTGTGAAGATAAGAGTGAATTATCAAGAACTCAGTAAGCAGATAATATATACTAATATGTAAATATGAGCATTTATAGAGTTCAGAATGCAGAACAAAATATTTACTTTCAGAATGCAAAATCAAAACATGTTATCTAAAATATCAAAGCGAAATTTTCAGAAACATTCTTATTCAAAAATAAAATCTTTTGGTGTAGCATAATCTGATACGTCATCTTCATATCTTATCAGATCATCACATCGGGACAAAGACTATATTTAACCCTCGTGGTAGGGTTATATATTAATCACTATTACACACGTGACGGGACCGTATACCACTATTATTACCCGTGGATGTGCCGTATGCCACTATTATCACCCATGGTTGGGCCATATACCACTATTATCACCTGTGGCAGGGTCGTATACCACCATTATCACCCGTGGCTGGGCTGTATACCACTATTATATCAGTGGCGGGTTCTTAACGTAACAAATCAGGAATAGAATAGAATCAGATACAGATACAGAATTAGAAAGTCATGCCAAAGGTTTTCAGATGCCACATCATATCAAAACAAAGTACTGAACAGATTCAGATCATTTCATATTTTCAAAAAGAGATTTAGAACATCTTTATATAACATGTAAAAAAAATTTCGATTTCATATTCGCTCTTTTTGCACAATTCAGAAATATAATATTAAAATTTGCTCATGTTTACACCAGTAATGACAAAAATACTTTTATCTTTCATACAGATTTCATGAATAATGTAGAACAAATAATTGAGATTGTTTCAAATTTCTTTTCATAATAAACATGCATCTTTTCAAAATCGACTTCAATTCATTCATTTTATGCAAAGTCTAGTATAGGGATACCGCTTATCTGGACTTTTTAATTATTCTTAATTTTTCCACAATGGTGTCGAACGAATATCAATCGTCATTTATAAAATAGTCATGTAACTTGAGTTAATTTCCAATTGAACCTGTACTTTGTGATTGAACTTGAAATGCTTAAATAACCTATTTTAATTTCTCAAAACCTAAAAATCTCATAACCCTAAAATACCATCACATCCAAAATTCATTGATATCCACTTAATTTCTTTGACTATTAAACTCTAAATTATTTCTAAAAAGGCAAGACTAATTTTTTTACTAATACAACTATGTCCATATAAAATACATCTCCAGTTTAAATATTATCTTAACATAATTATAACATAATCTATTAAAGTAAAAAAGTGAAGTTTCGTTCAATTAAAATAGACTTAATATAGAACCCACCTAAAGACTGTGTTTTGGGAAATAACCATAAAATGCATGGCCTCTTTGGGGAGTTGAACTTTACAAATAAATTTCTGAAATTACAACCATACAATCATGTGGTAGATATTATGCTCACCGAGAGAGAGAGAGAGAGAGCAACTTGCGACAGAGAGGGAGGAGATCAACGGATCTGGGGTGATGAGGGCTTCCTGTTGGCCGTGGCTTCCATTGCGTGACGGTGGAATTGTGAGGTGGGAGAGGGAGAGAGAGCTAACGTGAGGGAAAGAGCGACGGAGAGACAGTGAGGGAAGGTTCAGCATGGGCTTACCGAGAGGAAAACTACAGTTGGGGTGGCATGGTCGACGATTTTTGTGGCCCATTTGATCTGCGCCGCTATATCTCACCTTGTTGTGGTTGGTGGCACCTAACGGGATTGAGAGCTAGGCAAAATGGTGTTGATCTGTTTCGGTGTGGTGAAACAGAGGACAATGGAGGCCTAGTGTGGTTTGGTGGTGCATGGCAGCATTGTGGAGGAGTTTTGGTGTTGCACCAAAGCTAAGCAGTGGGAAGAGGTGGGTCGCTGGACTTCACGTAGGGGAGAAGGTTATCAACGGTAACAACTTGCTGTTATGACTGAGTTAGAATGATAGGGGTAGTTGCATATTACCCAAATTCTGAAGACAAAATTTTATAGGTGAGAGATTGTAATACCCAAGTCCCAAGAATCTTAGTCCAAAAGAGTTTACCCTACCCATGTACATAGCTCATTTCTTTTAGTTAAAAAAAAAATAAGTGAAACACACCGTCTTACTAAACCCTTACCCCATGCCATTTTCTTTCTTTTCCCACTTTCTTCCTCACGTTCCTTCTCTGCAACTTTTCTTCTTTCGCCGACAACGTCCATCTCTCTCTCTCTCTCTCTCTCTCTCTCTCTCTCTCTCTCTCTCTCTCATAACTATTACAGGAGCTCAAAGGTTATTTTTTGACGCTGACTTCATCATTGTATCATCACTACAATGTTAATATTGTCGATCATAACACGCAAAATAACTTCGAAGATGCCGAATATTTGATCAGAACGATGCGACTTTCCTCCTATAAATAAGCACAAATTGAAGCCCTCAAGACACCCAAGTTTCACTCTTCTCATGTCATGTTCTTGGTTGGGATCTCTCTCTCTCTCTCTACATGAGGACTGTGCCAACGCAAGGGGAGAGACCACCTTTTGAGGATAAAGGGAAGACGAAAAAGAGAGTCCTTCCTTGAAAAGGTGGAAGACAGGACAGCGGTGGCCTATAAAATGCAGTTAGTCCAAATATGCGAGCAGCCCTATGTAGAAGGTCGGGTGCATGACACACCTCAACATAGGGTGAAATAAAGGACTTGTCACCTGGAACTGGTCAAGTGAAAAGAGGTGATAACCGTATGAAAGCGAGAATGAATAGTTGAAGAGGCTAGTAGCTCGAGCAAAAGGCGAGTTACGAGCAAGAGGGGAGCAATGGTCAAGAACAAGATCGATTCAGATGTAAGGATTTTTTGTTATAACACAGAAATGCTCAGAAGGCGCTTGTGTCTAATGTAAAGGCCCATAGTCCACCTGAAATGTCACATCTGGAATGAGTCTGCGCAATAAAAAAAAAAAAAGATTACGACCCTGCAAGTCATATAATCTAGAGGTATGGTCCAGCACCACGTAGGGGACCTTTATTTATGGAAGGACTGCAGATTGGACTAAAGGCAATCTATAAGAATGTGTGTACCTTGTCCCATCAGTCTGCTTCTATCATCGTGCAGATGGACGATTAAGATCAAATGGCACCTATTCAAGCATGCCATGAGTTAGGAGTACATAAAAAAGACACTTGATGTTCCCTCCCTATAAAAAAGGATTAGACATCATTTTTGAAATCGTAAGTGCTTGAGCTTCTTTGGAGTCTGAGTCTTCTAAGAAAGTAAGTGTCTTCAAAGAGAGCAATGGGAGGAGCAGCGTTAGCACGGCCGTAGTATTTTCAATATTATTGAGGTAAGTTAACTTCTAAGACACTACTGTGAATTTGGAAAAATGTTGTGGGTATGTTGTAAGATTTAGCCATGCATATTCTATAATTTTCCATTTATTTCCATGAAAATAATATACATTTTCTTCATTATGTTCATGGATTATCTTTGCGATTTTGAGATGATGAGTTTAAATGGTGCGGATTAATGATGTTTTGTGATTTTTAGGTGCGAGTCTTATCGTGTGAAATCATCATTGATGGGTAGAAGGATTCCCCATGCCATTCCTACGACACATGCCACAAATTTCATAAGGGAAAAAGGGTCCTCGTGATGATCGGGGTGGAACGCTTTCGTATTGACCTTACTTGATAGATGGGTTGAGAGATTCCTTTGGCATATCATGTGTGGTGTCTTCGAGTTGGTTGATTGGGTAGAAAGTTTTCCCACGCCGTTCATGTATATTTTAGTGTGTGTCGAATGATTTGAAATAGGTGAATCAGCTCTCACATTGACTAGGTAGAATGAGTCCCCGAGTCAAACAATGGAGTGATTTTCCTGCTTGGCATTTTATGAGATGAATATCTATATGATGGAATAGGATGAGTTTTATGTGCTTGAGATGACAGTGGTTCCTTACCTCATTGATAAATATGTATATTTGAGATTTGCACAGAGGGTAATTCCTTATAGGGGGTTCCTCGGATGGTGGTTCCTCACCAAAACTATGAACGCATATGTTTTTGGATAGAGGGTGCTTCATCGCCACGCATAAATTTGTGTTCACAGATCTTTTACATGAATTTGTATATTACATCTTCACGTGCATTATCTCTAATCAGTAGTTTTGTCATAGCTATTTAACCTACCTATGGTTTTGTTTATCGTAACAGTAGAGTTTGATATAGAGGTAGCCCCAAAAAAGGTTCCTGAGAAAGAAGGATCGACCACGCCTGAGTGATAGTAACAGAGGCTCGTCTCCATTGATAGTTGTTTGTAGTTTTTTAGGTGTACTATTTAGTCAAGTGAAAAATCATATTATTTGGGAAATGACAATTATATGGGTATTTATGTTTTAATGAATGAGTCTATTTTCGGTTTAGACCTCTGGTACAAGTAGCATTTAGTCTCTGACTAAAAATTAACTTATTCCACGGTAATATACATACACACGTCTATTTTGCTTGCACGTGAACTTCCTTTGAAAATTGCACGCTTATTTTCGTTCTAAATCCGGGATATTGCCAATTGGCTGGCACCCTTGGCACCATGGATCCTTGTCAGGTCATTTATCGAGGAACGTGACACCACAGGCTCTCTCTCTCTCTCTAGGCATTTTCCATTTCTAAGGTTTAAGTAGTTTTCTATGTGGTTTTTTTGAGTATGAATTGTTTATAATTCTTGACGTGTAGTGTGGAATGAGTATCTCTTTTGTGGTTTGACTTTGCACGGGACGAAATATCCCTCCAGAATTGAGTATCTAATCACAACCCACACAAACAAAGCAACAAATTTATATTGCTCCGAGCCCCGAGTTTGTGTATACGTTATTTCAAAAATAAAAATATCTTTTAATAAATCCCTCCATAACCGAGTAAACTCCGATAAAAAATGTTCAACAAATATTCACCTACAAAAATTTTCAATTTAGCTTATTTGACTAAAAAGTGTTAACATCAAAACATATATCTCATCCCATGCTAATATCCGTAGAAAATACAATAAAATTGAAAAGAATATGGATAAGAGAGAACGAGGGAGACAGACTTTGACGGCTACATCTTTACTGTTCTTTACTGTTCTTGAATATATAACATATTTCCATATTTATAGGTAAATGAGGCTAGAGAAATAATGAAAATGCAATAAATCAATGATACTAATTGATGCTAATTGATTTACACGATAAACTAAATATGGTAGAGAATAAGTCATACTACCTTACATTTTAGAATATTATGAATATACTCTATAATAAGTATGGTAATATTCTAACATCCCACCTCAAACTCAGGATGATTATGAAAACGTTATCATGAGTTTGTAAATAAGATCACGTTGCCTGCCAGGTGGATGAGGCTTGATTTAACTGATGACTTGACAAAATGTGTCTCTATGGCGCGTGGCGCAAGTGGACGGTAGGCAAAAATAAACCGATGCATGAGATTGATGATGAAAAAGAGGGTAACGATTTGTTAAGTGCATAGGAAGCTTTCAAAGAACGTGCGGTGAACGAAAAAGTACATCAAATAACACGTTGAATATGAGACTTATCACGAATGACGATCCATTAAATGCATAGAAAGCTTCTAGAGAACGTGTGTTTGGAAAAGAACATCAAATAACATGTTGAATATGAAACTTATCACGAACGGAAAAAGAAATGTTGCGAGAGACACTAGGAAGTCGATGGCTCCAATGCCAAAATGCTAATGACAACTTGTACAATCATTTGTTGGTCTAATATGAGAAAAACATATTGAGAAAGGGATGTAATTGGCGTGTAAAGAACCATACCTATCAAATGCTAAAAGACTGTTAAAATGGGCGTAGTGTGCTATGTAAATAGCAGAGTGAAGGAACACACTTGCTAACAAAAGGATGGAGAACATACACAAATGATTCTATGAGAGATACCAAGATTGGGTATGCTCAGACGCCATGTAGAAAATAGAATAAAATTGAAAAGGAGATGGAGAAGAGAGAATGAGGGAGAGAAACTTTGAGGGCCACATCTTTGCTATTCTCACTTATTCTTAAATACATCGAAGAAATTCATGGGCCTAACTTATCTCATAAAACCGGTTCTACAAGAGAGGATTGCTCATTGCTTATAAACATGCCCAAGACCTTGTCCACAGCTAATGTGAAATTATTCCTCAACATACATAACATATGTTTCTATTTATTGGTGAATGAGACTAAAGAGTGAATGAAATTACAATAAATCAAAGATACTAATTGATAATGATTGGTTTACAAAACAAATTGAATATGGAAATGAATAAGTCATATTACTAAAGACCATACAAAACAAAATATTATGAATATATATTGTATAAAAAGTATGGTAATATTCTAGCATCCTTATCAAACTCGGGATGATGATGAAGATATCATCTTAGTTTGTAAAAAAGATCACGTTACCAAAGAGGTGGATGAGATTTGAGGATCTCACTGATTACCTGCAAAAAGTGTCATTTTTTCTAGCATGGTAGTGAACTAGCTACTTTCTAGTTAAAATTTGAATAGAAAATTCATTTTTTCTAGTTTAGCTAACAAATTTTCAACAATACTAACTAACAAACTCTCTAAATATATCCCTACTCAATTTAAATGTTTATTTCCATTTTTCCTTTACAACTTTTATTCTTACGGTAGTTGGAAAGTTTATTTAAACTAATCATATTAAAAAATCGCACCGACATAATAAATATGATAAATCCAACAAATATGTTTTTAAGTCAACAAAAATAGATATAAACGTACACTACTCTTAACTGGGTTGAATGGAAAGAAATGGATACATACTATACACACAAGAGTTAACGAGTAATTCTACATACAACCGTGAAGTGCGTAACCGCCGCGTAATTGTTTTGAAAAAAATGAATAAAACATGGGACCCACATGAAAAAAATTAATTTTTTAATAGTGGACCCAACTCTTTTTCAAAATGATTACACGGCGGTTACGCACTTCACGGTTGTATGTAGAATTACTCTTTTCCTAATAATAATAGGAGAAATGCAATTATGCCACCTTAGTTATATTGTTCACTTTACCTCCATTCACGTGTCACTTAGTTTATTAAAAAAATAAAACAAAAAATAAAAAAAAATATATTCAAAACAAAATGGTGTTTGAAAACACACAAAGAATAAAGTACCAAGATCTCTCTACCTCTTTTATGTTTATGTTTGTGTTTTTAATTTTTTTAATAAACCACGTGACACCACCATGCAGTGTATCATCAATTGTGCAAAATGAACAGTATAATTGAGACGATATAGTAACATTTCTCAACATATAATACCTAGCGAGCTCCACAAAAAAGTAAAATAAGTAAATAAATTGAATGGCTAGCAAATTTGGCTCAACAGATTTAGCTTCCGAAAATAATTGTAAGTATTTATAATGTTCATTTAACTAGTTTTTTATATGATATGATGCTGTTTACGGGACTAGCTGAAATATAGCTGAACAGTGGATTCTCTGAGCCCACTACGAATGCTCTTACAAGATGGTTGGGCTTGCTATAAAGCCCATATACAAGGAGTTTTCAGTTTGAGCCGCCTATCTGCCGCTGATTTCCTCTGAGTCTTGACTTCTCTGTTCTATTGTTTGAAGCTTTGTATTTAACGAACAAAAACCAGGAACTACGCCCACCAAGTCTTTCCCCATTTTCTACAAAGCGGACGTTCATCTTGACTTGAGACCCAAGAAAATTCTGACGAGGGTTAAATCCGACTGCCAATTATACATTCTCATAACCCACAGTTTTGGTTTGTCTTTCATTCATTCCTTACTTTATAAGTAACGCCACCCGAGATCAGACACTCGTAATTAATCTTTTCACTGGAAGCAAACGGAGTGCTGGAATTTTGGGGATCTTGAGGGTTTTCTTAAGATTCCGTGGCATTGTTTGATCGAGGCTGGTGATGGTGAAAGCTGAGATTGAGAGCAAGGGCCCTAGAAAGCGATGGAGCTGGGCGGTGGTGGGAGCTCTCATGGCCATTTTGGTTGCTGTGGCTATGTCGTCGAGAATCTCTCCGAGCTTATCGCTCTTTGGACGAAATAGCACGCCTTGTCGCTGTGCTAAGGCAAGTTCTCGTTCTTCTCTTTTTTCTTTCAGACGATTCGTTTTTTATTTAGTAAATATACCGTTGGCTACGGGGAAACGAAGGAAAATGGAGATTTGTGATTGTTATGGTTTAGTTGTTCTAAGCCATGTGAAGACCTTGTCAAATCGTCTTGAATTAGGCTTCGTGGAGTGAAACGGGTTTTTATTTATTTATTTATTTTTTTTTTTTTTGTGAATTTTATTCGAATTATTGGAAACTAGTATTGTATATTAATTGCGCCCCCAGCGGCGCCCCGGCCCTCTTCACCTCTTCATTTTGTTACTTTATTACGTTAGCCACGGTGCGGAACCAAACTTGAATTTGATTAATTTTTTTTCTTTATGACATTAGGTTCTTAATTGTTTCTGGGTTTTACAATTTTTGCAGTATAGTGGGATTGTGGAGGACTGTTGTTGTGATTATGAGACGGTGGACCGGCTTAATGAGGAAGTGCTACATCCATCGCTGCAAGAACTTGTTAGAACCGCTTTCTTTCGATATTTTAAGGTTAGATAGTTTCGAATTATTGGCTTGAAGCTGTCTGGTTATACGAAGAACTTACATGTGGGTTTTTCTATGGCATATAATATTTTGATAGTATTTACCTAGGATATAACTTTTTTCTTTTTTGTTTTTTTTTTGTTTTGTTCTGTTTTGTTTTTTTTTTTTTTTTTTGGGGGGGGGGGGGGGGGGGGGGGGGGTGTTGTTTAGTAAGAACTAATAAAAATGATCTTTACCTATCGTAGTACATATTTTTGGCAACCTAAGAACTAATAAAAATGGTATTTACCTATGATGACATGAGGTGTTTTGTCATATTAGTTTCAATAGATTACTTATTGGGAATGAATAATTCTATTTGAAGGCCTTTACACCTCACACCATCCACGTGGCATAATTTGATTTGGAAGATTAATTTTAAATTTTGAATCTTACAAATTAAATTATCCCATGTGGATGGTGTGTGGTATAAAGGCCTTCAAATAACACTACTCGTTGGGAATACTTATTTATACAAATACTCCATACACACAGGCTGAGTACACCAGGCACACTTACATTGATGTATTGATTTTTTAGATATTTGCTTTGTTTGAATAAGGTATACATGTAGAAACCCGGGTACTCCCTTTTTTATTGATCATTAAACTCAGTAATTATAAAAAGGGGTATACATGTGGTCATTGATCTAGGAAATGAGAAGGCATTCATTTACAACTACCTACTTTTCCTTTTTTCTTCCTATTTTTTTAAAATGTGTTTTTTTTAATGGAAATTCTTCCTTTCCTTCTCATACATGATTTTAGGAAATCAAAGATTTAGTTGCAGTATTCTACTGCATTAGATTATTTTGTAATTTACATTGTTAAGTAGCCATTTTGTTATGAGCATGTTATATGATGATTTAATGCTCACTTTGCACTATATAGATCCAATATCTTCAGCTATTATAAAATCGGAATAAATAATCATGAAGAGTTTGATCAGACAACGCTTTGTACTTCATAACAGTTTGCTACAATGTTAATATACGTTTTGGCATGGTACGATGGTACCAGCATAAGGAACAAGACATGGATCTTTTCAGATGTTTCGAAGTCTTTTTGGTCCTGGCATACCAAAATGAATATATCCGATTGATTTTATATGTAAACTACATAGCATCTGCTTAGCATGAAATAGAAGCTTAGTTAGGTCTTTATTCTCAAAGGGTAAGTTGGTCAACATGAATATATATTTGTAATTTTTCTCAAGAATTGTTAGTGGTTTCTTTTCCTTGAAACTACCATTGTGCTTAGCTGAATTTACTTTTAAATCTAATTAATGATAGGTTAAGTTGTGGTGTGACTGCCCATTCTGGCCTGATGATGGTATGTGCCGTCTGCGGGATTGCAGTGTTTGTGAATGCCCAGACAGCGAGTTTCCCGAAGCATTTAAGCCCCATTATGGCCTCTCACAAGATGATCCAATCTGTCAAGAGGGAAAGCCACAGGCCACTGTGGACCGTACTATAGATAGTAAAGCTTTCAGAGGCTGGGTGGAAACAGACAATCCCTGGACAACTGATGATGAAACTGACAATAGTTCGTATCATAATTCCTACCCAATTTAACAGTTTTTGTTATTATATATATGAGAATATTGGTGCAAGTTTATTGCTCTGGATAACATTTATTATTTGATCATTTTGATCTCTACAGATTGTCTCAGGGCTTAAGACAATTGATAACCTGTTTAGATTTGCTTATGTTTGCAGCTGAGATGACATATGTCAACCTTCAACTTAATCCTGAACGCTACACTGGCTACACTGGTCCATCTTCTAGAAGGATATGGGATGCTGTCTACAGTGAGAACTGCCCCAAATGTGAGTTGTTCATATATTCTGTTCTATGCCAAATGATCATGGATTCTACTTTTGCTTTGTTTCAAAGGGTATACTTTTATGGTTTAAATTATTAAATGTACACAAAACCCTGGAAAAATACACATTTTCAAAGAAATTAGGATTGGACAGTTGACTTCTAGTTTTCCAGGTTTTGTAAAATAATTTAGAAGTTATGTTCCTTTATGGGAAGAAAAATGCTTCAAAAAATTGATTTTTTATTGTTTTTAAAAAAACTTCATATTTGAATGAGAAGCAATGAGTATGTGATAATATATGCTGTAACTGTTGCACTGGTTGGGAGTTAGCTCGTATAACTGATTTAAGCCTCTACTGTTAGTATAATGGTTGCTGAACACAAATTCAGTATTTAGTATACATTTGAAGATAAAGATAGTATTTTACACATTTTAAGCAATTTCTTGTTTATATTATTACGTTAGAAAAAAATTTCATTAGTTTTTGTAGTGAACTTAAGTGCCTCAATGATGATCAGGGTATAATATTTTTCTAGTGTAGAAGAGTTGGTATCTAATTCAGAAATAAACGGTTATAGGGTGTAATTTCAGTTTTCATGAAAGGTCTAAATACTTAGCCTTATTATTGTTGTTGTTATATGACATAGATGAGTGGTGGTTGTTATCAAACAAGGTTGCCTAAGGCCTTTCCTTTGGATATTTTGGGGCACCCTTTTATCCATTTCATTGGGAAGAGCTAGAACGTTATTTAAATTTGGTGATTAACATGTCCAGTTCATCTATGTGCCAAGTTCCCACTGCAATCTTTTTTCCTTTTATTTTCAATGTCCATTGAGCTCCTGCTATTTTCAATTCTGACGATGGAAATAGGGCATAACATCTTATGTTGAAGTTTTCAAGAGTTCAAAGCTGTTTTTTTATTTCTTTTTACATAAGAAGACTCTCTAAGCCAGTATTTTTTTCTTCAGACCTATTGTTAAAATGCCGGGTGTCATTACGCCCAATTAAATGCTGCATGTTTATGCTCAATCATCAGTTGCATACTGAAATTGCTGGAATATGGTTCTTGTCTAGATCAAGAACTTGTTTAACTTTTTACATATTGAGGGATTGAACAAGTAACAGATCCTTTTCTATAAGAAAACTTTTGTTGATTTTCGCTTACTGCAGATACGTCTGAAGAGTCGTGCCAAGAGGAGAAGATTTTTTACAAACTGATATCTGGTCTTCACTCCTCAATTTCAATCCATATAGCTGCTGATTATCTACTCGATGAAGCTAGAAACTTGGTACAAATTCTATTTCATCATATTCTTGTGCACTTTTTGGTTTATTCTTTGACAACAGATATTACACATGATGATGTTTGCCCAATTACATATTTTACCTTTCGATCAGTATACATTCTTCACTCATGATCAATGCAACCTATTAGCTAAGCCCTCTATGTTGCAATCTTGAAAGTTATATTTGTTTGTTCAAGTGCTGCTGTTTTAACTTTTCTTCCCTAAACTTATAAATATAAACAGATATTTTAAAAAATACAATATAAAGAACTGTTGTAAAATTTGACATAAGTTATTCAGATGTTCAAGATTTTAGTTAAGTTATCTATCAAAAAAATTTTAGTTCGTAAACTATGCGCCATTTTAAAGGATCTAGGCTGTACTTTGCTTCGTAGAACAGTTGCATTAGGGTGGGTAATTTCAGGCTAATGTATGACCTTCCCCAAGACATAATGTCTATGAGTAAAGACTTATTCAAAGATCTAACCATTCTTTATTTTTTCCTTTAATATCTTTTAATTTCAGTGGGGTCAAAATGTCTCATTGATGTATGATCGAGTCCTACAATACCCAGATCGTGTTGGAAACTTGTACTTCACATTTCTTTTTGTTCTCCGAGCTGTGACAAAGGTAAGTATCAACTCCTTGCGTCCTCAAAGCCCCATACTTTGTTTTGTTGTATGTCATTTTGGAATATATAAGCAAGTTTTCAAAATGATAAAATATACTATGTATCATTATTTAAATTTACTGATGACTAGTGTTATTAAATGAACATTTTATCTTGATGGGGTTATAATGATGGATTAAAACTTATGCTGGTGGCAATCTCTGATTGAATGCATTTTAGGCAGCAGATTATTTGGAGCATGCTGAGTACGATACTGGTAACCTGACGGAAGACCTCAAGACACAGTCATCGATGAGACAGCTACTTTTCAATCCTAAACTACAAGCTGCATGCCCTATCCCATTTGACGAAGCTAAGTTGTGGAAGGGCCAGCATGGACCTGATCTAAAGCAGAAAATCCAACAGCAATTCAGAAACATAAGGTACTTCTTGTACCATTTGATCATTGATTTTTTCACTTAAAAAGATATCTGAAGAAAAACTTTGGTCAGTTCAAGATTTTTCCTGAATTCTTTCTTAACTCTGTTTGGTGCCATTGGGGGGAACGAAATGGAAAAGAAAAGAGCAGAAGAAGGGTGAGGAGAGGAAAAGGGGAAGGAGAGATGCTCGGTTTGTGTGTTTAAGTGGTGAAAGCAAGAGGGGAAAAAAGGGAAGAGAATGTTTTTCCCTTGTTTGGTTTCTTGAGAGTAGGGTAAGGAATTGTTTTATCTTTATTTGACTTGGCCCGGTTTGGATACAAAAGTCCGCCCAACTCATCTCATCTAATCATTACAACTTTCCCAAATTCTCACACAAAATATAATAAACAATTCAACTTTTTCAAATTCCAAACAATAATAATATTAAAAAAAAATATTTTTTTTCAACTTTATTATCAACTCATCTCATCTCAATATTGGACAAGAAATATGGTGGAAAAAGTGGCATGATGGTACTTTCATGGTATAAGCTGCTTTCTACCTCCTTTTCTGCCATTTGGGTTGACACAAAGTTTATGGGCCTGAGGTTCCTTGTCCTCCTTACAATCAAATAATCGAATTACCTCTTCCTCCCACCTTTTTGGCTCATTTCCTCTTCCTCCCACCTTTTTGGCTCATTTTCCCTTCCCTCTTTCTGCTTAACATGGTATAAGCTATTGTCATTTGTATAGAATTAGGCTCTCATTCTTTTTTGTTACCAATGTATAAAGACCTAAACTCAGTGTTTGTCATTTTGTTGGAGGGAGGGAGGCGTTCAAAATCCTGAACGTGTTACCAATATTGGTGCTAAAAATTACCCTCACCACTTAAGAAACTGCTGAATAACATGTTTACCCTGTATAACTTATACTAATTTTACCGGCTCACCCTTTGGCCATATATTCAATTTCCCTTGGCATTGCAGTGCAATGATGGACTGTGTAGGATGTGAAAAGTGTCGTCTGTGGGGAAAGCTTCAGGTGCTTGGTCTTGGTACTGCAATGAAAATCCTCTTCTCTGTTGATGGTCCGGAACAGTTGGATCAAACTGTACGTATCTCCCACAGTTAACCTTGAAATTTAAATTCCAAGTATCTGTAAGGTGCCTTTTCATTTTTTGTGCCACGTAGTTAGCTTCCTATAGTTGTATCTATAACTTGATCTAAAAGAAAAGGAACTTGTAAGCGGCTCAAATTTCCCTCCAAAATAGGACCTCTAATGCAGTGACAAGAATACTAGATATGATGCCATATATACATATAATATGCCTCCTTTGCAGAAGCAAGCAAACAATTTGTTGTTAACACTAAAGCATATTGCATTGGCCTTCAGCTGCAGTTGCAACGGAATGAAGTGATTGCCCTGATGAACCTACTAAATCGTCTGTCAGAGTCTGTAAAATGTGTCCGTGAAATGGGGCCTTCTGTTGAAAAAATCATGGAAGGTCAGATCTCTTCCCCCAGTGCCCCAAACAGCTTGTGGCAAAGGATCTGGGCATCCATAGTTGAAACTAAGGTATCCTACTCTCTATATTGCATCCATTATTTGCTTTGATGATGAAAGAACCTCAAGCCCGAATCCGCTTTTGTTCTTGTTACTGCCTTTTTTTTTTTCCTTAAAATGAGCAAGTTCATGTTGCTACTTGCAGGTGAAGTAAGAAATCACCGACCTCAGTTCAAACAGATATACATTACTTCCAAGAGATAGATTATTAGGAAAGCGCAGCGTGGGCTTCAGAGAGAATGGTCCATGGAAAGGATAGAATGGTTGTGTATAAGAATTATGTTCGGACATGCCAAAGTTGTATTTTTTGGGAATTGGAAATTTTGAAAGTCATTTTGACTTTATTTTTTTAGGTATTTCTTTATTTCATTCAAATTCAGCATTTCATAATGTTTGTCAGTCTTTCCCTTCCCATGCCATTATTATGATGATTGTGATGTGGGCCCTTGGTTTCAGGTCTTTGATTTTCTTTGTGATCAAGTTTTTAGCAGCTCTTCACTAGAGAAGAGAGTGCAAAACCTTCCCCCCCCCCCCTCAGAGGTGTTTGCCAGACTTCTAGTTACGTTCTAAGTACTTAATTTCAGAAAAACTCAATCTTAATCAATAAGTTAAAAGCGGAAAAATGGAGAAAATCCAGGAAATGATCCTAGGCGATGCTATAGGCAGTCTGCTTGGCTGCATGAAAAATTTTGTTTCAGCAACAAGAGCAGGATGAATTCCTAGCCGCCAGCTCTTTTCCATTTTATGTTAACTCAGACATGGTTGCTTAAATTAGAAACTCTTCAGCGATAGCTGCTCAAAATTGCAATGTTCATATGGCTTGAGATACATATGCCCCCAATCATGTTGCCGAACCTTGAAAAGGCTTCAAGGAAATTTCCAATGTGGCACATGAGCATACTCACGATACTTGGGGTTATTCTTCTATGCCTGCCTCATTATAAAACGTTAATATTTTTTTATCTACTTCACACACATGAGATTTCAGACTACATCACCGATGGAATTTTGGCTAGACAAGCATATTCATGACCGTGCAGGTTGGTTATTACCGACTCACCTAAGTAAAATGAAACTGAGATTACAAATGCCAAGGGGTAGGGGGAGGGGGGAAGCCAAGAGGCACACTGGTATCCATATCCATACAGCATACAATCTCTAGTTAAATGATAAACATATTAGTATTACATTTTCTGAAAATATCAAATCAAATTGTTAACCATTGACCAAGTACAATATTTACAACAGTGCACTACATTTGTCATCTCTCTCTCTCTCTCTGTATCCACATCATTCAGTATCAAGGGTTTGGAAAGTGCTTCATATGTGGAAGCAGGTAATCCATGAAACATAGGTTGGTATTAAAGCATCTGTAAACAGAAACTGAGGCACTGAACAGATATACAGCCACCTAAGAAGCATAATGAAAAAACTGAAAGGGAAACAAAAAAATAAATGATGGAAGCTTTCTTGCAGTTTCCATACTTAAAAGGCTGCTAGTTATGCAACAATTATGAACCACAAAAATGGGGCACCGAGAGTGGGAACACCAGTCCAGAAATTAGGCAGATTCCTTCATTTTTTTTTTTTTTTAACGAAAGGAAAATTGTTTGTACCCCTAACAAACTGTAAAATAGGAACAACATAACTGTTAAAATCACTATTGGAGAATCTTAGAAAACGTATGTAAAAAATTTGAACATGTCAACAGAATTGCTAATGCAGAAGCAACATCAGAATGCAACTCTTACATTAATATCATTGCCTAGCGAGATTTCTTTAGACGTTTGGCAGGCCGCACTGTCTCTTTCCTTGAATCCTCTGGAGCCTTTAGGTCAATAAATGGCTGCAAGCATTTTAAACACACTAAAATGAGATATAAAGCCTTAAACAATATGATGAATTGTTATACCTACACCATTTTTTTAAGCAAAAACCGCAGCAATGAATTTCCTTCAGCTGAAAATGAGATCTGAGATAGGTTTTCTAAAAATTATTGTTGGATGTCAAAAGGTTGGGCCGCTTAAGAAAAGGAAGACTGAGAACCAAGGGGAAAAGGATCACAAACAATTATATCGAACTTAACCAACTCAAGCTAGCCATATAGGCACCATACTAGTTTACTGGCCAGGTGGCTTCAACCGTATGTCTATCTCAGCAGTTTAATTATATGATTGGCCTATTCTTACTGTATTTGTCATGGTCCAGTCTAAGCTATGAAATGTGCCTTGGATTAAATGAACTGTTACGATAATGATTTCAAATGTCTCTGTTCACAAAGGAGCATGGTCATTTTGTTCAATAAAAATGTAATAAACTACCAATATTCTTCCAAGTTCTTGCAGGAACATTTCGTTCTGAGCCTATCTTGTTTAAGCTTTCACCCGCTCTCAATCAAAGTAAACCATAAGACGTCCATGACCAATGAGATATTCCAATTTGCAGTCTGAAGTGATAGAGGTTCAAAATAGCCTACATAAATAGACTTTGTAAAGTGACACATGGATAGACTCGGTAAAATAGCCCACTGATAAGCTTGACGGGTGATTCTCCAATCAATTGCCAAAAATGAAACCTTTTTGCACTTGACAACATTATCAAACATAACACCTTACAAATGAGAGAAAATATAGTAACATATAAAACAAGTCGGAGGGCATTGTTTCTAACCTCTTCCCATTTTCTTTGAAGTTCCAAAAGCTCTTGACAATATGCAAGGCACTCCGCATGGTAGACCGCAGCCAACTCTTTTATCAAGGCCTTCCTTTTAATAATTCCAATCACTTCAAGGAAAAATATGGCGTGTGAGAGATACAGAGTAGGATGATGATGATCGTAAGTTGGTGTCTACACATGGAAAGGACTTCAGCCAAACAACTATTAAAAAACAAAATGCCAATGCAGTGATGTTTTCGTGTCAATCAAAACAATTTTTTATTTTAAACAAAAAAAGGTGTTTCCGGAGAAGCTAATGCCAACAAAGACTCTTCACAGGCAAAGAAAATAACCAGAGAGTACCCCATTCAACACAAAGAACTAATTCAACAGGATCGTAGATTCAGACCCTAAAGATCATCAATTCAAAAAAAAAAGAAACGATTCCCATAAATTTTCGCAAAGATAAAGAAAACAGAACTAATCAAATATATTATCAATTCCATTGCTCCTATTACATACACAGGAACGAAACCCTAAAACACAAAACAAACAGAGAGAGAGAGAGAGTTACTTCGACTAGGATCAAACGGTGGTGGCGGTGGTAGTGGCGGTGGCGAAGGAGGAGGATCGGCATGAGTGGAAGCTGGGAGAGCCGGCGAAGGTTGTTGAGGGTGGTCTTGGACCATGTCGTGGTGGTGGGGATTGTGGGTAGAACGTCGAAGGATGTTCGTGTACGCTAGAAGGCAGACATTATGGAAGGGAGCGAAGATGATGATTGATTATATAGGAAGTGGTGTGAGAGACGCTGATGCTAGTGCTCGCTTGCACGGTGGACACCCATTTGATGTGAGATCAACGTGTTGTGTTGCTGAGTCTTTGGCGGACTTTGGCTTTTGGATTTCCTTCACTTACAATCACCGGCACCCTACCCTTACCAATCCCAGCCCCACCGCACTCTGCAGTGAAGTCAATTCAAGTCAAAACGGCTGCTCCGGCCAATGCCAATTATGTGATTATTTTTTTATAAAAAAATAAAATTAATATTACACATTCCGTGACTTTTTTTAAAAAAAAAATTTTAAAAAAAAAAAAAAAAAACAAATCTTGTAGTATATGAGTTAATTAGAAAGTGAGCTCTTCGTTAATCTTTTGCCCACAAATTGACTTATTGATGTATTACATTAGGTAAAATTAATTTTATTATAAAATGAATTTAATTTATTATATAAAATCTTATCAATTTCTACTTTTATTTTTATAAAATCTGTTTGTAACTATAATACTTATCCTTGTAAAAAATAATATACTTACAACTCTTTCCACAAATCTTTATATAATAATATTTTAAATGCGGGATATGTTTGTAAAATAATTTATAAAAATAATATTATTTTACATAAATATTTTTATTTTAAAATACAATTATATAAATAATTATATAAAAGATTATACGTGTATCTCTAATTTTGTTGTTCTATGAGCATCAACTTAAATACGTTGTAGTTTCATAAATACAATCTTCAGTTTAAAAAAACAATTAAGTTAACAGGCATTTAGGAAATAATAAATGAAGTTTTTATTTATCCATGTTATACGTGCATGATTCTAAATTTGAGATCTTAATTTTTAATTTTTTGTAAAATTAATATCTAAATTTTAAAAAATTCACAATTAAATACAATTATAAGAAAACTAAGTATAGTTTAAATTTAGAGATAAGTTGAGATGGTTTGTAAATAGTAAAATAAAATATTATTTTTTTAATATTATAACTGTTTTGATATTTAAAAAAATTGAATTGTTTATTATATTTTATGTAAAAATTATAATAATAAAATTAGATGAATTGAGGTGAATTTTAAATTCAAACCACCTTACTTCCAAGTCAATTAACCCAAGTATATATTTAAGGTGGCATACTAATCATACAGTAAATTTTTAACAATTGACAAAATTAAAACTTCTTAAAAATTAAATATTTATTTTGTAAAATTAAAAATTGAAGCCTCGTATTACAAAAACTTGAAAATCAGGATTTTGTAATTAACCCAAAAAATAACATAAGCTTTCGCTAAACCCAGAAGGGCGAAAACTAAAACCCGGCCTTCTTTTTTCTTCCTCCAAGGGTTTGCGTTTTTGGTCGTCTGCCTAGTCCAGTGAGGTTATCAAAAACTTTCAGGGATCCATCTCACGCATCCACACGCAGAGGGATAGAGGTAGAGAGAGAGGTCCCGCAATCAACCATGAGTCTGATAGCAGGCTCGTACGAGAAATACATATGGGGCTTCAAGCTCAAACCACTTGAAACCCCGTACCTCGTACTCACCCCTCTTTTCTCCTACCCATCCCACCAATCCCCCATCACTACCGTCGCCGCATGCGGCCACGTCGCTGCCTCTGGCGGCGCCGACGACACCATCCACCTCTACGACCTCCCCTCTGCCTCCTACCTTGGCTCCCTCCACGACCACTCCTCCTCCCTCACCTCCCTCTCCTTCTTCTCCCCTCCCAACCTTTCCTTCCCCCGTAACCTCATCTCTGCCGCCTCCGACGGCTCCGTTTCTATCTTCGACGCCGACCCTTTCGTCCTCCTCAAGTCCATCCGCCCCCACAGGAAGGCCATCAACGACCTCTCCGTCCACCCTTCTGGAAAGCTGGCTTTAACTGTGGCCCGCGACGAGTGCTTGGCCATGCTCAACTTGGTGCGTGGGAGGAGGAGCTTTTGTTGCAGGCTGGGAAGGGAGGCCAGTTTGGTGAACTTTGATTTGGGTGGGGACAGGTTTTTCATGGTTGTGGAGGACAAGGTCGGGGTTCACGAGGCGGAGGATGCTAGGTTGCTGTGCGAGTTGGAGAACCCCAAGCAGAAACGGGTCCTTTGCGCCGCGCCCGCCGAGGTTAGTTTTTGTTAGAATTTCTGTGTTTTGGTGTGCTTGGTTTTGGGTTTGGTTTTGAGTTTTTGAAGTTGGGTTATGGTTACCGGTGTTTGCTGATTTATTGTTCCGTTTGATGGCATATAGTGATTGAAATGTGTTAGGTAAATTGACGTTTTGTTTTGTTTTTTTTTTTGAAAAAAATTGACGTTTTGTTGGGGATAAAATGGTGGGAAAAAAAATGAAAACTTTCAAAATTTATATGCTTTGGGGCTGCGATAACTTTTAATGGTTGAGCAATTTCATGTGAATTCTAGCAATTCAAAGTGCATGTATGAGCCGTCTATTATTGCTGAGTCGTCGCATCTTTTTGAGTGATGTGGCATCATGTGTTCCCTTGTACGCAGAGACAGTTTTGTAGGGAATGAGCTATGCCATTCATTCTAGTTGATGTGACCATGACATACTCCGTTGTCAATTGGTAGATTTTCATTTTATAGAATGGAATTTATAGGTTCCTTGGCTCTGATCCAGTGCAATTTTTATACTATTTATTTTAGATTTAAATGGGCGAGTTTTCATGATTTCCTTGCATATATTTTTACTTTCTATTTCTAATCAGGCGCTCCTCTTATATAGGACCCGTGTACTTGGGCTATGCCTTTTATGTGTTTTAATAAAATTTTCAATCACTTACTAAAAAGAAGTTCTAATGTAGTTCTACTTATCCAAAAAAAAGGTTCAATCCTATTTCTTGTTTCTGTTGGTTCCAGTAAGCAACTAGTACAAGTGTTCGTGTTCCTTGATATCCACTTCAATATTTTTTTTCTCTGATTATTTAATATTTTTGGGAGAGATTTTTCATCGATGAAGGCTAGGCAAATTTCTCAGCATCTTTGCACTGACATTGAGAACGAATTTAAGCTGGTTTTATATCCACATGGCCTTTTTTGATAAGTATATCCACATGGTCAACCTTCTATAATAAGGAGAAAGGATGGATTTAATTCAAATACCAACAAACCGTAATGGTCCAATGGAGTCTCTTGGTTGCATTTGTCTTACCCTTGTTTACAGCACACAGCTGTTTATTATATGGTTCTTAGTCTATACATGAGGCAATGTCTAGTTGTTGATCATTTTTCCCCTCTTTTAAATAAAGTTGTGTAAAATTTAGTTTTTCTCTACAGAAGAAAAAAATGTTAAATAAGTTGTTGCAGTCAATAAGTTTTTCCCTACCCGCACCTTCCAGGTGGGCACCCCTGGCCACACCGCAAGTTGGGCCCCCAGGCCCCGCCCCCCATGAGTAGGTGCCCCAATCTAAATGACGGGGGGAGGATTGGCCCTCAAGGCCATCCGCCCATGGCGGCAGAGACCCATGTCCCAGTGGGGGCGACAGAGAGAGGGAGAGAGACTGGTGATGGTGACAGAGAGAGGAAACAAAGACAGAGAGGAAAGAATGGGAGACCGGTGGGAGGGGGGAGTTTTGAAACAAAATCTCAGATAAAACAATGTCATTTTATTAAATCTTTTTAATATATATAGGGTCGGGCGAACGGGTGAAAACCAGGGCAGTCTTGGGCCTAGCATGGGCCCCATCCGCCGGCATCTATAACGTGCAGGCGTCCGCCCGCACCCCTGCCATGTGCAGGCAGGTGCCCCCCGGCCACCCCAGGCGAGGCCCGGACGGAAGGGGGGGTGGATGCGAGGGCCTGCTGCCCAACCCTAAAAGTAACATAGCTACAATTGGTCACAAGGAATCCCTAAAACGCACACGAGGAGGTGTATCATGCTTTTTTTTATAAATTCTAACATTGGTAATATTATTATAGCTTCAAACCATAGTTTAATCTTTGACATATATACCATCCATGATATAGAAACATGAACAAGGGAAAACAGTTTATCACTTGGCCTTAATGATATTAGCAGCAGAATACTAGGTTTGGGTGTGGTTGGGGGTATTAGTTGGCTTCAATTTTCATAATTGATATAGACGTGAGGTTGCAAGGTATCACCATTTTTAGGCTTACAGTGACAGAAACTACAATCTCGTGACAGTTACCAATAAAAGGGGGAAAAAAACCTTCAATCTCGACACTTCAGGGGTAGAGTTCTAGTGGGACAAACAAGGTCTTTCATTTTTATGATATTTGAATTTTATTGTTTAATGAAGATGGTCAAAACGAAGTCCTATTTTCTGGAGATAGAAAGCAACTGAATGGATCTATTTGGATACTATTTTCTAGTTTTGGACGAAGTTAAGCTTGTCAAGAAAAAAAAAAAAAAAACTGATGGACCAAGTTTCATTGAACTCCCATTTCACATTTTCTTAACAATTTATGGTCCCGGTTTAATTACCAAAATTTGTTTAATGTTGACAGAATGGAGTTCTATATACTGGTGGTGAGGACCGAAATATTACGGCATGGGACACGAGAAGTGGGAAGGTTGCATATTGCATTGAAGATGCACACTCTGCCCGTTTGAAAGGTATTGTTGTGCTCACGAGGAATGATGGTACTGCTTCTGGTGATGACCCCCTTTTAGTGGCATCTGCATCATCAGATGGGGTGATACGTGTCTGGGATGTTCGCATGGCCATTAAAGAAAAGCCAAATCCATTGGCTGAAGCTAACACAAAGTCAAGGCTAACTTGTCTTGCTGGATCATCTCTTAAATGTGAGTGTGACGAGTCCCCTCCTGCTTTTATGATCTGCTTTGTTTTCTTGTAAGTTGTGAATCATTGATATGTCCTCACTTCTTTTTCAGCTAAACAACCTCGGCCTGGAAGCAGCAGCATTCAAAAAGAGCAGGATGAAGAGATGGAAGATTCATGATATTAATAAAGATCATGACTCCTGAAGAAGAAGTATGAATTGCTGATTGGCAAAATTAGCGTAAATTTCTTGAATTGCTGCTTATAGGTTTTCTCTGAGAAATTTAGTGTGTTCTGTTAACTCAAATGTCAGGCTCAATTAGCCGACAGATGAATTTTGATGTTTATGATACTTGCTTATAGTAATTTAAATGGGTATAGTTTGAGTTTCTCTCATGTCAATGTATACGGATTCGTCTGCTCTTAGGGTAGTCCCAATATATTTCTTTATTCTTTGGTTTCTCGTAAGTCGATTAATTAATCCATAGGCATCTGAGTGAGAGGCTACTGATGGCTATCATACGCACTCTCCATTTAGAGACATCATAGAGGGAAAGTTTTTCCAAAAGCTTCTCCAAAGAACGAAATTGAAGTTTAAGACGGTGTTTCTGAACTCTTGTTTCTAGCCTTTTCTCTTTTGGAGGCAACTATTGTTTCTAGCAAGCTAGAGCCAGGGGTTTTCTTCAATCCTCCAACTCTTAGAAAGCTCCTCATTTTAGCGACACCATCCCTGTTTACAGCTGCTGCATAAATATTTTTGAAGAATATGTAATCTCCAGCATTTTTTGGTTCCATGGTTATGATCTTCTCGACGGCAGACTCTGCGACCCTGGTTTCTGTGTGCATCTAGCAGGCACTTGAGTTGTTTGGAAACCATAGCTTTCCATCATCTCCTTGAAACGTTCCTGACCTTTTTTAATAATGCCTGAATTTACACAGGCTGCCAATAGCCCAAGAAAGGTTACTTGGTCTGGTTTCAAATTTAATGATTCATTTGGTTGTACAAATCACGACATTTAGACCAGTACTCAAATCCGTGCCTTGCATATGCACTGATCATAGAGTTCCACTTTATTATATATTTGCCATTGGTCTGGTATTTTATGATTTCGAGCATTAGTATTGGTCTACGCATATATGCATATGCATATCCAAAATCATCTCTTTTGCATATCCATTTTAACATTCAAGCAAAACTTTCATATTAGCTTATGCATATTTGAGACAAAATAATAATAAAATATTATTTTATTATTATTAATTTTTTTTCTAAAATCAATTTTTTTATATATATTTTATAATTTGTATCCACTATATACATTTGACATTAATAATACAAATGCAATAATAAAAGTATAATTTTTTTATATATTATATTAAAAATATAATAAAATGATAAAAAAATATATAATATATTATAATAATAAAATGAATGTGCAGGTGAAGGCTTGTTGTGTTGTTTTGAGGGAGGGAGAAGAGGAAATGATTGTGAGAGAGAGTGGGAGGAGAGAGAAATAATTAGTAAAATAACATTTGAAGAGTGAATAGTGGATCTCTAAATTTGTATAGACACTGTTTATAACTATGCAAAAATATAGAGATGCATAATCGAATGTGGAGGAATTTAAGTTCATATTATGTAAATATGATTTTGTATATGCATATGCATAAGCCAATGTAAATGCTCCGCCCCAATATTTACATAAGCAACCAAATTGTTGATGAGTGTAACAACTAACAACATCGGCTTACTCATCATCCTCCATCTTGGCAAGCAGAGAGAATGCATCAATGCCCTGATCATCATGGATCACATATCCTTTAATGATTGTACTCCAAAAAACCAGAGCCTTATTCATCAATGAATAAATAACCTTTTTCTAGCAGAATCTAAAGAAGTTAATGATTGTCAAGGGATCTTCTATTTATTTGTTATATAAAAACTCTAGCAGCATGAACATATGTGCTCTCGTAGCTCAGTTGGTTAGAGCACCCGTTTAGTAAGCGGGAGGTCTTGAGTTCGACTCTCAACGAGAGCAAAAGCATATCCTGAATACTCTTTTGTCACCCTCCATATATTTCATCCCTCATGTTCATGTTCATGTTCAGCACCGCCGCTCTGTATTTTTCTTGATTGGTCTATATACTTAAGTTTAATTTGGACCCAACAACAACGAGACACAGCTAAAACCTTCCACAAGAACTCCATTTCCGAAGGAAAAAGTTAACAATCATCAGAATTAAGCATTATCTTTATTGTGGATGGCGAAAGATCATCACTAGGTGAAGTAGTACATGCAAAACTGGGTTGCAGTTGCGCCAGCTAGCCCTTCTCATATCTCACCTGCAGAAATCATCCATTTCTAAGAAAATATATTTCTAACCGTGAATTATACAACGATCGCGTAATCATTTTGAAAAAAATTGAATAAAATATGGAATCCACATAAAAAAAATTAATTTTTTAATAGTAGACCTCACTCTTTTTCAAAGCGATTACGTGACGTTTACGTATTTCACAGTTGTATGTAGAATTACTCTTCTCCTAAATTAGAGGGCCAGGCGCGAAAATTATATAGAAGTTTCTTCTTCCTTTGATCCTGATCTCCATGGTTTTAATTTTTGCCTTTTCATCCAGAGAGATGTGGCCTGCAGACGTGCAAGGTTAATAATTAATTGAATATAGATATGATCAGAGGATCCATGACAATTAATGTTTTGGTTGTATATTGAAGCACTTGGTAATTAATATTAATTAATTAAACCTTTTGCTTATATTTTTATCAGTTAATTTTGTACAATATCTAAAATCATGTAATTAAGTTGTTTTATATATCAACGCTTTAATTAATAATTGTCCAGTATTTAAAATGTATCATCTCAATAAATTATATGATTGAAGATAATAAAATTAAGAATGAAGATCAATAGCATTGCTCTCAGCTAATAATTAGTTGCCAACAAATACTTGGAACGGCCTTCCAATTATAGCCCTAGTGTGATCAATAGCATTGCTCTCTTTCATGATCACACTGATGTCCAGCCGATCGAAGGGCTGGCATAGAGCTAGAGGAAAGATGAATCCCTTTTCTATCTAGGTGTTAAAATTGTTTTACAAGTGTAAACAATAATTAATTAAACACATGATATATATAATATGAATAAATATAGATAGAAGTCACTATTTAGAACATCTATTTTGTACACATGATATGGCATCATCTAGACCACACATCTCCCTAAGTGAGTGTTGAGAACAATCAACTAAAAGCAGCCACACAATAAGTACAAAGTGTACTGCTATAATAATTTCTCCCTAATATTACTCATACAATATATTCAGACACGCAAACGAATAGTACAGTTATAGATCGATGGTCAGATAATTAATTCCACCACCGGACCCCAATTGATCGAAATTCTGACCCCGCTTATAAATAAGAACATTAATTATAAAGTAGATGGATCATGATCAGTAGTAATGGCTAAAATGGAAAAAGCTGTTGTGGTCTCCGCCCCGTGTACCGTACGTATGCCATCCACGACTGAAGTTGATAGTGACAACTGGTACTAGTTAATGCTTCTAAAAATTCCTTGGACCACACCTTTGATTTGGCTATTAATAATATTTAACATGGCCACCTTATCATGTAGCGACATTATAATAATTTATCTATTCTCTAGCTGGTATATATATTTATATATATATATATATAACATAATTTACATCACTTAAATGATAATATTTAATTTATAAAAATATTTTAAATTTTTTTTTCTAAATTAAATTATGTCATGTAAGCATACGCACATTTTGCTAGTACATTATTCATACCTGCTTGAGAAATCAAATAATGAAAATGTGGAAAGGCGTGACCCTGAAATTATAACCAGCTAGCTAGGATTAAAATATGAAAAAATCTGCTTCACACTCTACTGTGTGAAGCAGCCCCAGCACACTTAACGTGCTGGGGTGAAAAAAAAAATTATGTGAAGTGTGTGGAGAGTATAATGTACGATAGAGTATAATATAGTATTTCTCTTAAAATATTGCAGCAAGAAGCTTGTGCCTTCGATCTATCTGCTTAATTTGCACCTTAATTAATTAATCAAGATCAAATCAATCACATGAAGTCATGCTAGCTAGTAAAATATTATCAGAATTAACGGAACTGATCCTTATATATATGCTTTATGATTCTTGCACGTATGGATCGACGATGCCCCAAGAAAACTAGGTAAACAAACAGGCATCATGACGTTCATCTGATCTCTGTAACCATATATATCATATATAATTAATACTTGATCACTTTATCAGAAGCCAAAAAAAGTGCGGGGAAAATTAGGAGATCAATGTCACTGAAATGAAATTGTAATATATATACATATGATCGTTTCATGGAACTTTAATTGTCAAATAAAGCCCAATTATTTCTTCATTCTGATCATTTCGAAAGGCACATATATGACACATTTAGACTAGCTAGCAAAACCAGTTCATAAGATCAAACAAGAGTCGCTAAATTGCGAAAGTCAGAAAAGATTTAAAAAAAGAAAAAAAAAAGGAGATCTAGTAACTTTTTGATCTAACTGGAGACTGTCATGCAGAAAACTTCCAACGTAAACGTCCATGCTTTTACTTTAAAAAAGAAAATTCACGGATTACATGCAGATCTTGCAGTCGTCGAGTTTCATTAAATTAAGCTACTAAGCACACTGGCAGTTGTGACTGTATCCCGGGAAGGAATTCGGCACTTCCAAGAAACAGGTCGACTGTGCGGACAAGAACGGCAGCACCGATGCTGCCTGACATATCTCCACGCATTCGTTTTCGTTTTCTTCTTCTTCTTCATAGATAGTTTCCAAGGTTATCCGGAGCCTGGAAACTGTGACGAAGCGAGGCGGAGACACCGCGGAGAACGGGGTTAATGGTGAAGTATTTGGAGGGGAGAGACTTCGTGGGCTGATAAGGATGAGAGCCATGGTTTTTGGGGTACTGAATATGGCACTCGCGACCACTAAGAGTTTGATTCATGAAAGAAGAGGGAAGGTTAGCTAGCTTAGCTCATTTGGCATCCTGGGTTCGTTCGATTTATATAGAAAGCTGCATCGGTTAACTATCCTTGCGCTTTGCTGTAATGACGAGAATATCCTCTCTCTCTCTCTCTCTCTCTCTCTCTGTTTTTTTATGTTCATTTTCTCAACTCGTGCCTTGTACAAACATAAATAGAGTACCAAAGGAATTAAGTAATTAAGAGCTAGCTGGTACTGATCAACCAGATTTTGGGTTTTGACGTGCATGCTATCTTAATTAATGAGACTAATGTGCATGTAAACGTAGTTACATGTATTATTTTTATTTTATTTATGAACTTTAATCAGTCCACCTATGCATTACGTACGTAGGTCCGCTGCTAGAATTGTGTGTGTATATATATATATATATATATATATATATATAGTATTTGAGAGAAATGTAACGACGAAGCTATATAGAATAGATAAATATGTGTGTATATATATATAGTACTTGGTCGAGTTGGAACCACGTTGTCCATAAGAAAAGAATAATTCTACATACAACTGTGAAGTGCGTAAATGTCACGTAATTATTTTGAAAAAGAGTAGGGTCTACGATTAAAAAATTAATTTTTTTCATGTGAGTCACGTGTTTTATTCACTTTTTTCAAAACAATTACTCGACAGTTACACAATTCACGGTTATAAATATTTTTTCTCACAAAGAGTATCTTTTCTCATAGGAAAAAGAGTGGCATGACTTGCTTTATGAATTAAATGCAAATTTTGGAGCATACTCGTTTGGGTATAGCTTCGGTTTCCAATCAACTCCTTTTGAATTTTGGAGAAGGCAGCTAGCTTCATTCATTTGGCAGCCAGCATGAATATTATGTTACCCCTTAATTTCTTTGGCATGGCCCCCCAAAAAGGATAAATGCTCGTTCAATCAACATAAGTCACACATGCACAAAATATTCCCGAATTTCTTTGAACTTTTTGAAGCACTTTTTTGCATTAATTACGTGCCCTAGTCCACACGAAATAGATCATCAAGATCATGCCAATAGGCATGCTATATAGCGATGGTAGTTTTGGCGGTGGCCGGGTTTGTATTCATGGAGGAATTTTCGTGGAAAATTTTGAAAAAAGGGGGAGGACTGCGCCGCTAGTACTGTTAAGTACAACTTTAGCATGCAGCCGTAGGGATAAGGATCATGGGTGGACGTGGTTATATCGTATATATTGGTGGCGGGGATGATGATAGCAGAAAGATAACATGATCAGTACGTAAAATATCTGATATATATATATATTATATATATATATATATGTTTGATCGATCTCCAATAATCCGGATTAATCCATAATCCACAAATAGAGTACTAGGTGATCACAATTTATATGAAGTTTTACCGGACATGGATGCATGTTTTTTATGAAGAAGTGCCGGCCTAGTAACGATGTATTTGTAAGCTTTTTAGCTTCGGTTTGGATTGGAAATTCATCTCATCATTACAACTTTATCGAATTTTCATATAAAATATAATAAATAATTTAATTTTTTTAAATTTCAAAACAATAACAATATTAAAATATAATATATATTCTAACAATATTTCATCTCAACTCATATCTAAATCCAAACGAGACTATGTGTAATTGTATTCGCACAATAAAATTATAAGGTTCTTTCCCTTTTGCATGCATTGGCAGTTTTTACCTATCACTACAAGAAAAAGGGCCATTTCCAGCGTTTTTAATATCGCCGCAACTATAATCGCCGGTAAAAATAAGTATTTGCAGCGATTTCCATGCCGTCACAGACTTTCAGCTCAAATTCGTAATCTGATGTTCACTGTTTTATTTTGCGGCGAGTTTTGATTATTGTAGCGATATTTTTTGACGCAATAGGAAATTTAAACTGTAGCACCATTTATTTTTCGTCGAAAGTGAATAATCAACGCAATAGCCCTTTTTTGCGGCGTAGATTATCGTCGCAATAATCGACGTTGTCAGCGTAAAATAGATGGCCCATTTAATTGCGGCCAATTATTTGTTATTTGCAGCGACATTGAAGCGCCAGAAATATTGTAAAATTAATGTTCCGCCGCGGGCGCCTTATTTCTCCCACCCTTCCCAAAATTTTTGGCAGCGAATTTTTCATTTCGCTGTTGAATTTTTTAAAAGGCGCAACAACTGCGACGGACTGCCGACGGAGCAGAAATCGCTGCATATACTTATTTGCAGCGATTTTGGGCATTATTAGCAGCGATTTTAGGCGCCGGGAAAGGTGCTGTTTCTTGTAGTGTATGATCGTCAACTAATTGATCGGAACCTTACATACGGCCTCCATGAAATCAATCATATTAATTAGTATATGAGAAATCATTTATACAAGTTTTAAATATATAAATAGCCTAGACTTTTGTAAAAAGGAGGATTATACCTCAAAATAATCTAAAATTTAATTATTCTTTTTTAATAAAATTCACATTTTTATTAAAAATCTATACGAATTTATTTATTTGAAACGAAATTATTCTTAGTTGATATATATTCATTAATTGATCGCGTACGTCGGTGTTGTATCTCAATACGTACAATTACTGCATGCATGCTGAAATATGTTGTCGGCAGGCCAAAATCCCCCTACAAAATCCCCCTAGCTAGATTATCTATATATTATTTTGTAATTTATGTGATTATATCCATTCGCATTACTTCCAAGTTCTGACAGTAGGACTTCCTCGGTCGCAAGTACTCATATATGAATGTGCCAAGAACATGCTCATGATGTTAATTGAACTGTCTCCCAACTGGCTTACAGCTTTAGAAATGCCCTTGCTAATACTTCATCTATCATGTAAGAAAAATGCTTTTTATTAGTATTATTTACCCACCAATACCCCATATTTTATAAAAAAATATTCTTATATTTTATGAAAAATATTCATACACCTAAAATTATAAGTGTATAGTGTGAGAATAAATAATGACTGAAGTATAATAAATCTCATCATTAAAACTATGAGGGATGTTACTCATTATCTCACACTACACAAATATTTTACGTATTTTAAAATTATTTTTTATTTTATTTTATTTACTTTTTATTCTTGTTAAACTAATTGAATTATTCTACTTATCATCCATACAAAATATATTTATTATAGGAAAAATAAAAATAAAAATTAAAATAAATATAACGTGTGATGTGTGAGGATGATAAGTAAAATTATTTACTTTTGTATCTTCTACGTACGTACTCCCATCAATTTCCATGCATGTCACTCCCGTGTTTTTACGACTCGCGCGCCTTACTGGTTATAAATATGCAATTAGAGTTTGTAATTAGCGTTTGTTTATAAATTCTTTTAAAATTATAATAATATATTTATCAAAATAGTATTATTTTCATTTAATGAAGAGCTTGTACATGCGGTCTTTATTTAGAGACTGTAAATATAATTTCTCAAATATATATATATATAAAGTATAGTGTTGCCCTTACAGTACTTTGTCCTGACGTCTTTGCCTTCACGACATGCATGGTTTAACACCAAAAGAAAAACAACATACTTTTAATCATTAATTGCAAAATATTACGATCTATCGAGTTGAGAAGACGTAGTACTATACGTACGTAGTACTCTAGCTAGCTAGTTCATTTTTTTATTAGTTGGATTAATCATTACTTTCCAGTTTCTATTAATTACTTGGTCAAACTCATGATGAATTACCTTCACTTTATGAGCACCATATCGAGCTAAGGCATATGTGGTAGGTATTTTTTCTTTTGATTTAAAACCTTCAATTCCTTTATTAATAGGGTTATATTTCTCTATCGATCCTTGAATTTTCTTCAGCCGTACAGAACAAAAGTTGAAAGGGATATATCATGACTACCACCACCCGATCAAAAAGAGCGCCTTTGTCGCTTGCTATTCCCTCATTGCTGTCATCTACATCGCCCATACTTATCATGTATAAATTTTCCGAGCAAATCATCTTCATCATCATGCATGATCACCATCATCAGTATATAAGTATCATGTATATATATATATATATAGTAGGTCCCAAAACTTAGCATCAACATCAAAGCCCCAGAGTTTGTCCATGATCATGAATTTACAAGGTAGGTTAATATCTGCACAAGTGCAAGTTTCACTCGCATGGAATGATCGATCATGCTATAGATGATCCAAACGAGAGGAAGCTGATTTATTAATTTGTATATGGAGGCCAAGGCAATTAAGGACCCAAACCTAATTAATTAATTTGGTCAGCTAGCTAGCCTGGATTAATCAGCATTAATGTCATATTTGGTCGACATATTCCCCATATATGCGTGCATGCATGCATGTGATATATATACATATATATATATATATATATATATATATATATATATATATGAATGAGAAAATGAAGTACTAGTACTGGAAAGAACAAGGAAATAATTAAGCCCGGCCCCTTGTTAGCTAGAAAATTAAAAGGTCTGATTTAGATCATCATGAAAAGTATGCATTTATATCTTTCGGTGAATGCAGACCACAAATCCACTAACAGTACTCTAGCTGTTCGTGCCTTGGATAAGAGGTTAAGGTGTAGAAGCTAGCGTTGAAGAAAAAAGAGAGAAATGGGTGTGTTTCAATGAAGACAAAACTTTTAAAAATTGTGGACGAACATGTTGAAGATGACGGATCATGTCAAGATTGTCATGGAGGCATCCTTTTACGTACGTATTGTTTGAGAGGTCCCCATCATCCTACTGACATCACACTCTAATTTCTTTAAATTGCATGTGATCCATTTGCAAGATCAATATTGACAGATCTCGATTAATGGTACGGTTTATCATGTGATTCCCGCATATCCTCTTAGGATGATCATGTCCTTATGGACCATTCACATACATACATACATGTGTGTATAATATGTACATGTGTATATATGCGTGTGTATATATATATATGTGTGTGTAGCTTGCAGCTTACACAATGACATAACCAAATTAATCACATCATCTTTGCTCCTACAATTAAAAGATAACATGCATGTACAATAATATATATAATTTCCAAATGATCTACCTATTTGTAGAAGAAAAAAAAATGTTCAAAATGCTGGCCGTTAAACTTTAAAATAGTTTATGTGATTTACCTTTTGGGCCAATTTCTTTCTATATATGCTCCACGCTTTAATTTTCTACTCCTATGATTTTAATTTTGTTCAGATCAGTGATTATGTTAATTAACCTTTTATTTGTAAACCGTCGGGAATTTATTAGTAAATTCTAATAAATTTTATTAGAAAATTTATTTGTAAGCCCACTTATTGCCACACCCATGCAACACATCATGACTATTGATATAGCTAGAAACCTTCCAATCATTTGATACAAAGTTATTAAGAGGGTAATTATGTGGACCCCCAACTCCATATACGGGAATACGGGAATCGAGATATCCGGATGATCACAACAATGTCACGCATCCCAACGATAGTGCCAAGTATGTGTACATACAACAGTGTACAAAAACAACGTAATGGATAATTTAAGTAAGTCAACTAAGTACCAGAATTTTCAATACAAATTAATATATATAAGTAAAACGTTTAAAAAGAGTTATACAGTCATCCCAAAATAAAATATAATACAAGTCCAAATACAATTACGAGTGATCCCATATCACTCCTCCGGCGAAGCCGAATCCTCAGGCTCACCCTTAGCTTCATCTGCATCAAAATCTGCATTACCATAAGTACAGTATCACAGATAAGTATAATCCAAACAACTCACGAGAATAAAAAATACATTAATGCAACCAACATGCATGCAAATGATGAAGTATGCATTATTCTCAAAACATCATTTTTCCCGAAAATGATTATTTTCCAACGCACGCCAAAATCTCATTTGGCCAAAAAATAATAATCCTTCATTTTTCCAGAAAATGACCCACACAAAATCTTTTTATCCAACACACGCTATTTTCCCAGAAAATAGCTCATTATCCATTTTAACCATATGCACCATGATCTTCCCTAGGGACCATCCGCATACCCTGACCCCCTTCGCCACACCACGGGTAACGACCGTGTGTGTGACTTCGTAACGAGCGATGCCCAGTTCCACGCCCAGCACGTACGTGGCCAAGCATCCTCTAACCCCCGCCAGCAGAGGGGCCATGGAGTCGGCAGGAGAGCGTTATCATCCCTTCCAATCCCGTTGTCGCCCAGGGACAGCCCAGGGGACGTCACTCAGTATATTTCGCTCCCGAGTGACCAGAGGAGCTCCACCGAAATAATGCCTCATCTCGGCTTGGGGTCGTGATACACACGCACCCAAAAATCCTTTCTCACATGAAAACCCAATTTTCAATAAACACATGAATGCAATTACACGAAAACTCAGTTTCATTTACAAACATGATCATGCGTGCAGATATGCAATGTACATGAAACGTCTCAATATCCAACATCCAACAATACACAATGCAACCCAAAACACACAAACAACTCCATCCTCCAACCCATCCGACCCCTTACTCCTTGAACTCAGTCCAGCATAACCAACTAGTTCACAGTAAAATAAGTTGGTGCAAAAATATATTTAAATCACGAAATTTCTTTGGAAAAATACTTACAGTGCTATAATATAATTTTCGGAGGATCACGGAGGTTCAAGAGGTGGCAGTGCAACAACAGAACAATGCAAAATGCACTGGGCCGTGGGTCTCAAAATGCTAGTTTTTGAACGGGGACAAACGAAGACTTGAGATTACAAGGGAAGGGCTTAGAGATGTCGGTGAAGCTAATGGTAGGGGTAGTTGGTCGTGGGTAGTGGCGTAGAGGACAACTGAAGTCCAAAAAGCCCAAAACGGAAATGGAGTTGGTGGAGTTTCACCGGTGGCGGATAGGAGCTGTGGATGGGTGGGTTAGGTAGTTGGGAGGTCATCGGTGCTGCGTTGAAAAGGTGGTGGCCAATGGCGGCACGACGATGGCGCAGAAAATGCACAACCCGAATGGGTTCCACACGGCCAGCACAGAGAGAGAGAGAGAGAGAGAGAGAGAGAGAGAGAGAGAGAGAGAGAGAGAGAGAGAGAGAGAGAGAGAGAGAGAGAGAGAGAGAGAGAGAATGGGGAAGGGAAGCTGGGGTGGGGGAGGTCGCCAGAGGGTGGTGGAGATGGTGGGCTGAGCAGTGACGCCAGATGGCGGCACACGGTGGTGGGCTGGGGGGAGAGACGCACAGAGAGAAAATAGAGGGAAGGGGGGTCGCACAAGGAGAGAGAGAGGAGAAAAAGAAATGGGGGAAAAAGAAAATGAGAAGAAAAGAAAAAGAAAAAAAGGAGGGAAAGAAATGAGGTCCGATCTTCACATCTTGAGTCACACAAATGATCAAACGAAAAAAAAAATTCAAAACAGCAAGTTAAATAAAATAATTTAAACGTAGTGCTTAAATGAAAATAAAATAATTAAATCCAACAATAACTAATTTAGAATAAAGAGCAATTTAAATAATGAACAATAATTAATAACAAGAAAACACATTGAATAAACAATTAAAAAAAATCTTCAAATAATATAACGTAAATCATCTAAAATTTAAAATAAGAAAGCTCATAATCTTAATAAATGCAATAATTAACTTAGTCAAAATACACGTAAATACGGGGTATCACAAATTAACAGCATTTTTTCTTTATAGAATGTAATTTGGGACTTTTCACAAATAGTTTGTTCTTGACTCAAACACTATTATGTCATAAGTACATCAAATTCAAAATAATATTTAGAATTGATCATCTATATCGATTAATCTTTTGATCATCATCGATCGTTTGGTGCCTTGGACTTATCTTTATTCATGTATTCCTCTGTTTTGGTGCAACTAGGATTCGTCTTTGTTTCAACACACGCCCTCAAGCTCAATGGTAAGGTATGTAGCGACAATATTCAAGTTGTCTAATCCCGTAATATGAGGCAATATTGACACTATTCAAGTTGTCTAGTAACTGAATAAATCTTGAAGATAACAGTGGTTTGATAACATGAGTTTCGGCCCATTAGCATTTACTTGAGACAAACTTCACTTGTAAAAAGCTCCAAAAGCAACTTTGTCATGCACGCACAACGTGAACGTCAATTTTGATGTGTTTCATGCAAGCATTAAGCATTCGACTTTCAGGAAGATAGGTAGCATCAACATTGTCACGTCATAAAGTTGGAGGTGGTAATCGAGTGAGTTTAGTAGCAGCATTGGCAATGGTGCAATGCCTTGATGCTAGATTGGGAGACCATTGATTGTTGCAAGAGCTCCAAAATATTAAACTTGATTAAAGAAATATGCAAAACTTGTCTGTGGCTCGCTTCTAGATAGCGCCCGACCCAATCGGCCCTTAAAGTAAGCCCACAAAGGACCACTGAGGAAGTAAGCCAAAGACCCGGCCAAGCCCATTCAAGTCCAACTACCCTCCTCTAAAAGGAGTCAGTTGACCTCTTTAGAGCACTCAGCCCACAAGCAAAACCCACCCTTGAAGCAACCCACGCATAGGGAAAGTGGACGATAAGGGCAAATGGGACTTGTTGCCCTAACATCACCTCGATAACAAACTACCGTCAGGAACCTTCACTAGCAGGTGGGCCGAAAATATGGAGAACATATGATCTCCTGATAGTAGCCATGGAGAGGTTTAACAGAGAACGCTTCTGGATAAAGTAAGTCAGGGAGCCACGCCGCATTAATGGCGCTACTCCCTAGACTCCACACCGTATTAATAACGCTACCCAGAAGCCATGCTACATTAAAGGATTCTGACTAAATAAATAGTGGAAATGACATAAGCCTTCAAAGTCAGGGATAAGTTATCCCCACCGAAAAACCTAGTATAAGAGTTGATCCCTAGGTAGGAAAAACTCTCTCTGATTCCTCCAATCTTACACACAAACTACTAAGGAGATATACTAACTTTAGCATCGGAGACTCTCCGGCCACTACCAAGGCCACCACTCTTTGTGTTTGCTTAAGTGCACAAGTGAAAGACCGAAAACTCAAGTTGTTGAAATCCGGCTCAAAGATATACGAAACACGATGTTAACAAGAAGAAAACTAGAGGACAAAGCGTTGCAAAGGTACTAAAGAATTCTTTTAATTGCTCTCCAATAATGAAATGTTGGCTTGTGCATAAATTGGCAACACATTTTATGGCAAAAGATAGATTCGAGCAAGTGAAAGATAAATATTGCAGTGAACTAACAACATTATGATAAAGGCTTGAATCATCGAAGGTATCACTTGAAAACTAAGACAATTGAGCACTTGCGGACATCATAATGGAGATGGGCTTGGCCAATGCCATGTTTGTGTTCTAAAGCAATTATAGATGTATTTGTGTTGAGGTAAAATAAGGCTATTGAGATGATCACTAGCTTCAACACACTGATCAAGAAATAGTTCTGAAGCGCACCCAAATCTTTTTAGGGTGATGTTATTCATCATCTCACACCACATACCATATATATTTTAAATTTATTTTATATTTGTTATTTTATTCATACTAAACTAATTGAATTGTTCTACTTATCATCCATACAACACATGCTTATTATGGAAAAAAAGAAAAAATAAATAAAAGTGATATAGTGTGTGGTATTTGGAATACTAAGTAGAATTATTCATCTTTTTAATTCAAACTCAACCAATAACTTCTTAATAAGACGAGTAAAAGAATGTGGATTAGGCCCGGTTATGAGAATTGTCATCCACATTGGTAAAAAATAAATAAATAAGGTCTTGACCCTATCGATAAATAAATAATAAGGTGTTTAATTAACTTTATATTTAAGAAATCCAATTAGAATAAAGTAGCACTAGGTGGAGCAAATCATGCCCAATGGGCCTGTTTTAGACGATAAAGGCAAAGTGCCAAGATGGCACTTTATTATAGGGTTGTTGCTTCAAAGGTTTGTTAGTATCTTCCAAGTAAAAGTTTTGTATGCAAGTGAGATTTTGCAAGAGCATGTATAGCAAGTTATTTAGAAATATATTTATTTACGCATTTAACGTGTACATAATTATTATAATAAATGTTATATATCAACATTTTTGCCATCATCATCTAATATGACATTAAATAATTGCAAAACTATTTGTCATTTATTACTTATTATCCAATTATTGAATGAAAAATAAGAGAATGGTGGGGAAATGATTCTTAATTAAGAGGATCATGGTGGATAGAAATTTTCAATTATTATAAGGTGCATCTCTATCATTTTATTGAAAACAAATTAAAAACATATTTAATAAATATTAATTATTGTGTTATGCTTTATTGGGTTGAAATCGGTTGGTTTTTGGGCAGTTTCCTAGATCGAACTGAATTGATATGTTCTATATTTATGGCCCCTGAAACTACTAAATTAGGCCAATAACCGGGCCAAACCGAACCCAACAGTGTAAACTGGTTGGTTTGTTAAAATTTTATGAGGTATTTTTTAGCAAGATAACAAGTAATGAAAAGTACAAAAGGTGGAAGAAGGAAACTCGATCCAACAACCTTAAATAGACATGTTGATATCCTGTTTCGTAGCCTAGGCAATCCTGTTGTTCCTTGCGATGACCTGCAAGCTAGACCCAAGTAGATGAGAGTTCAGGGTGGTGTGGGACACCTCCGATGCTTAAGTCGGAATACTCTTTTTGTAAGGAGAGAAAGTTAGGAGAAAAATGTTCAAAGAGCTCTACCTGAGCCTAAGACGCATTTATATACCTTGTCGTGGTGGTCCCCCACCCACTACCAGTAGATCGTGCAAGGGGTACGGGACACCATACTAGTGGCAAGTTTTTCTCCTGTCATGTCAACCTTCGTCCTATCGTATTATGCATGCTCCTCCAGTCTATCCCATGCGACAGGTAAGGGGTGGGAGGCGCGCGCACTACCCTGGCAATAGAGGTGCGTGGACGTCCGTCTCTGTCATTGTGTGTTGGCTTCCCAGGTCATTTAATGCGGCGTGCTTGTTGTCCAGCGATGTGGGCAGTGGTCTAAGTAGTTGATGTGACCAGTAACCCTATCTGACGGGCCTTTTCAGGCCCAACACAATCCTCTTTCCTTTGTTGGCTCTATATTGCACTATCTACTGACTGGTTTAGGCCCTAAAGGGGACCAATCCCCACACGGCACAAGTAGGAAAGTAAATCCCCTTCTCAGTACCTTGCGAATTCCCGCCACGCACGTGCAGTGAAAATTCAAAAATAATTCTTCATGATTTGCTCAGTCGTTACAATGGGTTGTGTTCACATGGCCACGCGTGAAGAGGTGGTTTGGCCCTCTATGCAATCTCGATTTGGTTCGTGCCTTCCACGTGCGCAATCCTCTCCTTTCCGTGTTTAGGGGAAGGCATGCAACTGTTTATTTTTGCCATCATTACACATCATGTGGGTTTCGGGATTTGCTCCTAGTGCTGAACCCCGAGATTGAAAAGTATCCCGATTTGACCGCGAGGGAATTCCTTTATGTTTACAGGGTGTTGTCCTTGATGGTCATCTTTGCAGTTTCAACCCTCATGGCTAGAAGCGAATCGACGGCCTAGAGAAGCAATTTTCTCACATCAAGGATTGGACCAAGTGGTTCTTTTTGTGGTGGGCTCGGGCTGGGAATATCCTGAGGGGAAGGCTATCCACCAGGAGTTTTCAGCTCAAGTCGTTTGGGGATTTATGCAGGATGACAAGACCATCTCCATTTTTCTATCCAAAGGGAAGAGGCCAAGTTGGAGGTCGTCCTGTCCTGGGTCAAGGCTCATCCCGAGGATTCAATTTCAGACTCCGTGCTGGCCAACGTTAACATTCGTTGCCACCTTTTTACCCCATACCCCTCCTACGTCTAGGGTTGATGCTTTTTTAGTTCCTCTACGGCTGGTGGTGGGAGGAGAAGACCTCAAGTCAACCGTGATGCCGTTGGGGCATCTTCAAGGCCTGAGGAGCTGTCTTCCCGGCACGAGATCTCAGTCTCACGCTCAAAGGCGTCGAGTAGTAAGGCTAATGTGTGCTCGCTTCCTAGACAAAAGGTGGCTCCCGCTATCTCTACTCTTCCGATTGCTCAAATCATGGTTGTTCAGGTAACCGCCCCGGCTCCTACCCCGCCAGTTGTCCTCGGGGGCGAGTTGGACAAAGAGGATGCCAGTTTCCAGATGGCTTTCTTCAAGGCCTTTCTTAAGCCCGCCCCTAGAGGGGTTCCAGCAATGATGGTGCCCTTCGAGGATGTTGTTGAGGCATCTCAGTTTATTCCTACCGAGTCCCTGGCCAATCCTTTTATCGCGCGAGCGTGAATCCTAACTATAATGAAGACAGCACGGGACACCCTCTTGTTGTTGATCTTAACGACAACTGGAGTTTCCATACCTTTGCCATCTTTCAGCTAGACCTTTGAGCCCAAGGTCACTTCGTTCTTCGCCTTTTAGGAGCCCACACTCGAGGCATCTCTTGACCAGGGGGAGGGAGAGACCAATCAAGTGGAAAGGGAGACCGTCTTGCCCAAGCAAGAGATGATGCAAGAGTCTCCTAGCTAAAGGTTAAAGGCTCAGAGATGATGCAAGAGTCTCCTAGCAAGAGATGATGCAAGAGTCTCCAAGCAAGAGATGATGCAAGAGTCTCCCGTGCAACCTAAAGGCTAGGGGACCGAGCTCGGGGTGTCATAACCTCCCTTGGTAGAGACAACAGGTCGGGGACCTTGAAGGGGAAGTCCCTGGGGATGTTCTCCTGAGGGCATCTGAGGAGACATCGAAGCCTAGGCCTGCTTCGAGCAGAGGGCAGGCGGCTGCGGGAGGTTCAAGTGTCGCAGGCCCTTCTCGTGCGTCCACCCCACAGCCTTTGACCCTTCTTGGCAGTTGGCCAGAGTTGGCCCGTCTACGTCTATCGAGGGGAGCCATCCCAAGAGAATGGGTCTAGGTTTTGACGTTGCGCGGGCTGAGACCGTTGAACGCGAGGCCAAAAAGTTGAGTGGACTGTTTTGTAAGTACTCGCACGAGACTCAATCTGACGTTCTTGGTTGGTTTTCCCTTGCTTTTGTCTTTAACCTTGCATGTTTTCCAAATGAGATAACCAGTTGGCCGGCCTGATCGTGTAGGAAAGGATGGGAGCTCAAGGAAGAGGTTTAGGCACTCAGGTCTCTTGTCCTCTTTGCTCACCTAAAGGTCTGCAAGGCGAAGCCAGAGGCGAAAGAGGATTCCCGTGAGAGAGACTTCATGGTGGAGAATGTCACTAAGTTAGAGGCCAGTGCAAACAGTTAAAGCGTAAGTTGGATAAAACTTGCCAGGAAGTGGCCTTTCTCATAGATGATTTGGCCAAGTCGCGGGACGAGGCTGGACATTCCCGTTTGGACGCCAAACTCTTAGAGGAGCAGAGGGACTGGTTTTAAAATTGGTTGGACCAACGTGAAGAAGAGCTAGTGGAAGTCAAGGGATCCCTTGATACTCTTCGCGGGGAGAAGACACGATTGGTCGAGCAACACAATACAGACATCAAGCAGCACAAATGGTTAAATGGCAAGTATAGGGAGTTGATCAAGATGGTGCAGAATAAAAAGAAGGCCTTGAAGAAGCGTGTTGCCTAGATTAAGGCCTTAAAGTCTGAGCTGGCCATGGCGTGTGTCGCAATCCAGTCCTGTGAGCTTCAAATCCAAGCCCAAAAAGCCCTATGGGAAGACACCTCTTCCCAGTTAAATAAGGTTAGAGATGTCTTGGACTTAACCTGGGGTTATGGCTATAAGGAGGGCCTTGAGAGGTTGAAAGACCACCTTGTGCATAACCCGAGTGTCAATCTGAGGGCTCTTGACTTGGCTTCCCTCGAGCCCAACCCGTAGGCATTCCGCTTTGCCAGGACTTTGGGAAAAGACTTAGTACCCGCCGCCTTTCCTCATCCCCCTTCGTGTCCTCAGCCTTATGAACCTCTTTTAATTTTTTTTCCTTCATGTAATTTTCTCATTCTTTCAATTTGCAAACACTAGTAATTATTTTTGTATATAATAATATGAACATTGTCTGCTTTCAAGGTTTCCTCAATTTTTGCTCTATATCTGGTTGTTGGTTTCGTTTATGGACGTGAGGGCTGAGAAGTAATGTGATTTTTCTCTTGATTTGGACCCTTCTGGTCATCCGGTCAAATACGGGGACTTGTGCATGGCCTGACTTCGTGGCGAGTCAAATGACTCGATTTAGTTTCACGAAAGTCGGCAAATCAAGGGACTTGTGTCCACAGGCCGTATGGATAATTCCTTGGACTTGTGCCCCGCCTGACTTCATGGCGAGTTGAATGATTCACCTTGGTTGCACGAAAGTCGACAAGTCAAGGGACTTGTATCCGACGGGTCATGCGGCAAGTCTTGAGACTTGCACCTGGCCTAACTTCGTAGTGAGTTCAAGGACTCAGCTTGGTTGTACAAAGGTCGGCAAGTCAAGGGACTTGTGCTAGACGAGTCGTGTGGGCAAGTCCTGAGACTTGTGCACGACCTGGCTTCGCAGTTAGTCCAGGGACTTGTGTCCAACGGGCCCTATGGACAATTCCTGAGACTTATGCCCTGCCTGACTTCCTGGTGAGTCAAGGGACTCGACTTGGCTACACAAAAGTTTGAAAGTCAAGAGACTTGTGTCCAAAGGGCCCTGTGAACAAGTTCTGGGACTTGCACTCGACCTAGCTTAGCAACGAGTCAAGGGACTCGGCTTGGCTGGACGAAGGTTGGCAAGTCAAGGGATTTGTGTCCAACGGGCCCTGTAGGCAAGTCCTAGGACTTGCACCCGACCTATCTTCATAGCGAATCAAGGGACTCAACTTGGTTGCTTGAAGGTTGGCAAGTCAAGGGATTTGTGTTTGACTGGCCATTTGTGTAAGTCCTGGGACTCTTGCTCAGTCTGACTTTCGCAATTAGTCAAGGGACTTGGCTTGGTTGTTTCACTTGCTCAAGAGAAATAATTTGAGAGAAACTCATATTCATTGTCATAATTTGGCTTTTATAAACACATTAGCGGATTACAATCTTAGGAGAAATATTTCTTCAGGTGCTCGATATTCCACTGGTGGGGGAGCTCCTTCCTTTTGTTATCCCTCAGGCGGTACGACCCTGATCTATTGCTGGCTATTACTACGAATGGTCCTTCCTATCGCAGTCCTAGCTTCGCTTCTTCTTGTGTCATGACCCCAATTTGCTTCAACACTAAGTCACCTTTCTTGAAGGATTTGGACTTGACCTGTCTGTTGAAGTACCACTATGCTTTCCTCTTGTTGCTCGTCGATTGCATCTCAACTTCCTGTCTTCTCTCTTCTAGCAAGTCTAACTGCTCTCTAGCCTTTTGTCGCTGTTGTTCGGGTTGAAGTGTTGCACTAGGTAGGACGGCATCCCTACGTCTATCGGCATCACTGCCTCACTATCGTAAGTCAAGGCGAATGATGTTTCTCCCATTGAGGTTCTAATGGTCGTTTGGTATGCCCACAAGACTCTTGGCATCTCCTTGGCCCACCTTCCCTTCTTGTCTGTCAGCTTTTTCTTCAAGATTTCCATCAAGGTTTTGTTAGTCGTTTTGACTTGTCCATGGTTTGTGAATGGCCCAAGGAAAGTACTTGAACTTGATCCCGAGTTCCGCACACCATTCCCGGTAATGGGAGGAGTCAAACTGCTGGTCTTGGTCTAATATGATGCTATGGGGGATGCCAAATCAACAGACCACGGACTTCCATAGGAACCTTGTGATGGTTGCAGCTGTGATTGTCACCAAAGCTTCCGCCTCTACCCATTTGGTGAAGTAATCCACCATAACGACCACAATTCTTGCCCCTCCTTTGCTGGGGGGAAGTGGTCCGACTAGATCCAATGGGCAACGCAAGACTGGCGAGTAGACCTGGCACTTTAAGCATCTCCTTACGAACTCTTCAGCGTCTTTAAGGACATTGGGCTAGTAGTACCCCGCCCTCATTACCTTTGTGGCTAGTGCTCTGCCTCTAGAGTGGTTACCACATACTCCTTCGTGTATTTCGGCCAGAATATAAATGGCTTCATCCTGCAAGACACATCTCAGGAGCGGTTCGGAAAAGCCCCTTTTGTACATGATTCCATCTATCACCGTGAAGCATGTTGCTCTGTTCCTGACCTTCTAAGCTTCCCCCTTATCACTTGGCAACTCGTTGGTGTTGAGGTATTTTGCTATGTCTAATGCCCATTCTGGTGTTTCAGGGCCGATGGCCGAGACTTTGATCCTTATGGCCAAGAAGTCCACCGTCCGAGTTACCGTTCCTTCTGGTAAGCACGAGACCTTTTGTTCCAATGCCGCCTATACCAGTTGGTCAGACCTATAGTTTTCTTATCTCAAGACTTGTTGGATGTGGAAGTATTGGAATAAGTCGCGTTCCCCTCCGACTAGCTGCATGTACTTCTTTAGTTTCTCGCCCTTCGTGGAAAATTCACCCATTACTTGGTTGACAACTACTTGGGAGTCTACTTAGACCTCTACCTCTATTGCTCCCAACAGTTGGGTTATTGACAACCCAGCTAGCAGTGCTTCATATTTGACTTTATTGTTGGTTGTTTTGAACTCGGGCTTGATTGCGTAGTTGTGTTCTCCGCCGGCTTCTGTGACAATATGTACTGTTACTACCCCTATAGCCCGGCAGGACGAGCCATCGACTTAAACCTGCCAGGATTTTCCTCTATGAGCTATCGGCACTTCCTCTGGGAAGCTGGTGAACTCGACTACAAAGTCTACCAATATCTGTCCTATTATCGCTGTGCGAATGAGATATTCAATGTCGAATTTGCTCAGTTTGACAAGCCATTTCAGTAGGCAGCCTGAGGTTTCTGGCCTTTGCAAGGCTTTCTTGAGGGGGGTGTCTGTGAACACCTTCACGAGGTGAGCCTGGAAGTAGGATCTCAGTCGCCTGGCAGTGATTACTAAGGCGAAAGCCATCATGTCCATTCATGGGTATCTCGCCTCTGCTCCTCTAAATGAGTGACTTGTGTAGTAAACAAGCTGCCAAATGAGCTCTCTCTCCCAAACCAGGACCAACGACACAATGTGTGGCAATACCGACAAATACACTAGCAAATCTTCTCCTAGTTCCGCCTGGCTGAGTAGTGGCGGATGAGTCAGATATTCTTTCAGCTTATCGAATGCCTGGCTGCATTCAGCAACCTAGTCTTGTACCTTCCTCAAGACATTGAAGAATGGTAGGCATTTTCAGTCGATCATGCGATGAATCGGTTTAGGGCGGCCACTTTCTCAGCCAACCTTTTACACCACTTTGATGTTCTGAGAAGGGGGCATGTTCGCTATTGCCGGAAACCTTTCTGAGCTAGCTTCAATTCCTCTCACCAAGACCATGAAGCCCAGAAAATTTTCCAACTCTACTCCAAAAGCACACTTCAATGGGTTAAGCTTCATCTTGTACTGCCGAAGAACTGCGAAAACTTCTCACAGATCGAGTAAGTGTTGCACGAGTTCTTTGCTCTTGACTAGAAAGTCATCCACGTATAGCTCCATATTGAGGCCTATTTGACTTTTGAACATTTGGTTAACCAACAGCTAGTAAGTTTCCCCTGGATTCTCGGTCGGTGAAATGTCATTTTTCTTCATCATCCAAACTCATCCGAATTTGGTTGTACCCCGAGTAGGTGTCCATGAAGTTGAGCAGCCAATGGCCTACGGTGGAATTGACAATCAAACCAATGCAAGTTAACGGGAAGCTATCTTTTGGATAGGCCTTGTTCAAGTCAATGAAGTCGACGCACATTCTCCACTTGTCCTTTGGTTTTTTTACCAACACAATATTGGAAAACTACTCGGAGTAGTGTGCCTCCCGAATAAACCCCGCTGCCAAGAGTCGATCAATTTCCTAGTCTATGGCAGCATACTTCTCAACATTAAAGTTCTTGCGCTACTATTGGATCTTCTTGGCCTCAGGGTCCACACACAACTCATTGACCGTATTGTTGATCCCGGGCATCTCCTAGTGGCTTCAGATGAACACATCTTTGTGCACAACCAGGAGTTGCTTCATACACTATCTCATCTCAGGTTTCATCATAGTCCCAATTCGCACTGTATACTCTGGTCTCGTAGGATCCACGGGAACTAACTCCAGGGGTTCATTTGGTTCTGCCTGTCAGAGGGTCTGCTCATCTCAGATTTCTTCATCCCGGTCTTCTAGTCTAGGCTGTTGGGGGGCCACGAGAGCCTTTGTTTTCCCAAGCGTCTGTAGCTCCTACCCGCCACCTCACAATTCCTGGGCATAGCACTCCCGAGCAAGCACCTATTCGCCTTTTATTTCTCTGACACCAGCCTGGGTGGGGCATATCATCTTCAAGTGATAAGTCGAGGTGATCGCCCTCAGATTGTTCAACGTAGGCCGTCCTAGTATCGCATTGTATGACAACAGGGTCTTCACCACCAAGAAGTTCGTCATTGTTGCAGAGGTACTGGGTGCCTTCCCCGCCAAAACTAACAAGGTGATCACACCCACTGGCTGGACCACTTCCCTAGAGAACCCCTTGAGCGGCATCGGGGCCAGGCGTAAATGGTCAGGGTTTATTTCCATCTTGATGAACACATCCCAAAACAAGATATCAACGGAGCTACCATTATCAACTAGGATCCTCCATGTCACAAAGTTTGCAACCTGCATGGTTACAACCAGAGCGCCATCATGGGGGTGGATGACCCCTTCATCATCCTCTTCACTGAACATAATAATTGCCCCTCTCGTGTGCCATTTTTTACTGGCCAAGGTCCCTCACGTCGTGAACACTTCCTCATACTAGGCCCTACGGGCATGGGCTTTTCATCCCAATGAGGTCAGGCCACCACTCGCATATCCTCCTACTATGGTACAGATTTTGCCCAACGGAATTCGTGCTCGGGATGGTGCCCAACGTGTTGGGTTTTGGGGCGCTTCTCTCTCGATTATTCTCTTTTTGGGGCTTTCACTTCGTCGTTGCCTCGTGCACTCACTTCCCCGATACACTGGACGTCGGTCCCCAATGGGATGTTGGGCCAACAATTGTTCCAGTTCCTCCACCCTTCGTTTAAAGGTGTAGTAGTCTTCAGTCCGATGTTGGTTGGTCTTGTGGTACGTGTAGTATCATTTGTCCTCTTGGCCCTGCTGAGAGGTTTCTCTTGGGACAGGTGCATGTTCTTCCTGCACGGCCAAGCTAGCATGCATGCATTTCCCGCCATGCACCCGAACCAACCCATTGCCTCCTTGCCTGGCACCCTGCGAGTCCTTCTCAATCTTCTCCTGGGTTTTTACTTTTGTTGACCTACCTGCCTTGTTGTTGGCCTATTCCAGCTCAATTTGTCTAGGAGCCGTTAGGGCTCGTAGCATGTATTCCGCATTGATGAAGCTATTTGCACGATCTATGAACTCTCACAACGTGGTGGGGATTTTCCGTGCCAACTCTTGCATGAATGGGTTTCCTGGCCAGATACCTCCTCGTAGGGCGATCGAAAATATGTTCTGGTCATCCGTCGTCATCCATTCTCAATTGAACGGGGACAAGTACAACTTCAAACTCTTGTCGTCACACTGCTTAACAGTCAAGAGGTATGCTAGCAGTAGCCTCCTTTTCCTGCTAACCATAAATTATGTCAGGAAGAGGCGAGCCAGTTCTCCAAACCCATCAATGGATCCCAAGAGTAACAACCCGAATCACACCCTTGTCGGGCCTTTCAACGTCAAGGGAAAAGACTAGCACGCAATCTTGCCCGAGAACCCATGCAAAGTCATGTGGACTTTAAACGTTTCTAAATGCTCAAGAGGGTCCTTAGACCTGTCATACATCTCCATCTGAGCAACTTTGAACTTGGGCGGAAGCGATGTCGCCATGACTTCTGCACTGTATGGCAAATCAGTACTAGTGAGTAGTTGGTCCACAAACGATGACCCACCCATCCTCTTGGCCATTGGTCCATGAGCCCTCTCAACTCATTGTGCATCTGCCTCTTTTCCTCTCCCGCCGCGTCTACCTCCGCCACTTTGCGACTCGACGTGCTCATTTTGGCTTGGCCCAACGTATTCCATAAATTTGTCATTTGCCCTCTGCAAAACAGATGACACGCTAATTCAAAGAACTCGCAGACAACGCCACTGTTGATGTCTTGTTTTGTAGCCTGGTCAATCCTGTTGTTCCTCTTGATGACGTGCAAGACCTAGGGAGATGAGGGCTCTGGGTGGTGAGGGACACCTCTGATGCCTAAGTCAGAAAACTCTTTTTGTGAGGAGAGAAAGTTAGGAGAAAAACATTCAGAGAGCTCTACCTGAGTCTGGGACGTGTTTATATACCCGATCGTGGTGGTCCCTGCCCACTCCCCGTAGATCGTGCAAGGGGTACGGGACACCACACTACTGTCAAGTTTTCCTCCTATCATGTTAGTCATCGCCCTACCGTATTATGCATGCTCCTCCAGTCTGTCCCCTATATCAAGTAAGGGATGGGAGACGCACGCACTACCCTAGCCACAGGGGTGAGTGGACGTCTGGCTCTATCGTTGCGTGCTGACTTTCTAGGTCATTTAATGCAACATGCTTGTTGTCTGGCAGTGTGGGTAGTGGGCTAAGCAGGTGATGTGACCAATCACCGTATCTGACGGGCCTTCTCAAGCCCAACCCAGTCCTCTTTCCTTCGTTGGCTCTATATTGAACTATGATCGGTTTGGGCCCTGAAGCTTGAGGGGGGACCAATCCCCACGTGGCCCAAGTTGAAAAGTAAATTCCCTTCTCAAGATCATACAAAACAACAAATAAAATGCAAAGAAAGTACTAAAATAGCTACTAAAAATCAGTCCTATATTTTATATATATATATATATATATATATGCATATGCTAAAGCCGGGTTTTACTAGCCTTTTGAACAGTCCTATGCTTCATGAGTTGTAAGGAAATGAAGAAAACACGTGCGCACTGTACGTAGAGACATATACCCAACCAGTCCCGTAAATTGCAAATCGTACTTTTTTGGAGGCTAATCTCTGTGTCCATGATTTCAATTTATCGAAACTACATTACAAGCAAATCCAAATAACAAGTTGCATGCATGCAGCATAAGATATTGACCGTTAGCAAGGCAAACAAACACCCATGCATGCAGTTATTAATTAGATAAAATTAAAGAATTATGATCTCTAGCTAGCTAGCTATTTAATTATCATTCTCTCTTCTTAGATATCATCATCACTATCAGACATGAGTACCTAATTATAGTATTTCTTAAACTTTCCTTAATCCAAACCAATCAGCGCCAGAGGTTCAAATATATGAACTAATTTTGTTAACATAATAATCGGGTTTAGTATAAAGCAGCATGCATACAGCTACTTGACCCAGTAGACGAAGTTAGGGCTGAAAACTGAATGTGTAGGTGCAGTTTTAGCCCAAAACCGAAACCGCATCAACAGAGAGAAAATATGCTAGTCTTGACTGAAACTGGCTGACAAGGAGAAAGAGAACCAGTCAAAATCTGACAATCGGTACCGATCAATTTGGCGGTTTGGGAAATCGGTTTTTTCATCAACAGACACCAAAAAGGGACAAGCTTGCTAGACGAACACCGATTCACCATACACCAAGAAATCCACAAAACAAAACCCAACACAATGAACCATTTGAAGTCCCAGATTTTTCCATGAGTAGCAAGATGAGTGATGGAGGAGAGGTTAACGGAGGAGAGCTACACTCTGTGAGATAGATGGTGAGATGGATGCCGTCGGCTGTTGGAGGGAGAGGTTGCACGACGTGAGAGAGGAGAGACTCGCAGTAGCAATAGCTGTGCGTGAGAGAGGTGAGAAAGAGTCTACAAGAAATTCAATCGGGGGAGAAGAAGAAGGAGATGCGAGGGGGATGCGAGGGTGTTAAACCCTAAAGTCAAACGATGTCATTTCACTCATTTAAAAGAAACGACGTTTGAATGAAACGACGTCGTTTTACATAAGATATATATATTATCGACTGGTTCGGCAGTTTGAATTTGATTTAGACCGAGACCGAACCGGCCACCATCGATTTCCTTAAATTTATAGCACCAACCGACCGGTTATCTGCCAGTTTCGAACTCCGACGACTGGTCCCGTCAGTTTCTGTACAATCCTAGGTGAAGTAAAAAGTGGCCATTTTTTCTCTCTTCCTGATCCCTAGCCGCCTAGCCTCATTCATTTCCTTCTACTCGATCGATCGGTCATCACAAATTAAACCCATATATCAAAAGTACCACATTAATGAATCCAGGCAAAACGAGCAGTGTAAGCTACTAAAATTATATATATATATATTAGTAAAGGGCAAACACGTGCATCTCACGTATGCCCAATTACATAAATATAGAAAATATTTTTAAAAATAAGAATTTTCTGTAAAAATATGTAATAATAAAAAATAGTTTAATGTATATAATTATGAAATGTAATAGTTTTATCTATATTTTAAGATTTTTTCATTGATCATAAAAAATATCACATATACTATCTGCAGAATATCCATAATTGCATATCCAAAAAAAATTATTAGAGTTGATGTACTATCATCATTCATTTCTAAATAAACTTGATATCTAATAATAGTAAATAAATTATTATTTATTGATATTAACAATTAAAATATTCTAATTATAATGTAAAAATTTTAAACTTGAGAAAAAATGTTTACCTTGATTGTGAAGTCTCTATTTTTTCGCAAATATAACATAAAACATTCTCATTTTTTCCATATTCAGCTGTTTTGTTGCAACTAATCTCATTAAATCATTATAAATTTTTTAAATTCTCATACAAAATATAATAAATTTTTTAATTTTTTAAAATTTTAAAATAATATTAATATTAAAAAATAATATTTTATTTAATTTTTAACTTTCATCTAAACTAATCTCATCTCAATTTAGTATCCAACCTATCCAAAAAATAAATAAAAAACCACAATATCCAAACTCATCTTAATCGGCAAAAGAGCAAAAACACAAGAGAACCCGATTTGATGAAAAAAAAAAGCGTAATTGATGAGAATACTATTCATCCCCTTATTTATTTTCAAATAAAGGTCTATTTAAATTAAATTTCATTTCAAAATTTTCATATCATCTCATCGTATCTTATCTACATAATTGAAATATAAAATTTTTAAAAGAAACATTAAAAAATTTTTCAAAATTTTAAATAAAAAATAAAAAACAATTCATTTTTTTAAATGTCAAAACAAAAATTATATTGTAAAAATATTTTAATTTTATAATATTTTTTTTAACTCTTTTTCTCTTCCAATTATTTTTTATAAAATTTTATCTCATCGTCGGGCTAGTTTGGGGCACAAAATAAAACACAAAATTCTCATCTCATCATTACCCATTTTTCAAATCTTTATACAAAATATAATAAATAATTCAACTTTTTCAAATCCCAATTCAATTTTTTTAAATCTCAAAATAATAATAATATTAAAACATAATATTTTAGATTGTGTTTAGATGTTAAACTAAATTAAATTGAGTTAAGATAATAAAATATTGTCAGAATATTATTTTTTAATATTATTATTATTATTTTAAAATTTAAAAAATTATAATAATAAATGAAAATGAGTTTATAAACCAAACAAAACAAACTTTCAAATAAAACACAATATTCTCATCTCACTCAAACCTGCATTAACAAAACTCTCTCCTTACATATTTATATTCAACAAAGCAAATCCATTAAAAAATTTTATTTACATGCATCTTACATGCGTGTTCAAAAAACTTAAAATCTTTGATTTGACTTGCTGTCCAATTCAAGTTCAAGTCATCGTTAAAGTAAACCGTCAAAAAACAAATACTTCCACGCAGATCAATACACTCTATCCTAGCAGAATATGACCTCCTTTAGCCACACGGCAAACTGGCCTACAAGCGTATATTTACATGTCTCGAGAAACTAGATGGATCGACGTTTTTATAGGAAGGGGCAAAAGAAATTTGATATTATACTTTAAAGCATTCGGTGGTCCAAACGGTGATTAAAAAATAAAGGTGGAAAGCAGAACGTAAGAGAAGTAAAAGATATGGTGGGAAAACAAATTGACAATGGAGGATAAAACTTACAAAAATAGTGGACGACAACTTATTACATATAAGATAAGATACATAGGATCCCATCGATGTCCCAATTAAAAACTAAATTTCAACCGACCAAATAGACCAGTCTTCTCGGAAGAGCGAATTAGATTGTTACGATCATGTTCAAGTCAAAATCAAGCCATAGTATTGATGAAACGTGGCACCACAACAGGATGCACCGGTTTAGCGAAGAAAAGTGCAAATTTGGGGACTATCGATCCCAACAGGACTCATATTCTTAGAGGTGACATTTTCCATCCATACTTTGACACATGCCCACATTTGGTTCCACTCAAAGGTTATCCACTGGAGATCATGTCTTGGAAGCATCATGCTTTTCGCCATTAATACCAAAAGCAAGAGGCGGCACTAACTGTTCAAATATGATTTTGAAACTTCTTTTGGATTGATGTCTTCTCTAAAGCCTTGGCATGCTTTATAAATCCCATCGCATACCTTGTGTTCATCCTCATCCACAACAACAAAGCCTACTCGATCCTTTTTACATGCCCTTTCTTTCTTTCCTTTCCTTTCCTTTTGGATTCAAACACCACCCTTCATTTCCATCCTTTGCTCGTTATTGCATCACCAGAGATCTAGTAATTAGAAGAAAACAATGGCGAATTCACGCATCGCAAGGTTTGTCTCAGAGGTTGCACCCCCGCAGTATATTAGTGTCATGAGGCAAAGAGCATCCAAGATGTTGGATACGATAAATGAAGAAGAAAGAGATGCTTGCGCTAATACTTCTCGTGCTGCATCTCCAACTTGTTACTCTTCTTCCTTTTCATCAATTTCCACCACTGCTTGTTCTTCAGCAGTTGGCCATGCTGCTGCTGCTGATTCTAAGTACTTTCTCATAGGGGTTCAGAGATCTTTTTCACTCTTTGAACACTGAGAGCAAGAAGACTGAGAATAAATAAAATCGAAAGCTTCGTAGGCCTTGTATGCATCCTACAGAAGCTGGAGCCTTAATTCACCTATTTTCTTCCCCTTTTCTTTTAACTAAAGAGTCCTGGAGAATTGGTTTGAAGACCAAGACTTGTTGAGTCTGTGGAGAGCCCATGTTGTGTATTGAAATGGATGGAGGGAATGGAATGAGTGTTATGTTGTAATCTGCGCTGTACATAGATCTCCTCTCTATCAGTAAACTAAATCCAACATTCATGTTTATGGTTTAACATTTGCAACTTGAACCTTAGAACTTATAGAAATTAATTCCTAGTAACCTCAAAATTATGTTGTGCATGTTACCAACATATTATAAGTAATAAGAATTATATTTATATAATTATTTTACAACTTAATGAGATACTTTCATTTCATAAAAAACATTAAAAATCTAATTTATTTAAATTCATATTTTACATAACTACCCTCCATTTGGAACAGGCCGGTTGTAAAAAGAGTTATAGCAAAATAATTTACCCAATATTGCATGTGTTGTTCCACTACCATATAGTAAAGGTTGCATGATAGAGGGTTCAAGAATGCATGAACGTTAAGCTGCAACCTTAGACCCCACTTCTCGAAAATGAGATGAGATGAGTTGAGATTAAAATTAAAAAGTTGAATAAAATATTGTTAGAATATATTCTTTAATATTATTTTTATTTTAAAATTTGAAAAAGTTGAATTGTTAATTTTTTTTTGTATTGAAAGTTGAGAAAGTTGTAATAATTAGATGAGATGAGATGAGATGTTTTCTGAAAACAAACCCTTAAGAGGTCACAAAAAACGAGAGATTAAGCTGCGAGGCGGATCTGACTCGACTAAGAAAAGATAAACTCCAAATGATTAGAAGATACAAGGCATGGTTTCAAATGCCAATCTTGACCTAAAACAAATATGAATCAACACAGACATATTATCTATCAAAAACCACATGTATACATCGGAGTATAGGCAGCCTGCAATCTGAAAATTTGAAGGGCTACCATGCAAACTACATCGGATTAATTGCTTTTCCAAAGGAACAACGAAATGATTGGGGGCCAATGGGTAGAGATATCTTCCCACCAGAGCCAACTATTAATTAGGACCTATATATTATTACAAAATGCGGTAAAAAAAGAGTCATGCTACCAAATTGTGTATACCGCATATTTTCTAGTACACCATTGAAATTTTGATGCTTGAAAAAGATTTCTCGTTCATGGATCTCACAAAACCTCGAGTACTCTTTCAGCAGAGTGAAATTCTCTTCCCATTCAACACCAAAAAGGGAATCTGCTGTGGCAGAGCTTCATGGTTGGAGGATCACAAGCTATTATTCCTTTCAATGGTTTGTTTTGTTTCCTTTGCGTTCTCTAGAAGAGTTGAAACCAATCTTGCGCTTCCTGGATGTTTCTAATTCAACCGTCTCCTTTAGTTTCTCCAGTGCTGGCACATTAAAAAGAATGGTGACGTTTATTATTATAGCATAAATGCTGAAGTTTATTACTAGCAAGCATTTATGCCATTCAAGTTCAATGAAGCTAAAGCACTTATAATATTAAAGATGCAAGCAACCCTTCAACAGGATCTCACCAGAAATCTCTTTCATAGGAAAATGAGCTCACACAGATGCAGGGGTAAAGAAACATAATATTGGATGTGGTCTAATTAATCCCTAGTCGTCTATAAATCTTTTAGAACAAAAAGAAATCCTTGAACCAAACCATAGAGTAAATAGAATTATTAACATCACCAATCAATATTTAATTAATTGTCTTGTCCAATCTTGAAGATATCCCCACTGAAATTAATTGCACATATGAGTGACTCCAAGTGTCGGTGATCTATTGATCTGCTTCAAGTTTAGCACTAGGCAAAGAGAAGGTAAAGAATTACCAGATGCGTAAATTACGTGAAGCGACTCAATTGAACTGGAAGGGATAGGGTAAGCAGGACAATATTTATTGTCAGCTTTTTGTAACATCTTCTTCAAACGTCTAACCTGAAACAAGGGAATAAATGAGTATGCAATTTGCAAAACTATAGATGGATCACATGCTGCACAAATACAAAATCCCTCTTCTAACTGTTACAGGCTGATATCCAATTTTTATCAGGACATTTAGATATGCACAGCTATAATTACTTCTTTTTTTATAAGTAAAATGAAATTTTATTGAAACAAATAGGCATGGCCCAAATACACAGGATGTATACAGAAGAGAACAGCATCATCTCAAAGCCTATATCAATGCTACACGTGCAAATGCTACACGTGTCGTACAGTGCAATCTATTAGGGTACAGACTGGCATCAAACACACCCCAAACTCTCAAGGCCCATCTGATGCAACATAAATACCATTGTACTTTTGTTTCCATCTTAAACCAACCCAACTCCCCCCACCCCCCTTTTAATTTTCCATTTCTCTTCTTTCTAGGAAAACAAAGATTCACAAGAATGACATTTAAGCATTTTTTTTTTTTTAATGCAATTCATCTCTCTTCTTTCATCTTTCCATTTGTCTTTCTTTTGTTCCTTTTTGTCTGTGCTAAAATTGAAGAATATTATCCCAATCAAAAAATGGTATAAAAAATGGTCCATACCTGAACACTAATTAAGTCAAAAATTATCCCAATGATATGCATGATGAGCCAAAAAGATGTCTTGAATAATTCAATCAAATCATCAAGGACCCAGCTAGGGTTGTAAGTTGAGGCTGTTGATCCAATGACCCACTAGCACCCTCTCGGCATAGAATCTTAGTAGGGTACATGGGCTGATGGAGATGAGCCACAATTTAGTTGGCCTGCACAGAGCTTACACCTGGAATCAGGTTGTAAGACGAAGTGTACCCATTTTTGGATAAACTGACATTCAATGTGCCAGGTCAGTATAAATTAATCAAGTTTAATTGGCTGAGCTCGGTTCAAAACAAGTAGATTGAGATCAAGCCAGCATGAGATTGAGCTAAGGGTTCAATCTATAAGCCAATCTAACAGCCAAGGTAAACATTATTCATCAGTCCCTTGTGATGAGAGATATGAACAAGAGACTTCAAGAAAACTAGTGTTGACACTTGCCCAGATGACTTACAGCCTTGGACTTCAAAGAGTTAGGAACACCAAAATAATGTGTGTGTGTATGAGTTCTTGGTGACAGATTCTGAACCTTTTGCCTTGTTACCATAAAACATGCCCCAGTCTGGGAGGCAAACAAGAGAACAAAATACCTCATCCTCACGCAGCAAAGTGAAGCAACGCCCACTCTGGCCTGCTCTTGCAGTTCGACCAGCCCGATGAACATATGTCTTTATGTATGCCGGAATGTCATAATTAATGACATTTCTAACGCCTTCAACATCCATTCCACGTGTCATCGCATCAGAGGAAACAAGCACTTGTATCTCCCCTTCCCGGAATGCCTTCAATGTCTTGCTGCAGTACAATATCTCAATTTCATTATAGTTTACACAAAACTCACAAACTGCAATACATCAAATTAGAGTCATCAACTTGGAAACAAGAACACAAAGGTGAGATTACATCAAGAGGCTCAAATAAAATGCTAATGGATGTTCTTCACCTAATCGGTTGTCCTTCAGTTATAGGCTATTGACTGTGGCGACCAAAATATGTAGAAGACAATGAAAACTACTAAGGTAATGATCCAACTAAATCAAAGCAAGGAAGAGAATAAGTAAATGTCAAGTTCCTGTTTTCCGGACAATTTGCAATCAATAATAACTGCATGCCCTTCTTTTGTGCCACATGTTTTTATGTTTATTAGCAGCTATCATATACAGTTTTTGTCTTTTTACCCAGGAAGATATGGCTAAGAAATATACCATGAAAGTCATTAAATAATAAAATAAAACCAGATTTACCTTCTTACAGATTGACGTTGAAGACCCGAATACTCCTTGATCTTAATTTGTAGATCACCAAAAAAATTTAGTAAGGTGCATAGGCGATGAGTTGATTCTACAGATGATGTGAAAACAATGGACTTCTCTTCTCCTATATTTTGCAGAAGGGCAACCAAATACATCGGTTTGAGTTTTGATTCACAAACCTGTAAACAGAAGGAGTATTAAAAATTAGGGGGGGATGGGGCACCCATTAAACATCAACTAGAAGCATTTACCAGAAATTGATACCTATATTTTGAATGTGACATGAAATTGGTATGTACCACTAATTAATATCTATATCTTTCTATCCTGCTCATCATCTTCTACTCACAAGATTCCCGTATTCTAATATGCTGAAGATCAAAGGCTTAGCTATGTTACATTAGAAGCTGATGCCTATAGGTCAACAATTTCGCTCTTACTATTGGGCATTAAGAGGTCCTAGTGCCATGCAATTCCCTTAAGTACTTGGGCAGCGGGGTGCTCATTAAACATTGATTAGAGACAATAAGAAATTAATACCTATATTTTAAGCATGCCATTAAAGTTAGTACATGACTGCAACAAGATAGAAAGACTCTGTCCTGCTCACCATCATATTCTACTCACAAGATTGCTTTATTCATAGATGCTGAAGAATGGAGGCTTTGATATGTTGCATTGGAAGCTAATGCCTAGTGGTCTACAATTTTCACTCTTATAATCGGGCATTAAGAGGTCCTGGTGCCATGCAATTCCCTTAAGTACTTGGGCAGCAGGGTGCTCATTTAACATTGATTAGAGACAATCAGAAATTAATACCTATATTTTCACTCTTACAATTGCATGCCTAGTGGCATGAAATTCCCTTGATGAAGTATCTGGGTAGTCAAGTTCCTAGAAAGGTGGTTTTTTCCATCTGGATGGTGGAAGTGAAAAGAATTCTTTTTTATACAAGTATAATAAGATTTTATTGAATCAAGTAAATAGGCCTTGCCCAAGTACACAGAATCCTAAGATTCTAACACTGGATAACTTTATTTTTAAATACTCTAGATAACTTCATTTTGTTTTTTTATCGGTAATCAAGAAATTTTATTCATTATAATAGGCAAAGCCCAAGTACAGAGGGAGTATACATGAGAAGTACCTAACTAGAGTTTACTACTCTAGATAACTTCATTAAAGGAACCTCATTGCTGTGAATTGGCATGGTGTGTAGTCACGAGCCTATTGATCAATTGCTACTTGCAGTTACAAAATACTTTCGGTTTTTTCTCTTCACAGTATTAGGATTAAATGGTTTATGCCTTGGAAGGTAGTTGATGTGCATTGTTGCTGGCAAAAAGGGTATGGAAACATTTAATCTGTAACACAGCCCCCTTTGTCTTGAGTGCAAAGTATGAAGAGGGAGAAATAACCACAGCTTTAACAGCAATGAGCTACCAACTATTTTGCTGAAATTCTTATTTCTACAAACTTTGTATGAGTTTTCTAATGTATATACAATGTTTATTGTAGTTGAAATCAAACAAATTGTTTGGCTTATGAGGTTTCAATTTTCATGATGCATGTGATCATGTCTTAGGAAGGGTGCTCTATTGATCAAATTTTCTAATAAGCACCACAAGAGATAATATGATGGACATTCTTAAATGCAGCACAAAACTAAGACAGACTTTGATTCCTTTCAAAATTGGAAACTTAAACGCAGCACAAAAGGCATTGCTAAAATTTCCTCCTTAAAATCACAACATCAAATTTGTACAAAAAAACTGCTACTTGCAAGCAATTTTGTCTGTGTTTAGAAAATGCATCCAAGATTGCTCCCTTCCAAAGATAAATATATAAGGAATTGGTGCCAAAACTGAGATTTTATCATCTGATTGTTTCCGCATTAGAAGTAAGACTTCCTTTGAAGATAAGCAAAACAGATTTTCAAGAACAAAACTGATGCTAAAACTTACCTTATGGTCAAGACTGACATCGAAGTAAGCCATTAAGTATCGAAAATAAAACATCAGTTTTGCTTTCACACAGGAAGCACAATATTTCCAATTTAAAAACCACATTTAAATGAAAAGTGTGAGATTGTTAATTATGTCCATTTAGAACTGGACCAAGAATCATGGTTAGAAAATCAAACACTATCAGTACAGTTATGATGCCATACCAATTTGTAGGATTCTAATTTTTCTGGGAACTGATAACGCCTTTTCCCAGTTGTCAAAAATAAAGGGTGATGCAGATCTAGCTGAGCAAGCTTGCTTGGATCTTGGGTCAATGTTGCAGATAGCACCATCTTCACGAGCCGGGGGGAAGGTTTACCCTTAAACCCCCTCTCAACACCACTGCAACAAATAATGCATTAACATTCAAAGGTAAGGCTCAATACATCATATCACATTATTTTCATCTTTGAAACATGTTACCAAGGGCAATGTTGAGACAAAATAAATCTTTAAAATGAATACTTCATTGTATTTTTACATGTAAACGGATTAAAGTAATGCCCAATAAGTATTATAATAGCTCAACAAATTTTGTTCATTAATGGAATGAATATAAAAGAATCAGTATAGGGAGTGAGAGTTGAAGCATAGAGTAGTCTTTAGGTGTAGTAATTGGTAAAAGGATTCCCAGTAGAGATGATTGCCTCATGGCACGTGTAATAATTAGTTTCAAATAAAACACTAGGTATTAGGGGCAACGAAGTTGGTTGACCGGGCACACAAAACTATTGTAAAAGTTTATGGCAATGAGCCTTGGCAAAAAAATGTCAACCGACGGCTATGGAGTTTTTTCTTCTTAGCCTGTTTGTTGGTATCAAAGCTTTGGTTGAGTAGAGTATCCAATTGGTTGGCCACAATTTTTTTTAAAAAAAAAAATTAATGCCATGTCAGTAACAAATAAGATATAGTATTCCTAACAAAGTTGCCACATGTTGGCCTTCCTAATTGTGTAACACTTGAAACCATGCATGTCACATTCCACTAAGACAAAAATGTAGTTCGCTTGAATATATAGAAAAGGAAGGTAAATCCACGTAGAACTCACAATCTCCTTATGGTTTTTAAGGACTTGAATGTAGGAGGAAAATAATTCGAAGCACGAGGGTAGAAACTTTCATCACTAGATCGAGTCAATTGAAGTACGGTAGGTAGCCAGGATTGGTATGCTTCCCTTAGTAATCGGTCAGTTTCATCAACCACCTGAAACAATTTACCTCCTCAACATTTGCTTTCGAAAACAATAAATGACTGAAAATAGAAGTATAACCTATTGGAAGCCCCAATAACCACAAATAAATTGATTAAAAGAGTTTTTATTTTCCAACTGATGAGCCATCTACCACCAATTATGCCCAATTAGATTGATAAGATTGTGTAGGTAATCCACTAACCATCAAGATGACCAGTGCTCTTTAATAATTGATATAATAGGCACAAGTACAATATAACTTCACATATCACAATTTCAGGTGAGTTCAACTTCATTCAGAAATCAAAACATTTTATCCAGATAGAATTCAAACAATTTTTTTTTTTTGATCGGTAAACAAAATTTTATTGATCAAAAGTGAGACAAAGAATGCCCAAGTATACGGGACATATACATGAGCAAGTTTAAGTCTAGCTTAGGGAAGAATTCAAAACAATTTATTACCATTATAAGCTAAAGCTAATCATCATTTCTGAATATCTCCAATTTTTCAACCACGTGAATACTTCTTGGTTCTCTCAAGGGAAAAAAACAACACTTCTGTGGGCAAATATGGTAGCTCATATAAAAAAATAATAATAATAATAATTCTGAGGCCACTGTGTAAATATGACAATCTCATAAAGAATTTCAGTCAACAAAAAGATAACATAAACATTAAATAGATTAGTAGTACAACAGTAAAATTGCAAGTGGCACAATATGCTACTTACAAGATAACACAGATGCTCAAGGGTAAACCCCTTAGTGGAGTTAATATGGTCCATTAGCCTTCCAGGGGTTGCCACCAATATATCCACGGAACTTTGTAGCTCAAGCGAAAAATCTTCAGGGTCATAACAGATGCCTGCCTCAAGCTTAGGCTTCTTGATAAGCTCAGAAATCTCATCTGCTATAGAAGATTGACCAACTGCCAAACCAACAGACAAGCCCACTGCTGGTGCAATTGCAGCAAAAACCTCTTTAACCTGAATCAAGAGAAAAAGGAGAGGCCTATTTGAAGGAATCGATTGAACAGCAGGTGAAAATAAGCAAAATGGGTTGAGTTTTGAAACACCCGAATAATCCAATATGTAATTTGTAGAATCTGATGAATTAAGGATTTTAAAAATGTTACTCCAGTAAATTGCCTGCAGCAGGAGGTAGTAGTAGTAGTATGCGAAATATGCAAACATAGGAAAGCACTAAACCTGAATTGCTAAGTCACGGGTAGGCAACACCACCAAAGCACGTAGACATTTAACAGCCCGAGTCGATAGCTTTTGCACTATTGGCAAAGCATAAGCTAAAGTTTTCCCACTTCCAGTTGGAGAATTTATGCAGAGGTCTCGTTCAAAATCCCCTGGCCCAATTGTCTCTTGCCAAACTGCAACTTGCACTGGGAAGAGGGAAGATATGCCCATATTATGGAGAGGCACCTTCAACCTGACGTGATAGAAATTAACAACAGACTAAATACCAAAAAGAAAGGAAACAAAAGAAAGGGAATAAAGAACAAATTAACAATGAAAATTTGGAAATGTGGAATTTAGACGATACTCCTCGGCAGGGACTTATGAGTATGTCTACAGGTTTTAGTTTGAGTGAGACAAGGAAAGACTAAGTGCTTACTCACATGATAAATGTATTTTTGCTTCTCCAATTATCACTCACTGAAATTATTCTTTTTGAAGGAGCACAGTTCAAGAGAAATCACATGAGGTAGGGAAAGAGAATAAAGAAACTAAAAGAACTTCCCCCTTCGCTTTTCTATTCCTCAATAACCTCTTTGCTTCAAAACTCCCACCTTAAAATCACTATAACACATAATGTCAGAAATTAAGCCACTAATTACTTCTATTCTCTTTTTTAAAATTCAATTTTGTTTTCAATAATTAAATTTCTGCCCTTGACCAAGTGACAGTATCTGATTTGTTAAGAAATCAACTAACTTGACCATAAGATTAACCTCTTGTTCTTATCTTTCACCAAGAACATCTGGCCACAAATAGAAGTCCCAAAGAAATGGAATGCATATGTTAGTCATCACAAAGTTAATAATGGTAGGCTGGTAGCAATTTAGTTACACATCAATTCCATTTTTTCTTGATTTAATCTTTTTATAAGATTAGGCTTGTCCACCTTCACCATAAAAGAAATTTTTCACCACCCCAATTATAGAAATCAAACCCCTAGGGGTTGGCTCAAGTGGTAAAGGCCTTGGGCTTGAGGGTATGCTCCCCTAGGTCTAACGTTCAAATCCCCTTTGGTGCAAACAATCTCTAGGGGTCATCGGACTGAGGGATTTTTCCCTTAAATTACCCGAGGTACACTTCTTTGCTGAAAGCCTGTGCAACCCCGGATTAGTCGGGACACTGTTCCTAGACACCCGGTGCCAATAAAAAAAAATTAAAGAAATCAACTAACAGTGAGCCCTTATATAACATTACAATATTTTGGAGGCTCACACCACAACAACACCATAATAATAAATTCAAGCACATACAACAATTTGCATCAAACCTAGTAGTCTCGAATGAGAAACATAAACAACCATCACGCAAATTTGAAATTCTTGCTCTAAAAAAAGGAACCGAAAATTTAAAAAGGAGAATTTATAATTTACAAGAAATACGTTTTTGCTAAATAAAAATAACATAAATATTGGGTAGCAAAAGAAAATGGAATAAAAAAGAGGTACCTGGAATCGAGGAAAGGAAGGAGATCGAGTGGGCACTCCTCTAAGAGACTAAAATCAACAGGGCTACGCATCCATGGCAGCACAGGCACGCTTCTCAGCTTTTGCTCCTCCATTCTAAACCTCTTCAACTTCTTCAAAATTGTCGCTAGGGTTTTAGGAAGTTTTTGTGAAATTGTCACACCCCGTATCCAGCAGAACCCTTTTAACCTTTTTTTTTATAAGTAAAAAGAAATTTTATTCAACGAATGTAACAGGCGAAGCCATGTCAGGGAGGAGAAAGGAAGAGAAAGTGTTTAATAAAAACCTTTTTTTGAAAAAAAAAAAAAAAAACAAATCTAGGCGCTGGGTTTATTGCTTGGGGGGCTCGATCGCGGGCCGGGTCATTACATGAATAAAGAAGCAGAGGGAACATGTGACCTGCAACGCAGCATTTTCTCTGGGTTCATATTAGGCCTGGCCTGAAGGTAAAGACTGCACTCTCAATGAATTCTTCATTTTATTCTTTAAAATACATCACTAAAATTTATTTTTTCTATTTTATATATTGACTTTTATAATATATCATACATTAGTTTATCTATTTTTTCTTCATATCATTTAAATATTATATTTTTTAATCTTTTTTATTCATTTCAAATATTTTCTCTAATTACTAATGATATCCTCGTATCTTTTTATATTTGCAATATCTTTCCATATATAATGTCATATAATTATATCTTATTTTAAATTAATCAAAATTTATAAGCTAAATCAAAATATAAATTAATTAAAAAAAAGATCATATAATGAAAATATTCTCAAAATATATTATGAAAATATTCATTCTCAATAATTATATAATGTGAATAAAGAGAGTTAAAGAAATAAGAAACTTAGCAAGAGGAGGGAAGAGAAATTAATTAAAAATATTTACAATGATAAACAGAGTTCTCTACATCTAGAGGTTTACTATACCAAAATGTAAAAGTATCTTTAAAATAGAAGATCTAATGGAGGGTCACTTTTGAGGACATTTCTTTATATTTTAAAGAAAAATGTATTATAAAGAACCCATTGGAAGTGCTCTAGAGAAGAAAAAATCTATTTTATTTTCAAAATTATTTTATCGATCAGTATGCTACATACAGGCAGAAATGGGGCCTGTATGAGCACGATTTGCCCCATTAGCCTCGATTATTATATTTAAAAAATAAAATAAAATAAATAAAAAAAGAAGAAGAAGAAAGAAAACACTCAGTGGTTTTGTTTCTCACATCTCTCTTACTCTTTTGTCTCTCTCAGAGTGGTTTCGTTGGTTGGTCGTCTCTCTCATTTACCTCTATCTCAAATCGATGTGTCTCTGTCATCATTGAAGTTGCAGCAACCCACGCTGTCTCTCTCACATTTCGGCATCGAACCAAGTAAGACTAGTTCTTTTCTCTGACTTTGGGACTTTGGAAGTGAGTGAGTTGTGAAATTTGTCAAGTGAAGGGATGGGGAACCATGGGGTAGAGGTGTAAGACTCAACCCATACCTTTTGTGATTTTTTATATTTTTGTTCTTCTGCAAATGGTTACAACCCATCTTTAAATATTTGTTCAATTTCTATTTCATTTCTAATTTGAAGTCTTTGGGCAACTATAGATTTTAACCACTCAATTTCCTTGAGAAGTGCTTCTTTCTCATTTAGATCAAAATATTTGTTCCCAAACTCAGGTTACACGATTTCCTTCACTTCACATTTTTCCTCTATAACCTCTGGCTGATTAGTCTCGAGAGCATTGCACCTTGGAAGCTGCATAAACCACCACACCAAGAAAAACCTGAGAAGGGAGTTTCCAACATTTGAAATGCAAGGTTTGGTTTTAAAATGGGAAGAAGAATGAGAAGTGGAAGGAGAGAAGGGGAACCGAAAACAATCTAAGAGAAGAAGAAAGAAAGACGAAACGTACGCACCCTTTTTAGATAGAAGAGGAGGGGTTAATCATATTCAGCTCGAAACGTACCGTTTTATTTATACCAAACAGTGCATTTTGACTCCACGTAGGAGGTCGTCTGTGGGCCCTACACACGATGCTTGCGTTTAGAGTTTTTCTTTATCGATATCATTAACATATTATTGATGGGTAAGCTAATATATTTTACTATTAATATTTTATTAACTGTAATATCGTACAACAAGTCTATTAAAGACTTAAAAGTGTGTATGTATTTTGAATTTGAATTTCTATTTTACCCTCGCTTTCGTTTTGAAATTGTGATGAAACTCTATTTGTGTATTTATTTTTTGAGCAACGTACAAACTATATCCCTAAAGTTTTTTTCAAGTTTGTCCTTCACCTATCATCTCACACTGTTTTGAGTTGCTTTTGTTGATTTGTTTACCATGCACTAATAATTCATGTAAAAGTGAAAATCACAATCTAGTAGGACACAACTGAACAAATAAATGAGAAAGTGCTCGATCCTGGACACAACTAAACATTATTGCTCGCATTTTGAGTTATTACCAGCCCTTGGATGTCAAGTAGTCTTTGTTTGTTTACTCGAGGTTAGAGCACTGAACCAATTTGTCTCTCTATGCTTTACATGCTCGGGCACCGAGCTTCCGCATGATCCGAACTGTCCCTTTACGATTACGTGTTCGGGCGCCCAACTCCAATGTAATCCAATCAATTATATTGGAGTTTGATATTTTTGGAGACTAAGGGCAGGTTTGGGGGGTGGGATGAGACTCAAAATTCTCATCTCATCCTCATCTCATCTCATCATTACACATTTTTTAAATCTCCATACAAAATATAATAAACAATTCAACTTTTTCAAATCCCAATTCAACTTTTTCAAATCTCAAAACAATAATAATACTAAAACATAATATTTTAAACATTAAAACAAAACACAAAATTCTCATCTCACCCCCAATTTGTCTCTCTATGCTTTACATGCTCGGGCACCGAGCTTCCACATGATCCGAACTGTCCCTTTATGATTACGTGTTCGGGCACCCAACTCCAATGTAATCCAATCAATTATATTGGGGTTTGATATTTTTGGAGACTAAGAGTAGGTTTTTCATGATCGGGAGCTCCGATGTGATCCGATTGGTTTGTTTAACTTGACCGAGAGAACGAGCCCCATCATAAGTTTAACTCGACATGTCCTAGCGAGAATCCGAGCTTTCATGGAATTAATCAAATCACACATGAGTTTTGGCTCCTGAGAACGATCGCCAAAAGCTTAAGTGCTCACCCCACCCCAACCTCTCTCAGGTTTCAGGCATCGATGGAATTGATCAAATCGTTCAAGAGCTCAACTCTTGAGTATGGACGCCACAAGCATAACTGCTTGTCCCGCCTCGTGGTGCTCTTTGTGCCCCCATGCTCAAAACTGCTATGCACAACTGCACAACCGCGGTGTAATCGGCTGACGTGGATGATTAAAAAAAACGGACGAAAGACGACATGAAGAAGAGAATGTAGCCCGGGCTATTAATGCAGACTGTGAGGTTGAAGGAGAAAGTGTTCTCGGTAAGTCACCCATGGCCAAACCAGCTAGTGATTTTCTCTTCTACAATTTATCAAACACTTTGCATGCATTCTTAGCCCTTATCGCAGTAGCTCTTCTGCGTTTATACCGTTTCTTCCTCGATACAACCAAATCAACAAGAAGTTTCTAAGACTCCAAATACAAGAACTCTACAGAACTCTAACCTCTGCAAGTCCGCCCCTTTTCCCTCCCTCAGTACCTTCCTCTGTTCTCGGTTACTCCATTCTTTCATGGATAGTTGTAGCAGTTGCGATAATGAAAAGATGATGGAAATGGCAGAGACTGCAAAGTAGCAAGGTGTTGGTGATCATGTTCAGGAGAATGAGAACAATGAGACCTTTGAAACCTCAGCAGATCATGCCTATTAATTTCCATCTTTATGGCTCTTGTGGTTCTTGGCTATAGATGTTTGGTAGTTGTGTGAGCTCACACTATATGTATACTTTTTTTTTATTATTCTGGATCATTTTGGGAGTGTTTGTGAATGAGCTTGCATGCTAGAATATTGGTGTGAGTTATTCTAGGATATACTTCTTTTTCTTCCCATTCTTTTTTCTCTTTGGGAAATTACTACCACTGGAGACTTTTCTGCCAAACAACTATCTGGCCACCTATTCAAAGAAAATAATTGGCAAGATCATGGGTGGTAGAATCGTCGGCATCGATGGTATTCGGGTCTGAGCATTTTTCAAGTGGTGATCCATCACCGGGATCTGGTCCAGCAGCAATGACTTGGTGTTCAAGGTCGGTATGGTCACCGCCAAGTACCCCTCCAAGAATCTTGACGAGAGCTCGACTTGCGAGGGAAAGCACTCTGCTTCCTAGAGATGGATATGGACGGAGGGAGGGGGAAATGAAATTTTTAGGGAGAAAGAGAGGAAACAAAATGAGAGGTAGAGGAAGAGGAAAATGAAAGGGATGGGGTCGAAATGGGGATGGAGGCCACCAAAGCCCCTTCTGTCTTCGAGCTGTAATGAACGGCATCGTTCAAATTTTTTGCCACGTCAGATGCGATGTCGCGAGGGTGCACTCAAGCCGGTTGTAGACTTTCTCAATTACTAATAGTAATAAGAAAATAGAACGCCCTCTCTGGAGGGCGTAAAGCCCAATGTGCCCCGTACAATTGCATCCAATCCAGACAACACGTTAAATTTGTAGAGAATATTAATGACGACTACAAATAAAAATATTTTATTTATCTTCTCATATCTTCTTAATTTAAGGAATTTTTTTTCAAGCTAGGGGGCCACCCTCTCACCCAATGACAAAAATTCGCACAACATGTCAGTATAGGAGAAAGAAGCATTCCGACCCATGACAGCATTTTAGGTCTTGATTGGTGTGGTCTAGAGCTTCCGGTAGTGGTTCGATGCTACCGTATAGTGCGTACATACATGACGGTGAATAGAAAATAAATGCAGGAAAAATATAAGAGGGGGAGACACACAAATTTACGTGATTCGGCACTAAGTCTACTTCTACAAGTCATTTGGGAAGACGAATCTACTATAATATAAATATTTTACAATATCTCATGGTCCCTCGTTTCTCATTGTATAATGGAAGTTGAATATCTATTTGTTGGAGAATATGTTTTCTCTAGAGCCCTTATCGCAAGGTTAAAGAATCTGAAGAAGTCCCCTTTCTCGTCCAATCGGATCCTTTTTTGTCCCTAACCTTAGGAGTGATGAGTGATGACAGCTTTATCCCACTTTTCATTAGCATGCCTATTTGTTTTCTCTTATTTCTCATTTTTTTCTCTCATTTTTCGTCCATTCTTTATTTTCCCTTTGACATCTTTTTTTTTTTGTCCCCTAATTGTCTATTCTTATTCTCTCCCTTTATTGTTCTCTAGTGGGAGCCCTTTGATGAGTTGAACCTAGCTTATTTCAAACACCACCATCACCACCACCAAGTACCACCAACTAGGTTTAGTTTATTTTCACATATGAGATGAGATGAATTGAGATAAAAGTTGAAAGTTGAATAAAATATTGTCAGAATATATTTTTTTAATATTATTTTTGTTTTGAAATTTAAAAAAGTTGAATTATTTATTTTATTTTGTGTAAGAATTTGAGAAAACTGTAATGATTAGATGAGATGAAAAGTTTTGAGATAAGATGAGATGTGGCCGAACAATATGATCGCACCAACAATACATAATTTAATTTCGATTTCTTTTAATTCTCAACACCTCCTCACACACAATTGTTGTTACTTGTCTAGTATAATTGAGAAGTGTGATCTCAAGATGGAGTTCATGTACTTGATCATGTTTTCGTTTTTCGTTTCTGTAACTGACGAAGTTCATGTATTAATAATTGGTTTAATTAAGCAAATGTTAGACGTAACAACTCTAGCCTATACATAAGTTTCTTAAAGCCAGAGGTTCTGAACTTCTCCGATTCCTTCTAAAAAATTAAACATGTTTTCTCTTTTAGTTGAGTCGATTCTTATCATTCAAAATATGTAGTTTTGAGAATTAATAGTTTGTTTGGACACTTAGAATATCTAGGAATATATATGAATAATCGTGACATAATTTGTGAATAGTAATGAAATTGTTTGATTTGAGTTGTATTGGATTTTGAAAAATGAGAGAAATAAAAATATTATAAAATTAAAATATTATCGGAATATAAATTTTAATATTATTTTTGTTTTGAAATTTTAAAAAATTATATTAATTTTTATGTTTTGTTTTGAAATTTGAGAAAATTATAATAATTAAATAAAAAAATTAAATATTTAGAATTGAAAATATTTTGTACTTAACTGATATTTAGTAAGAAAATATTTGAAAATATCTTATAATACCTATATACACAAACAAGGCCTAAGACTATTGAATTTTCTTCCTGACAGCGTAACAATTACTTTCTTGTTTTTCATGTGTTTAGTGTGCTTCTTCAAGTTATAGCCAAGTTAACTTATTTTTACATGTTTGGATGCTATGAGAATTATCAAAATTTCTTATAATTTCATTTATAATCATTTGTAAATATTATTTAAACACAAAACGATTTTTAATTTCAAATTTTTAACTTTTTTTATCTAATTATTACATAATCGTTATTCAAATATAAAAATTAATATAATTTTTACAAACTTTAAAATAAAATATAAATTACATTAAAAATTATATTTAAATAAATTTTTAATTTATAATATTTTTATTCAATTTTTTTTTAATCTCGTTTTTTGAAATTTATAATATTTTTATTCAGTTTTTTTTTTTTAATCTCGTTTTCTGAAATTCATTCAAACATTTTCACTCAAATAATCTAATTACTATTTATAAAATTCTAAAATATTTCAATTTTGCAAACATGCCCCTACTTCTACCCGAGAATTGTCTCTTGCCAGGTTTTTCAGGCTACAGCTTATCTTCGACTTGAAACTTTCCAAAAAGAGGGGAAAAAGGCAGAGAAAAGTTGGCTTTGGCAATTGCTTTGAATACTGTTAATACGAAACTCTTTGTAAGTTAAAAGGTCGTTTTCAAGGATTGATCAATCACGATTGCTTGTTTGACCACACGAAGGAAGATCAAACTTCAACAACCACTGATGGCGTTTAAGGCCTGGTTTAGGAAATGAGCAGAGTTTAGTTGAAATGATCTGAGATAAAAGTTAAAAATATTAAATAAAATTTTGATAAAATAAATTTTTTTAATATTATTTATTTTAAGAGATTTTAAAAAATTGAATTGTTAATTATATTTTATTTAGAAGTTTGGAAAAATTATAATGATTAAATGAGTTGAGATGACATGATTACATTAAACAAACCAGGCCTAAGAGTATTGAGTAATTCTACATACAACCGTGAAGTGCATAAACATCGCATAATCGTTTTGATAAAAAGTGTGATCTATTATTAAAAAATTAATTTTTTCATGTGGGTCCCATATTTTATTCATTTTTTTCAAAGCGATTACACGGCGGTTGCACAATTCACAGTTACAAATATCTTTTCTCAAAAGTATTCTGTTCTCTCATCTTGTATAATTGTATTAATTTAGGCCTGATTTGGTTACCAATACTAATCTCACTTCATCTCATATAATCATTATAATTTTTTTAAATTTTCAAATTTTAAAATAAAAATTATATAAAAAAATTATATTTTAATAATATTTTATTCAACTTTTAACTTTTATTTCATCTCATCTATGTAACCAAACCAAACCTCAATCAATTTTTACTAACAAATGTATTTTGAGGACCACATGAACTTCAACTTCAAAGTGTTAAAAAATCATGGTTTTTTTTTTTTTAAAAAACCTCACAATAAAAATTAAAAGATGGCATTTTCAAGGAAATCAAATTAGGGTGGGCAATTGTCTAACACACTTATGAATTTTATATGAATTAAAAACAAAATTTATCAATAAATATCAAGGGTCTCACCTGTTTAACTGAATAAGTTTAATCATATAAATTTCAAGTTCAATTATATAAAACTTAAACTCGATATGCGATATCTAGAATTTGCAATTTTGATCGCAACGAGCAAATTCAACGCAAATCATTCTTGAAATTAACTGGTCAATTTGAGAGATCTTATTAGTTTAATTAAATTGATTGAATTATAATTGAAATGTTTCCTACCTTAACATGGTCGGTGCTACTACATTTAGTATAGAATATTACCATACTTATTATAAAATATATTTATAATATTTTAGTATGTATTATAATATAATTTATTTCTCTACTATATTTAGTTTATTGTATAAATCAATTAGTATCATTGATTGATTTATTATATTTTTATTTTTTTTCTAGTCTTATTCTCCTATAAACAGGAACATATATCTAAGACGAATCTTTTGCACCCAATTGCTTAAAAAAAAAGAAAAATTATTCTCATCAGCCACTATTTTCTGCCCCACATCCTATAAAAAATACTCTCACACCCTATAAAAAAAACATATCTACACCTTATGAAAAACACCCTTACACCTTATAAAAAAAAACTATAGGTATGTGGTGTGAAAGTAAAGATAAATTCTATTTGCAGTCCTGAGTGGATGACTATGTGTGCAGCCCCATTAATGAATGTGGGTAAAAGAAAAAAAAATATAATTTTAAAAAAGATATTATTGTAATTTTTAAATTTTTTTAAACATAACTATGGGCTTGCATGATCGGTCCCTATTTGGGAACTGTATATAGACTAACTCGAAAGTAAATAGTAGATGCATAAAATTCCTATAAAAAAAAAAATCCAATGCAAACAAGACCATTTCGTACCACTTGTTCATTCCTATGCTTAATTGATGAAGACGTTTGAATAATAAAGCAGATCTACAGTGTTGTTCGATGAATAATTGAGTGTTTATTTAATCATTGACATATTTTTTTTCTTAAAATCTATCAATGACTTTGAAGAAATAATATTACTATTATTGTTGTTGTTCCAAATAATATATAGCACACACACTGCATGGTATTGTTCTTGATTAATTTAATTATTGAGAGACTAGGAGAGTTTTATATGTTATACAATGTATGTCCATAATGACCTATTCTTCTGAATATTATACATCATGATTATCCGGAAGTTTCATGTCCAACATGTGTTTGTGACTTTGTTCCATTCCCCAGAATTTTCTCAAGTACAATAGTACTCTCGGATTCTTGAATCAAATCTTGGTGAAAGCAAGTTTTTCTTTTTATTTTAACCTTTTAAATGAAAAACTAATTAAAAATATCCCACCTAAATGAAAATACATTTTCCTATATTAGTTAATTATAGAAAATTATTTGTGCAAAATTAAAGTGTACAACTCTCGTGTATGCCTTTTGGCAAAAAAAATAAAATGAAATTCATATAAAAAAAGTATACATTTTTATAATAAGTCTCGTTCTTTTCAAAAAAATTACAAAGTGCTTGTATTGCTTAGATTTGTAATTAGCATTATTATGATTTTTTTTTAGAGAAATACTTGCTTTATAGAAAAAGTTTATAAACTAATACGACTTTTAACACATTTTATAGTGTAAAACTTTATCTTATTATAAAGTAGATATCAGATAATGAGTAATGATACACTTACAATTATTTTTTAAAATTTTTATATAACCATATGTTAAAAAAATGTTAAATTAATGGTATTTATATAAAGTGATATTACTTTTATAAATTGTTTCTAAAAATATTCCTTATTTAACATATGATTGTATAAAAATTATAAAAAATAATTGTAATTCTATCATTTTTCTCAAGTAATAAGATTATAAGTTTTATTTATAGATTTTTTTTTTTTGGTTTTATAAACCTACCTACCGCTTCTCATTTCTTAACCATATGATAGCGTGCACGTGTAGGTATAAAAGGAAAATCCTAATCAAACCGAGAATATCCACCGAGTGAGTACCGATTGTTTTTTTTAATAGTTGGAAGTAATTTTTAATAATTTTGTGAATTTTCTTTATTTTTTAAAAATATTTAAGGTGTTAAAAAAATGTTTAAAAGATAAAGAAATAAAAAAAGATTTTTTACATGAATTGGTGAGATTCTCGAAAGGTGTAGTTATTTTAGAGAAAGTTTAGATCGTGAAATGAAAGTTAAATATAATATTATTTTTTAATATTATTTTATATTTTAAAATTTTGAAAAATTAAATTGTTTTATTATATTTTTTTTAAAAAATTTTAATAATTAAATTAGAGAGAATGAGATAAGTTAAAATAGTTTAAAACGAAGAGTTTCCAATCCAGTTCTCGTTCTCACAAAACATTGCGAATTACGAATCGCATTCAAACACAACGCGCAGAGCGGCGAACTACCTATCTTTATTGAAAAATTTAATTGCAAGCGGTTTTGTCCACTCATTTAATATTAATTTTATTAAAAATAATATTAATTTAAATTTTGAATATATAAATGATAATATTAATATGCATATTAATACGTAAATTTATCTGTACATAGTAAAATTCTTCCTTATTTATTCTGACTGGTAACACTGACGCATCACGAATGGGACCCACCTGGACGGTTGAGACGTTGAGCTCTCAACTGAAACAACCAATCGCTCTACGACACGACTGCGCCAGCCAAGACGCGACCGCATGACGCATGAAGCAAGCGACCACATCACGGCTCAGCCCTAGTTCCTTCCGCCTTCCTCGCGTACGCACGCGCATGCACCAGACCCATAGACACAATACGAAGAAGTTATACATACCCGATTCCAATCAATCACTCGCTCGCTCACACCGGCCTGATAACTCCAGCTTCAGCTACCAAGAGCAGCCAACCGCTCAATTCCTTTTTCCGAAAATAGCAGAGAAGGAAGTTTACGCACTAATCCACGACTCCCTCCAGATCTCTGCCTCTCATTGATTTCGCTTTCTCATTATTAATCTGTTTACGATCCCGTAATTTGCTATGATTCTTACAGCCTTTTAATTGCGGTATCCTCATTGGTCGGTTTGAAAATGATTCATGAGGTTTATATCTGTTCTAACGGCCTGTATTTCCAACAAAAGCTGGAAGCCCGGGTTTGATTTCGATAAGGATATTTAGAGAATTTTAGTGCCTTTTTGTTTCCGTTTTAGTTTTTATTTAACAAAAAAGGAAAAATGAGGGTTTCGAAGTCTCAGGTTTGGCAACCCTGCAAGAAGAAGAGGTCTTGATCCTTGAGCTCTAAAGAGAGCGGAAATCTGATTCTAGAGAGGGAGAGACATTGAGAGTGGAAGGATTTTGGAGAGAGACAAACAAAAAGAGAGAAACAAGTTTGTGAAGGAGTCCGATTCTGGAGTGGAGGAATTGCGCTGTGGGGGAGGTCCCAGAGGGAGAATATGGCGTCTCGGTCGAGCAATAGCAACAGGACGCGCGTGGGGAAGTACGAACTGGGTCGGACGCTGGGTGAAGGCAATTTCGCCAAGGTTAAGTTCGCTCGGAATGTCGTTTCCGGCGAGAATGTGGCCATCAAGATTCTCGATAAAGAGAAGGTTCTCAAGCACAAGATGATCGGCCAGGTCTAACTCCCCATTTTCGTTAGGATTTTACTAATGATAGATGATTTCTTTTTTGGTTGGATTAATTCCTCGCATTTGTACGGATTTTGTTAAATTTATATGTTTTGAATAATTAAGCTTTTCGTTTTTGTTTTAAATCTTGGTTTCTCAATTTGGAGGGGTAATATTTGGTGATTGACTGTTTGGTTTCCTTGAAAATAACTAGGAACTTGGCGAAGAAATTTTTGTTACTTTTAGATGAAAACAAAGCAAAAGTCAACATTGGCGAGGTGACAAAATCATCTTGTCATTCTGTGACCAAATACAATGTACAGGAAGTCGTATCGAATTTTATTATTATTATTATATGTTCCTGTTACGAGGGAAAGAAGTAGACTTGCCTAGCATTTTAGTTGGGAAAAATTGTAAACACTTTGAAAATAACATCTTGTTAAAAAAAAGAATTGAAGAGACGTGGAACTCAGTTTATTTCAGTTTTATCCGGAACAGTTGAATAAAATTGCAAATTGATTGAATCGAATTCTATTAAGTTTAGATAATTAAGTTTTATATGACTTGATTTTGAATCAAGTGTGTGGATGCTAAAAGATAATCTTTTGTACGGATTCATAAATTTGGGAAATTTTGCGTATTATAGTGAAGATGTGGCAATCAACTCTAGTTAGGAGATATAAGAAAAAAAAGAAAAGAAGCAACATTTTGATTGCCAGATGAGTTTTTCACTTCACAGTTCACACCCCGTACTGGCAGTATGTGAAAAATGTGATATATGTATGAATGTGGCCATGCAAAAATATTGCTGAAGTTTTAAAGTTATTTCTTTCAGTTTGAATATCAACATGTCTTACATTAACTATTTTCTGATTGGTTTATCCTTTGCAGATTAAACGTGAAATTTCAACAATGAAATTGATTAGACACCCAAATGTTATCCGTATGTATGAGGTTAGAGAGCAGAGCCACCTCCTTTAATTTAATTTTTACCTTATCGCAATAATATGGCATGACTAGTCATTCAGTATATTCTTCATGCTTTATTTTTAGTCGTTGATATTAACCTTTTACAGCGATAAATTTCTATGTTCTGGATTTTCCACATGTTCAGTACTTAATTATAATGTTTCTTGACTATCTTCTGCATCCAAATTGATTTTGGGCAGTATTACTGGTGTAGGTGATGGCTAGCAAGATGAAGATATACATTGTTTTGGAATTTGTGACTGGTGGGGAGCTGTTCGACAAAATTGTAAGATAGTGATTGTCTGCCGCTGATGATTAACATACACAATCTGTAATAAAGTGCCTAAATTACTTGTTCATGATATGTTAACGACTCTATATAATAACTGGTCAAAGACCGAAATCTCGGGCCTCGCCCTATGTTTCTTAGGAGTGAGAGCAATAAAGGTCGCATTTAGGGATTTTTTAAACTTTTGAAGAGAGTAAAATTCATTGAAAACTTGCATAACATCGCCTTTCACAATGTCCCTATAAGTTTGAAAAAAACCTATTGAAAAACCATCGACGCTTTATCTTTAGCCATTCCAGATATGACCTTGTAAATCTCCTCTTCAACAAAAGGTCTCTCCAAAACACTCACTCTGCAAGTCAATTGCCTCAAAGTTCAAGGCATCAAGCTTCGGCCTCCAAGGAAACGATTCTGTGAGGAGTCTCATAGTAATGTACTATATGGTTTTCTAACTCGGGAGGAGAAGAAAACACCTGAGAACCTGATTGAAGTGACTCGATAGCATTATTACGCCGATGTGAATTAGCTACTTTGTGAAAGAATTTCGTACACCTATCACCTTCTTTCAACCAAAGGGCCCTGGATTTTTGACACCATGAAGTTTCCTCTGATAACAAAACCCTCTCCAAGTTTGCCATAACCATGCCCTTCCTCAATAACATCTCCTCTGAATTATCTCCCAATAACACTTTATCCTCCAGCTCTTGCAGTTCCTCCAATAGTGTAGACTTTTGATTATCAATGTGACCAAAAGCCTCCAAATTCCACTTATTCAAATCTTGTTTCAGTACCTTCAACGTACTTGCAAGAATGTAACTTGGAGTACCCATGAACTGATATGAAGTCCACCAAGCACGCACCATCTCTACAAACCCATCTGCTGTTAGCCATATGTTTTCAAACTTGAAATACCGGCGTCCCCTGTGAATACCCCCACAATCCAAAAGGATAGAAAAATGATCAGAACTGACTCGAGCTAGTCGTTTCTGACTAACTTCCGGATATTGAGCTTCCCACGCAGGAGATATAAGGAATCTATCCAATCTCGACCACACCCGCCCATTTGACCAAGTGTATTCACCCCCTACCAGGGGGAGATCCATGAGGTCAAGATCGAAGATGAACTCACGGAATTCTTCCATGGCCTGAGAATTCCGACAATGTCCTGAACGCTCACTAGGAAAGCGAATAGTATTAAAATCACCCCCCATACACCACGGCACATCCCATAATGAGTATAGACCCGCCAACTCCTCCCACAACCTTCTCCTATCCCTATCCACGTTAGGTCCATATGAGCCTGCAAATGCCCATTCCCAACCATCAACCACATTTTTAAATCTAGTCGCGAACGAGAATTCTCCGATACACTCCTCGATCAACTCAACAACTCTTTTGTCCCACATAAGTAACACTCCACCTGAGGCTCCCAAAGAAGCCAAATAAGTCCATCTCACATACGAGCACCCCCATACACTTCGCACAATTTTCCTATCAATGAAACGCATCTTTGTTTTTTGAAAACACACCACATCACCCTTCCACATCCGCAATAATGATTTGATACGGAGGCATTTATTACGATCATTAAGCCCCCGTAAATTCCAGGAAATAATCTTAGGCTTCATAAGAAACTATATTGCCCCTCCCTTTCGATCTGCCCCTTCCACTACTCGTTTCTTTCACATCATAATTAACGGAATAAGTTAGCCTTTTAAGCTCCCTATCCCGCTTTGTGGCTGACTTCGAATGACTATCCTCAAATGCTATAAGAAGAGCCTTGAATTGTTCTTCGTAACCTCCAAACGAAATCCCAATGACATCTTGAATCTCCTCTACCTTCTTAAACACCCAATTTGATGAACAACTCCCATAAGTAGAGCTGGGAGGGAGTGTATACAAAGGAGTTAGGATGGCCCCCTCCTCACCTGTGCTGACGGGAGAAAATAAAGCCAGTTCTGATCCACACACTGAATCTGACTCCCCACTGGAAGGAACAAGACCCATCGGAGACCCAGTGATGAAAAGCCATGTTCCGAAATGACTGACTGCACTGGATTCACCATTGGGCCTCCATCCACCACACACGGCCTTGTCTATGTATTTTCCAGCGATAACCCACAAGTCAGCGACGTGAAACCCACCAAAAACCCGTCCTCTGCCAACGGTAACTGCACAGGAGCAACATCTGCTCCTTCGACCACCACTCGCGGCTGAGACTGAACGTTCTCCAACAAATAACCAGGTGACGGCGTCGGGAAAGCAGCCCTTGAAATGAGCAGATCCTTTGTTACCTTGCCGTCGTCCCTGTCTTCCCATCAGAGTGGCCCTACCGGCACACCACGGTGGTCGCCCGGCACCGGCGGTTCTTTCTGTGCCTGTGTGGGAGCCGGCGAGGCGCTTATTGCTCTCGGTTCTGGTTAACGGCACACCGGTTGGATTCTTTGATAGTTCACGGGGTCTACGGCAGGGAGATCCTCTATCTCCTCTTCTTTTTGTTATAGTTATGAAGGCTTTAAGTAGGATGGTGTAGGCTGCTGTTTGGGGAGGATTTTTATTTGGCTTTCAGGTGGGCAATGGTTCTAGTGGTCCTACTATCATCTCACACCTTCTTTTTGCAGATGATACATTAGTTTTTTGTAAAGCGAATGAAAGCCAGATCCAAACTCTACGAGCACTGTTACTTTACTTTGAAGCAGTGTCAGGGCTAAAGGTGAATCTGGGCAACTCTGAGATGGTGCCTGTGGGAGTGGTCTCTAATATCTATAGTTTAGCAAGCCTTCTGGAGTGTAAGGTTTCTTCTTTTCCAATGAAATATCTGGGCCTTCCGTTGGGAGCAACTTTCAAGAATAGAGTTATATTAAAAGGGGGCTGTCTTACTCTTATCAAGAGTACTCTCACTAACCTCCCCACTTATTTTTTATCTATGTTTCCTATGCCTGTAGGGGTGGTGAACATAATGGAGAAACTTTTTAGGGTGTTCTTATGGGGAGGCATGGGGGAGGAGAAAAAATTTCATCTGGTGAGATGGAAGACTGTGTGTGGCTCAGTTGTGAATGGAGGGTTGGGTGTGTGTAACTTGAGAACTTTTAATAAAGTTTTACTAGGAAAATGGCTTTGGAGATATCATTTGGAGGGGGGATCATTGCGGAAGGATATTATTGATGCTAGATATGGTATTGGGCTGGGTGGTTGGTGCTCTAATGAAGTGAGAGGGGGGTATGGTGTGGGATTATGGAAGTATATAAGGAAGGGGTGGCCATGTTTTGCAAATCAAATTCGTTTTTTAGTTGGTGAGGGCAATCGAATCAGATTTTGGCGAGACGTGTGGTGTGGATATCAGGCATTGGAAAGGGTTTTTCCGGCTCTATACCATATTGCAGCTAATAGGGAGGCCTCAATGGCGGATGTGCAGTTATTTTCTTATGGTACGCACCAGTGGAATATTCTGTTTAATAGGGATTTCCATGATTGAGAATTACCTAGTGTCTCATTTTTTTTTCAGCTTATTATATTTCACGGAGACTCCTATGGCACAACGAGATAGCTTGAAGTGGAGGTCTAATAATCACGGGATATGTACAGTTAAGGCGTATTATAGCATCTTGACTACACATCTTGACAATACTCCGTTCCCATGGAAGAGTATTTGGAGAGCTCGTGTACCTTCTAAAGTAGCTTTTTTTGTTTGAAATGCTGCTCTTGGGACGATATTGACCACGGACAATTTGAGGAAGAGAGGTTGTGTATTGGTAGATTGGTGCTACATGTGTAAAAAGAATGGAGAATCTGTGGACCATCTCTTATTCCACTGTGAGGTAACAAGGGCGTTGTGGGATGAGATCATTCAAAAGGTTGATGTTGCTTGGGTTATGCCAATGAGGGTGGTGGATTTGTTGGGTTGTTGGACAAAGTTGCAGAGCTGTCAACAAGTGGCAGCAGTGTGGAAGATGATTCCGTTGTGCATTATGTGGTGTACTTGGACGGAAAGGAATGCGAGGTGCTTTGAAGATAAGGAGCGCACAATGTCCGAGTTCAAGAATTTTTTTCTCCACACTCTAATGTGTTGGTTTTCCACTATTGTTTTGCATGGGGACAATATTCAGGATTTCTTGTCTTTAATTTATCGTTCTTAGAATGTATTTTGGAGCACTTATGTATACTTCCTGTGTACAAGGGCTATACCTTTTTCATTCATATATATAATATCTATCTTTTACTGATAAAAAAAAAATATAATAAATGGTTTTTGCATTGTATCTCTTGAGCTAGGCAAGTAAGGGGAGGTTGAAGGAAGATGAAGCTAGAAAGTATTTTCAGCAACTTATTAATGCTGTGGACTACTGTCATAGCAGAGGTGTCTTTCATAGAGACCTAAAGGTGTGATTCCTTACTGTTGTTTCTGCTAATGTCTTCGGAATGTTAGCCCCCATGTTTTCAAAGTTAAATAATTCAGTTGGAGGTGATGAACTGATCTGTATGTATTTTTTTCAACTATCTCAAAATGAAAAAAACTGATGACATTTTCGTTTGTCTTTTCACAGCCAGAGAACTTACTGCTTGATGCTAATGGTGTTCTCAAAGTTTCAGATTTTGGATTGAGTGCGCTACCACAACAAGTTCGAGTGAGTATGAAGACTTAATGCCTTACACAAAAAAGTGTAATTAGATTTTTTCTTGTGTATACTTCCTGTGTACTTGGGAAATGCCTTTCGTTGTGTTTCATTAAAACCTTACTTTTACCTATAAAAAAATTTGCCTTGCACAAAAAGAATATCATAATAAAAGTTATCGAGAACTTAATATGAGAGGTGTTAGTGGCTACTGGCCCCTAGAAACCTCACCTTTCAGTTTGATTTGTCTGTGCCTAACAGTCTGTTTTGGATTTTTGATACTGTGGCGAAGTATGAGGCATCTTTGGCATAATCAATTTGTGAAGGTTTTATGACTGATAATCTTATCCCTCTCTTTAGGAAGATGGGTTACTTCATACAACATGTGGTACGCCAAATTATGTTGCTCCAGAGGTATATTAGGTCTTGTTTCTAAGTGCAAACTACTATTTCTTAATCTTATGAACCTATTTTTCATTCACACCCTACTTTTCCAGGTGATCAACAATAAAGGATATGATGGAGCAAAGGCAGATCTGTGGTCATGTGGTGTGATTCTTTTTGTCTTAATGGCTGGATATTTACCTTTTGAAGAATCCAACCTCATGGCATTATATAAAAAGGTTAATTGCTCTCTGGTTCTCTGTTAACTCATACTTCCTAATGTACATGTGAAGGCAGTGAACTTGTTACAGATGCAGATGAAGTAGGTAGATAATTTTCTACACTGTAAACAATTGTAACAAAACCGAGTGATAGCTGGTCAATGAAGTGGCGAAAGGCAGTGAACTTGTTACAGATGAAGATGACGTAGGTAGTTAATTTTCTACACTCTAAATGATTTTAACAAAACTGAGCAATAGTTGGTCAATGAAGTGGCGCGTACGTGGAAGCCATGCTTCTTGTAAGGCAACATAATGGGAGCAGAAGAAAAATTGGGGGCCTTCGCTTTTTTTCTTTTTTTGTATTTACGCAAAAAATAGAACATCTTTGCAAATGTGTCATCACTGTGGTCTTGTCCGCTTAAAACTTTTACCATGCGTGTCTTTCTGGTTGCTTGTGGTGATTGTATGATGCACAATTTGCATTGTATGGTGTTGATAGGGCATTCTCTGTTCAAGTGCGATTTGAATGCATAGATCTTATTGCATTGTTGTGTATCTTCTTGTCAATAATGCTATGTATACAATACTCAAGGAAACGAGCACAGGTCCCGGACAAATGATAATTTAGTTTCTTGTTTTAAGTGTATGTCACTTGTAAACCATGCAGTTGTAAGATTTGTGGTATATTCGTAGACAACATAAGTTCCTATTGGGGCTGGACTCTTGGGCAGGTCTAGTTTATCTGATCTTTTAAATGAGTGCTTGCTATTTTTAAAATGTGAACTTTATATTCTTCGTTTGTAAGGCTCCATAATCTGACCATTGATGTTTATAAGCTCTATGCTCGCTCTATGATCTATCCAGATATTCAAGGCCGACTTCACATGCCCTCCATGGTTCTCCTCAAGTGCAAAGAAACTGATCAAAAGAATCCTGGACCCTAATCCCTCAACAGTACGTCATTGTCTCTTGTTCATTATTATTGTTTACAACCATGTATTTCTTTTGTATTACTTATAAAAATGTATTTATTGCTTATTACGTAAATAAAAAATGTATTTCTTGTGTATTTAATATCTGAGCCAATCAAATGAAACAGCGAATTACAATTGCTGAGGTCATTGAGAATGAGTGGTTTAAGAAAGGATACAAGCCGCCTAGTTTTGAGCAAGCTGATGTTAGTCTTGCCGATGTGGATGGTATTTTCAATGAAATTGGGGTAAGATTCATGTTGTAGTTATATTGTTCTTATTATTGTTTTGGTTTTTTGGTTATATTGTGACTTTATAATTTCTGTTTACCATGGACAGGATTCTGGAGAGCTTATTGTGGAGAGGCGGGAAGAAGGGCAGCCTGTGGCTCCTGTCACCATGAATGCATTTGAGCTCATCTCTACATCTCAGGGCCTCAACCTCAGTACTCTCTTTGAAAAGCAAATGGTATGCTTGACTTTGGCTGTGATATCTGACATGGAAAAAGTTGTACTGGAGAAACCTGATATTTCAACTGTCGAGGCAACACCTCATATATATCACATGAGAAAGGATGATGATCTTTTGACCTAAATGCTAACTTAAGGCAGTTCAAAAGGATGTGATTTTTTTCTCCACATGTTACTAGGCTTGAGGATGTGATAATAGTACACGTTGTGCTCAAATTCTGTGTAGGTGTTGATATTTTCAAACTGTATGTGAAAATAAAGGCTGGTTGATACTTCAAAATAAGTGCTGATATAGATAATCAAGAATAATTTTAGGGAAAATCACACAAGCCCCCAAACTAATATTCATTTTGCAATATGACCACCAAACTATCAAAATCGTCACTAAAGGATTTAAGTTGTAAAAATAGAGGTAGTATAGAAGGTAAATGACAACTTTGATAATTTAGTGGTCGTAATACAATCTGAGTGGTTGTTTAAACTGTAATTTTTCCATAATTTTATCTTTAAAATTTTGTACAGTTGAAAGAGCTAACTAGCTTGTCATTTGTTGTTGGATTGACACCTTGACATCAAATTTAAGAAATTGCTGACAAGTCTATGGTAACCAGGGACTTGTTAAAAGGGAAACCAGATTCACATCCAAATCTCCTGCTAAAGAGATAATCTCAAAAATCGAGGAAGCTGCAATGCCTCTTGGTTTTGGTGTAAAGAAAAATAACTTCAAGGTTCAATACTCTCTTTTCCATGCAATTATTGCAATTGTCTGCTTTTGTTAACTTTTTGATGACTGTCAATGGTTGGGCTTTGTAATCTTTTTGTCAAAATCTTGATAACTTCATGGTTAAGTTACTCATGCAATTGATGGGACGAGGTACATTAATCACAATCAATATTTCAGCATTTCCCCTCATGTTGGGCAAACTTCTTAATAAGTTGGCTCAACATGTGGGTTTTTTTAAAAAATTGAAATAGGGTTAAAGAGTTGAGTGAGAGAACTCCCATATTGTTGTTCTGATACTACGTTAAATTACCAATTATTCTAAAAGATTTAGTTGATTAGAAAATTTGTATTTAATCATTCAGTAAATATTTCCACGATGTCGAATATTTATATTGCATGATTGGTTGCATAAAAAAGGCCCAATAAAGTGTATTGACTTGCAAAGTATGGTATTAATCTTCTGGTTCCAAATGAGATTCATTTAATCTCGTTGCTTCACTTTCTCATGGTTGGAAATTTTGAAGGGCAACTGGAGAAATCTAGAAGTCCAACTTTAGTATTAATCAATCAAGTATTCAATTATCTTTCACTTCTGACACCCCCACCCCCCAATTTGTCCCTCATTTTTTACCCATCTCAGTTGAAGCTTCAAGGTGAAAAAACTGGACGTAAAGGTCATTTATCTGTGGCAACAGAGGTACATCTATATAAATCCCCCCCCCCCCCCCTCCTCTTCCTGTAATTTGTCCCTTAGAAGTAATTTGTCCAGAACTGTCTACAATTCTCTTTTTCAGATTTTTGAGGTGGCCCCTTCACTCTACATGGTTGAGGTTCGCAAGTCTGGAGGAGATACTCTAGAATTTCACAAGGTATGGTCTACAATGTCGTTTGCACTTCGTGGCATCTATTATTATAAAAATATTTATCTATTGAAATTCTGCCTCCATTGGCATAGGCCATGGTTCCTAGGCTTCCTCACCTAGTAGTGGTGATTTCTCTGCCACCAAGCTATCAAAATGCATGTGTAGTGCAGCCAATTGGACTACACCAAGGTCGTTGTTGCTTGCTTTTCATGGCTTGCGATTTTGGAAGGACAAAACTCAGGGAACACAGGCCTGAGGGGTTAGTGAGGGTAGTGGAGTGCTCTGGGTCTCTATTTACACGTACCTACATCACAAGTGATTCACAACTGAAAGTCTCCCTCCATGTCATTCCCATACCAAGGATGGGCAACTTATCAGTCCCCATCCCCACACCATTTCTTCAGTAATTATAGATAATAAGTGTGTGTGTGTGTGTGGGAGAGAGTCTAGTGACTTATGTGATGGTTGTGCATGGGAAACAGAGTGAACCTTGGGGTTTACATATACATAAAGTGCATGGAATTTTTGTAATTATGTAATAATCGAAGGGCAAAGTTAAAAATAGATGTGATTTGGCATGGGACAAGGCAACCTAAATCTGTCACTGTCAAAACCCCATATTCATCCTTTCCCCTTTTCATTTTTGTAAAATTATATAGCTGTCCCATATGGTCTGAAGCAGGGAGGATGACCTTTTGACCCAACTCATTGCCTCCACTACTTGGGGTGGCAAAAAGCCCGGACATACAGGCCACTTTTAATCCTGGTATATGAGATACACATCAGGCCAGGGACCTAGCACGTGGCTGCAGATCTGGACTACTGTTTGTATTTCTGAGCCCATTGGGGCTTTTAGATCTGACCTAGCACGTGGTATCGGTCCTCGCGCATGTGGCTTGGACTGGACAGGCCAACTTTAGAATCGGAACCTTTAGATATTGTTATTTTTCCATCTTATGAAATCATTTGTTTTTTCCTCATTAGCTCAAGTTTGCAATCGATTATCCCAATGTTGCAGTTCTATAATAGTCTCACAACTGGGCTGAAAGATATTGTTTGGAAAACTGGGGATGAAGCAGAGGAAAGGAAAGGAGGTTAGTTTTCATTATTGGTGATTATTTTCATATTTCTTTTGAACTATAATCCATTTGCCAATGGTCTATTGATTGTGATTCTTCTAAAAATATATCAGTTGACATGTAACCAGGCTAATGAATGGCCCATTTTCATATTTTCTAAGCCGATACCTTGCAGTGAATGGCCCTTACTTTTTAGATTTGACAAACGAGAGATTTTCTTAACCAGAAAAGTAGACGACATATCACATTAACTCCCCCCTCCCCTCCCCTGCGGATGGCAGATCTTGGGGATGTTCTCTAGTATTATACATAAGCAAGAATTATGTGTTTGCTTTCCCTTGGCATTATCACACAAGCAAATAACATTTACTTCTTTTCTTCTATTGGTTGTAATTCTACAGGTGATGGACCTGATGGTGTTGTGGCATCTAATTAAGGGTTTTCTTCTGGCAGTAATATTTGTTTCTCCGGGTGAAATTGTTCAGAGTGCTCAATTATGGACTGTGTCGCCTTTGCTTGTCCCTCTCATTCTGAACCCAATTGTTGGTTGCCTAGACTCTCTTTGGATTAGACATTGCAAATATATCTGTACATACTTTCTTCTCCGTATGATTGGGTATTTTTGGTTCACATCTCTCAAATTTGTGTGAAAACTACTGTACTGTAGCCAATTAATTTTCCTTTGGCACGGGTATCCGGACCAAAATCCTGACTAATCCCGAAGTGTACATTTGGGTCTATTGTATTTGATGTATTGGTGCTGCTTTTATACCCAAGGGGATGAGCTATGTATATTAGGGGTGTAACCGGTCCAGTTTGGTCTGATTTTAGACAAAATTTGGAACCAAACCGGTATGCACCGGTTTTGCATTTTCAAGAACCGATTTCGCATCGGTTACCTCCCTAAACCGGTACTTCCGGTTTTATCGATTCCGGCCCGATTTTTTAGTTTTAATATACTGTATACTATATTATATAATATATAATAGTATATTATAGTATATAATACAATAATGATAATATATTGGAGTATATTCTAATATATATTATAATTGTATTATAGACTATAGTGATATAATATTAGTATAACTATTAATACAATAGAAAAACTATAATATATATATGAATCGGTCCGGTTTTAGGAAAAGAAAAATCGGAACTGGATCGATTTTGACCGATTTTATAAAAAATAAAACTGGTATCGAACCGAAACAAACTCGATACTAAACCAAACCCATCGGTTCAGTCCGGTGCGATCCAAATTATCGGTTCACCGATTTTTTTTACACCCCTAATGTATTGATGAGTGATTGCCATTACGTGACCAGGTAATTAAGGGAGTCTCTAAAGACTTTTGATATATACTTTTATTAACATTACTTCTATACATTTGAAAAACTCGAAATTTAGTTTTTCTGTTTTGTTAAGTTTTAACGGAATAATATGCCACGCGGTCACAAGTTGAAATATAATTAACATGACATAATGAAATTATACAAGCATCATAAAAAACAGCATTCATTTGCGGTAGTGGCCAAGAAAGATTTCGACAATTGATAGGACATGTAGCCTTCACCAAAATGGCTTATTATACAGAGGAGATTGTATAAAGTAAAAGCTATTTTTTTCATTTTTTTTTCTTTTCTATATATATTTTTTTATTTCAAACTCTTTGAGTGATGTTTTATAAGGTTATGAATGATGTACAACAAGTAAACTCAAGTCGTGTTTAAATAAGATTAGATCATACTCCACTCCTAAAGTCTAACCACGTATGTACGAATTCAATTTGTTTACACACCCTTATAAATCCCAACAGTTTCCAATAAATTTCTTAGATATCGAGGGGTCATAGAAAACATGCTTCAGTACTACTGGTGCTGATTTTTCAAGTCACAGTTTCTAAGGAATTTCCTAGATATCGATGGGTCATAGAAAACATGCTTCAAAACTACTGGTGCTATTTTTCAAGTCACAATTTTCAAGAAATTTCCTAGATATCGATGGGTCATAAAAAACATACTTCAATATTACTGGTGTTGATTTTTCAAGTCAATGGACGTCTTCTTCACGTCCATTGCATGCTTAATTAAATAGTGCATGACTTTTCAAATTTAATGACTTGACCATCAACATACGTCATGACTTTTCTTTCATTTTGGATTAGATCGATAATCACAATTCACATTACTGCAGAGGTCCTCTCGATCGTGAAGCTTTTTTCTTCAATCATCTAACAAGCGGGTCTCACATTTATAAATTGAGCATGAACACTACAATATATCTATACGACCTGACAACGATATTATATACTTTAAAAGCATATAATTAATTTTCTATATTATTAAAAAATTAGTTTTCGATAAACTATTAGTTTTTGAAATATCTTTTTACTTTTTGTTAATAAAAAATAATTATGTTTTTTTTAAACAATAACCAAAGCACTTTCGATTTTCTTTTTCTACCCCAATATAAACGCAATGCTGAAATTTGGTTGGTGTAAATATTGCAAATATTAGGCCGTATAATCCACGTCCCATAGAAACATGATCGGATTGACTAGTCAACCTAGTGTAGTTGTGACGGCAATATTACATTCTTTGCCAGTCTTTCGTGCCTCATCTATTTATATATTGATTTGGTGTGGCAGGACAAGTATCCTTAATTCCCAAAAGAATATCATTAGCTGTTCATGCAAGTATTTCGAGAGCAGTATGGCTAGTTCCCGCAACTTCGTCTCCATTGCTCATCTCTGTGTGTTTTTCTTCTTCCTCTTTCTGTTGGGACCTCCATATTTGAAATTTATTAAACACGCTTCATGCACCGAAAGCCTAACTGTCAAATGCTTAGAGAAGGAGAGGAAAATACTACTTGCCTTCAAAGAAAGTCTATCAGATCCATCAGGTCGGCTCTCTTCTTGGGTTGGTGAAAATTGCTGTACATGGATAGGCGTTGGTTGTGACAACAGAACAAGACATGTCGTCAAGCTTGACCTGGGAAATAGCCAACTTGAAGGTCAGTTACCATCTAGTCTGGGAAACCTGACCAACTTGCGTATATTGGATTTATGGGGTAACAAATTTATAGGAGAGATACCGAGCTCATTTGCCAACCTTTGCCAATTGCAAACGCTTGATCTATCGTCCAACAACGTAAGTGGGGAGATAGTTGGGCTTGTGGATGGTTTGTCTCAATGTTCTACATCCAGCCTAGAATCACTAGTTTTGGGTGACAATGAATTGCTTGGGGGTATCCTGCCACACTCATTGGGAGGGCTCGAGAAATTGAAGACTATTCACCTCTCGTCCTGTTCTTTTTGGGGCTCAATTCCATCTTCTGTTGGTAAATTGTCATCCTTACAGGAACTTTTCCTTTCCGGAAATCAAATGAATGGAAGCATTTCAGAAACAATTGGGAATCTATCAATGCTGGTTTCCTTGTACTTGGGTTCCAATTTTTGGGAAGGTGCCTTAACTGAAGCTCATTTTCAGAATCTCTCTCGATTAGAAGATTTGTTTTTGTCTGTTCCAAAACCCACCAAATGGACATTGGTCATAAAAGTGAATCATGATTGGCTTCCTCCTTTTAAGCTTAAGCATCTCGAATTAGATAATGTGTTGATTGGACCACAGTTTCCAGCATGGCTTCAAAATCAAACGGAGCTCGTGACTCTTGGTCTTCTCAAGGTTGGCATTTCCGACACAATTCCGCACGGCTTTTGGAATTCCAGCTCAAATATCATTGTTTTGGATTTTTCCAATAATGGACTATGGGGACAGGTACCACACTTACCAATTCGATCACCCTTTGGCAGATTACATTGACTATAATTCAATTGTTCCAATATTTGCACAGATCACTTTTTCTCATGAATACCTTTTTATTTGTACAGATCCCTGAAAACATAGGTGGACTATTGCCCAAGTTGTCATTTTTGGACTTTTCTTCAAATTCTCTGACTGGTGGAATTCCCTCTTCTATTGGAATGTTAAAAGAATTGGAAGTTATTTTTTTAAGAAACAATTATTTATATGGGGAACTCCCTCCTCATTGGAAGAATTTGTCATGGTTATCTGCATTGGACATTTCAAACAATAGCATATCCGGCAATTTTCCAAGCTCAATGCAATATTTGAGTTCACTAGAGCTGTTATCATTAAGCCAAAATCATCTTGAAGGGGAGCTTCCTTCCTTCTTTAGATACTACACAGGCTTGATAAGCCTCGATCTTGGAGAAAACAAATTGTTTGGAAACCTATCGGCATGGATAGGAGAAAGCTTATCATCTTTATTGAGGTTGAGACTGAGATCTAACTCTTTTGAGGGGAGCATACCTTCGCAATTATGTTTACTTTCAAGTCTTCGGATTTTAGAACTTGCAGACAATTATCTGTCAGGGGGAATCCCTTCATGTCTGGGGAACTTGAGTACTAAAACTAGCTATAATGATTCTTCGGGGGAAATGTTAGTGGTTATGAAAGGTAAAGAATATCTATATGGTTCAACTCTCTCTCTTGTTCATTCTTTAGACCTTTCAAACAATAATCTATCAGGAGAAATACCAGACAGTATTACAAGCCTATCAAAGTTTATCAACATGAATTTGTCTGTGAATCATTTGAAAGGAAAAATTCCTGAAAATATTGGGAATATGCACAATTTAGAATCGCTTGATCTCTCAAGAAATGAGCTTTCTGGTCCAATCCCTGAAAATTTGTCCGCTTTGAACTTTTTGAGTCACTTGAATTTGTCATTCAACAACTTGTCGGGACAAGTGCCATATGAAAAACAGCTTCAGACACTGAATGACCCATCTATTTATGAAGGTAACTATCTACTTTGTGGCCCTCCTCTTCCGAACAAGTGTCCAGGCTCTGAAACTGAACCTAGAGGATCACCAGGTGAGGGAAATGGAGAAGATGACAGGGACGAAAAGGGAGTACTTGATTCACCAATATCATTCTACATTAGTTTGGCAATTGGATTTATTGTTGGATTTTGGGGAGTTTGTGGGACTCTGATTGTTAAAACTTCATGGAGGCTAGCTTACTTTAGAAGCTTTGATCATATGAAAGACAAGATTTATGTTTTCATTATGGTCAAATTGGTTCCCTTTCTAAGGAGGATCAAGTTGGTGAGAAGATGAATCTATGGGAAATTATTAGATTGTGCCATTCAAAAGATGATAAGTGGCATCACAGCTTCTTTATACCCAACATATATATATAAATAAATAAATAAATAAATAAATAAATAAATATATATATATATATTCTAAGGTTTCCACAATTAATGCTCGTCCATATATTAAAGAATAGAAAAACTCTACTTGCACCCGGGGATGGGAACCCCCGCGTACACGTCCATCCACGTGTGAAAACAAAACGAGACGTTTCGTTGAATTCGGCTAGTTTGAAACAGAAACCCACAAATTGATTTCATCTTCTTCTTCTCATCTTCTTCTTCCCCGCGTACCCCACCAAGCTATTCATTGCAAAACCGATTCCGTGAAAAAATGTTCATAATAAAAACAAAAAAGCCCTACTTTCTACTACAATGCGCAGGCATTTAATCTCTCTTTCTCTTTTCTTTTCTTTTCCTATGCACAAATGCAGCATACCTCCAAGTTCTAGATCTGTTTTATTTCATCCATTTTTTTTCCAACCACATGCACATGGAAACACCCACACGAAGCTGACGATAAGAGATGTACGTTCATCCATCGAATCTCATATTTGTAGGATATTCTATTGTGATTTTTCTCTGTTTTCTCGGCAACCAAACAGACTGTTATGGACTATTGCATGATTTTTCTCTATTTTCTTGGCAACCAATCACACTGTTACGGACTATTGCGTGATTTTCTTCTGTTTTCTCGGCAACCAAACACACTGTTACGGACTATTGCGTGATTTTCCTCTGTTTTCTCGGCAACCAAACTGACTATTACGGAATGTTGCGTGATTTTCCTTTGTTTTCTCGGCAACCAAACACTGTTGCAGGAACTTGTTCTTATCTGGATGAAGAAGCAGCGTGAGCCTACATGACAGTTTCTTGTCCATGGCTTTTGGTGGTTTCAAATACTAGGTGAAGATAATAAAAAAAAGAGAAAAAAACAATAAAACTTACAAAAGAGAAGTGATGGAAGATTTGCCTCTGAGATTCCATTTTTCTGGGATGGAGGACTTGCAGAACCCATTTTGGCGCTGTGTAAAGTTGAAATCATTTTTTTTTTTTTAATAATATCAGCTGACGTGGTTAGTACGTGGTACTAACCACGTCAGCCGATTCCCCAACAGGTACCCAACGCCGAGTACCTGTAGCAGAACTGTAAATAATAAAACCCACATTTGTCGAAGAGTGCATCTTTGTTCTGGGACGCCCCTCAAATTCCATGATGCAACATAGAAGATGCACAAGTTTTATTAAGAAAATATATGCATCACATGACCGAAACTAAAATACTAAAATATAAAGCATAATTCTTAAAATCCCTTAACTCTAATTATTTTCAAAACTATCACCATCAATCAGGCCGCCGCATGTGGGTGGCGGCTACAAAACCACCGGTTGACCGTTGCAAGTCACTAGATTTTGGCAATCGGAAATTTATTGGCCACCGTCCAGGCCACCTATTTTTTTTTTCAAATTTTAATTTTAATTGTTTTAGTTTTTAGAAAGTATAATTTTGTGTTGGTGTGTGCATTTTATCATTCATTAAAAAGTTAAGGTCATGTCATGTTTTTATAGGAGGGTGTAAAAGTGAATTATACACCACATCCGATTGAAATTAAAATTTTTGTGGAACCATAGAAGTAAACAAAGAAAAAAAACAAAATTATAACAATATATTATGATCTTTTGCCTGAATTAGGCTTCATAAGAACCCTCCACGATAATTAATAAGATGTAGGGTTCAGAATTTCAAAACCCTAAAGATTGGAACCTTAAATTAATTTAGGGTTTCGGATTGGAACCATAAATTAGGTTCCAATTCGAAACCCTAAAGTATTGGAACCCTAAATTAATTTAGGGTTTCGGATTGGAACCCTAAACTAATTTAGGGTTCCAATCCGAAACCCATGCACATTCACAAATCACATGCAAAATCAAGATTCTCCACAGCATACAATTCACAAATCCTATCATTCGTTTTCATTTAATCACAACCTTCCTCCAATCTTCATAGCTCAACAAAAAAACCAAAAACAAAACTTAAAACACTAAAACTAAGAGGTTTGGATTTGGGGCTTACCTTCGGTGAAGATGATGCGACGACCACAGAGAGCGACATCGACAGCAACGGCAATGACGATGTCCACATAGAGCGACAGAGATGATCAGAGAGAGATTGAGAGAGAACTATGATGTGAGAGAGACAGTGAAGGGGAGGGGCTGGGGGATGGGGAGTCGCGGGAAGGGGGGGTGGGGTTTAATAACCAAGATGAAACGGCGTCGTTTTGCCTATAATAACAAAATGACATCATTTCGTCTGGGGTGTTTTAAAAATAAAACCCATATAAACAAAATATGTTGTTTTGTCTATTGGGGTTTTTTTTAAAAATATATATATTATATATAAGCGGGGCTGGGCCCCCTCCGGCCTCCGCCTCCATTGGAGGCCTTAGATGTGGGCAGGGCCACCCACCCCCCCGCATCTGCGGCACGGGGGCGGGGCAGTGAGGTGCGGGACTCCACTGCCCACCCCTACCCCCAATTCTCTGTCTCAGTAGGAATCAAGTCCTAAGCTCAACAACGTAGGGTTTAGGGGTAAAAAAAAAAACAAGTGAATCGGAAAACTGGACAAAACCGGACCGGACCAGTTTTTATATATTTTAAATTTTTATATTGTATAAAATTATTTTTATATGATTTTTTTATATTATATCATAATTGATAATCATCCACGCATTGCATTATATATATATATATATTAATTATGTGCTCATGTAAAATACTAAAGGCAAGCTAGGTAATAATGTTGATGTGTAAGTTAGTATAAAATTCGAAAACAAAATATAATTAACCTGGGAGAATGAAATTATATGAGCATCATAAAGAATATCATTCATCCGCGGTAGTGGCCAAGAAGGATTTCGACAATTGATAGGACATGCATGTAGCCTTCACAAAAATGACTTATTATACAGAGGAGATTGTATTAAGTAAAAGCCCTTTATTTATTTTTTATTTATTTTTATATTTCAAACTTTTGAGTAATGTTTTTATAAGGTTATGAATGATGTACAAGAAGTAAACTCAAGTCGTGTTCGAAAAAAATTAGATCATACTCAACTGGACCACTCCTAAATTCTAACCACGTACGTACAAATTCAATTTGTTTACACACTCTTATAAATCACAACAATTTCCAAGGGGTTTCCTAGATATCGATTGGTCATAAAAAACATGCTTAGGTACTACGGGTGCTGACTTTTCAAGTCAATAGACATCTTCTTCACGTCCATTGCCAGCTTAATTAATTAGTGCACGACCTTTCAAATTTAATGACTTGACCATCAACGTACGTCATGACTTTTCTTTCATTTTGGATTAGATCGATAATCCCAATCCACTTTACTGGCGGATGCCCTCTCGATCATGGAGCTTTTTTCTTCAATGATCTAAAAAAGCGGGTCTCACATTTATAAATTGAACATGGACACTATAATATATCTATACGAGTTGGCAACGATATTATATACTCTAAAAACATATAATTAATTTTCTATATTATTGAAAAATGGGTTTTCGATAAACGTCTTAGATAGATTGTGATGCAGGTACGTGTAAATAGAGGACTCTAAATTATCAAAATATCGTACGTTTTCATTATACGTCTTCTTGATGGTCCGTCGATATCCTCCTTGTTAGTAGATCAAGGGTTCCTCGCATATGTCGTTTGTTTGGGGGTCGGCACTTGAGGGCTGGACGCTATTCGATTGGTTTTCAGATCGACAAGTCTTATCTCCTGCAACACCATCCCTCCTATAAGTTGAGTCCAGATGACTCTTCCCGTGGGCCGAGTTGAAGGTTATTTGTCCTGGACTAGGCCTTTGTCTCAATTCTCATTCATACACAGACTTGCTGGGCTTAGTGGGGAAAAATCCCCTTACATATATAATACTCAAGGAAAAGAGCATAGGTCCCAGACAAATGATAATTTAGTTTCTTGTTTTAAGTGTATGTCACTTGTAAACCATGCAGTTGTAAGATTTGTGGTGCATACGTAAACAACATAAGTTCCTATTGGGGCTGGACCCTTGGGTAGGTCTAGTTTATCTGATCTTTTAAATGAGTGCTTGCTATTTTTAAAATGTGAACTTTATATTCTTCGTTTGTAAGGCTCCATAATCTGATCATTGATGTTTATAAGCTCTATGCTCGCTGTATGATCTATCCAGATATTCAAGGCTGACTTCACATGCCCTCCATGGTTCTCCTCAAGTGCAAAGAAACTGATCAAAAGAATCTAGGACCCTAATCCCTCAACAGTACGTCATTGTCTCTTGTTCATTATTATTGTTTACAACCATGTATTTCTTTTGTATTACTTATAAAAAATGTATTTATTGCTTACTACGTAAATAAAAAATGTATTTCTTGTGTATTTAATATCTGAGCCAATCAAATGAAACAACGAATTACAATTGCTGAGGTCATTGAGAATAAGTGGTTTAAGAAAGGATACAAGCCGCCTAGTTTTGAGCAAGCTGATGTTAGTCTCACCGATGTGGATGGTATTTTCAATGAAATTGGGGTAAGATTCATGTTGTAGTTATAATGTTCTTATTATTGTTTTGGTTTTTTGGTTATATTGTGACTTTATAATTGCTGTTTACCATGGACAGGATTCTGGGAGCTTATTGTGGAGAGGCGGGAAGAAGGGCAGCCCGTGGCTCCTGTCACCATGAATGCATTTGAGCTCATCTCTACATCTCAGGGCCTCAACCTCAGTACTCTCTTTGAAAAGAAAATGGTATGCTTGACTTTGGCTGTGATATCTGACATGGAAAAAGTTGTACTGGAGAAACCTGATATTTCAATTGTCGAGGCAACACCCCATATATCACATGAGAAAGGATGATGATCTGTTGACCTAAATGCTAACTTAAGGCAGTTCAAAAGGATGTGATTTTTTTCTCCACATGTTACTAGGCTTGAGGATGTGATAATAGTACAAGTCTATGGTAATCAGGGACTTATTCAAAAGGAAACCAGATTCACATCCAAATCTCCTGCTAAAGAGATAATCTCAAAAATCGAGGAAGCTATAATGCCTCTTGGTTTTGGTGTAAAGAAAAATAACTACAAGGTTCAATACTCTCTTTTCCATGCAATTATTGCAATTGTCTGCTTTGTTAACTTTTTGATGACTGTCAATGGTTTGGTTTTGTAATCTTTTTGTCATTTTGGCGAACAGAACCATATGGCAGGAGGCATGGTATGAAAAACTTGGATTTTATTGCACTAAGTGTTGTCGGCAAGGGCATATGGAAGTGGTATGTAGGATGGGGGAAACTTGGCGTATTGTGGGGGGAGCAGGTTCTCGTGTCCCAAAAAAGAACCAACAAGTGTGGAAAGGAAAAACAAGTGAGGAAGGAAAAACATGGGAGAAGGAGGGGGAGAAAGAACATGTGGTGGAAGGTTTGGTTTCGACAAGGTCTAGGCAGGATACGGAAGAACAACCAGTGACAGAAACAACGTTGGTTTTGGGTGAGGATTGGAGTTCGGAGAAACAAGACAAGAACTTGTTGATGATACAACAGTCATAACCAAACTGCATGGCTATGGTTACTAGGCAGATGTTTGCACAGAAGGAAGACACTGTCGATGAGGTTTCGGGTGACCCTGTGCCAATATTGCAAGAGGCCGTTTTATGCCTGGACAAGTAGGAGGGTGTAGTGTAGTGCAGGTTGACATTGGGAGTCCTATGGTGGAATTGTGGTAGAAGCCCCGTTTTTCGAGGGGGGCCAAACTGCTCTGATCTCTGAAATTCTAGAATTGGAATGAAGGGCTCCAATAGTGTACACAAATGTTGTAGTAGTGGGGGAGGACCGACAAGTTTCACTTTCAAATGCTGAAGAGGAAGGTGTTTCGGAAGCACTAGCTCGACGAAAACACTACAACTCGGATCCTGAGAGTCGCCAGCCAAGTCGAATGTCTGAATCCAAGAAATACTTAGTGAGACAATCACAATGGGTTTTATCCCGACCCTCTAAACTCAATTTATTATTGATAAGATTTTTGTTTAGAATTTGAGCGGGTTAGGCAGTTCCAGAAATAGATTAAAAAATTTAGTTAAGAAGTATGGAGTGCATATTGTTGGGATTTTGGAGCCTTTTGCTGTGGTTGGTAAAATGAATCGTTTGGCTTGTTCGTTGGGGTTACCGAATTTTTGTAGTAATGCGGAAGAAGATGGCAAAATATGGATTTTTTGGAGTTGGTGTTGTCTATGACTAATCAGTCAATATATGGGTGGTTTTCGGATTGGTGTAGACAAGCTCTTAATTTCATTTATCTACGCGAAGAGTAGTACCATGGAGCGTAGAGGGTTTGGTTTTTTGGCTCAGGTTTGTAATATTGTGAGGGAATGTGTTCAGTCACATTGGTTCTCCATTATGATGAATGAGACTTACAAGGATTTTTTTCATCTGTCTCGGGCCCCAATGGAGGAGGTGTTGTCAAGATTACTTCGCAAGAATTTTTTAAGCGGGTTGAATTGGATGTTTTTCACATCTCGTGGGTGCGCCTCTTGTCTTTCATTTACTTTATGCTGATGATCTCTTAGTTTTTGTGAATGGTGGCAAGTGTTCGATTCCGAGACTAATGAAAACTTTGGAGGTGTATGAAAAGTGGTCAGGGCAATTAATCAATAAAGATAAATCGGCGTTCTTCTTCTCAAAATACATCCCAGAAGCTCGGCGTCGCAATCTCATGCGTTCAACGATATTTGTGGAAGGAAAGTTCCCAGTCACCTACTTGGGAGTCCCTCTGGTTTCAGGCAGGCTCACATCAAGGGACTTAGAACCTCTTATTGAGAAGATTCGGATAAAAGTAGCTAGCTGAAAATTAAATTTGTTGTCTCAATGTGGTCGTCTTACACTTCTCAAACATGTTTTGTCATGTATGGCCACACATCTACTAGCTGTTTTAAATGTGCTGCTAAAGGTGTTTAAAAAACTAAACTCTTTGCTTTCAACATTTTTCTGGGGAGAATTGAATGGGAAGCCGATGATGAAATGGTGTGCTTGGGATCCACTTTGCAAACCTTACAAGGAAGGAGGTATTGGCTTGAGAAACTTTCATGAAGTGCAGAGGTCCCTCAAGAAGTTTGCGTGGAGATTGCTAATGGTTGATAATCTCTGGACCAAATTCTTCCAAGCAAAGTATGTGAAACAAGGCCACATTTTAGTTGTTGAGGCTAGACGGAATGCATCTCGATTCTGGAAGTCAATCACGAAGGCTATTCCTAATGTAGCAGAGAATGTCATAGTGAAACTGAGGGAGGGTAGTTCTTCCTTCTGGTTTGATTGCTGGTTGGCGAGTGGGCCTCTATATGCCAGTAGGGATGTTGTGCATAATGAAATAAAAATAAAGGATGCTTGGATCGATAGATCATGGGATGAGAATTACCTTGTTGAACTAATCGGGATTGATAAAACAAAGGAAGTTATGCATGAAATAGTGGCTGGAAAGACTGGAGAAGATATTACCATCTGGAAACCGGTAGGAACTGGAGTGTTTACGTCGGCCTCAGCGTGGGAAGTAATTCATGTAAAAGGTATTGAGCCTCTGGGCATGTATTGGATTTGGCACCACCTCCTCCCAAAGAAGGTATCCGTGTGTGTGTAAAGCTCGTTTTAAAAGGCTGTCCTTTGACTCTCGGGTGCAAGCTCTAGGAATCCCACTGGCCTCTCGATGTGACTGTTACTCTCAAGGCCATTATGAAAATTTAAATCATATATTACGTAATGAGAGTCTAGTTGCAAAAGTATGGAAGATGGCTGCCATTACACTAGGAATTAATTATGTTTTTGGTATGTCATGGTGGGCGACAGTTCTGCAGTGGTTTAGTTTAGTAAAGAAATCGAGCCATAGGGGCACTTTGCTTGGCATCATCTCGTCCATTATCACTTGGCATCTTTGGCTGCGACAATGCAAAGCTCAGATGGAAAATAAAATAGAGTTGGTGTCGGAGGTTTGGATGGCAGTTAAAATGTGGCTAAGGAAGATTTCATCTCTCCTGGTGAAACAATGGCCTCTTTTGGTTAGAGATGAAGATATTCTTCGGGCTCTTGAAGTTCCTTGCATTGATCGTGTTTGGCCTAGACCGAGACTTGTTTATTGGGAAAAACCGACTGAAGAATGGGTCAAACTGAATGTAGATGAGAGTTGTCATGGCAACCTGGGGAGGTGTGGTGGAGGAGGCATCATTCGTGATCATCAAGGTACTTTCAAATGGGCTTTTTCCTCTTTCTTTGGGCAGGGTACGAACATTGAGGCTGAATTGAGGGCGTTAATTGCTGGTATATCTTTGTGTAAAGAGTTGGGTTTCAATCAGATTATTATTGAGAGTGATTCTAGTTCGGTGGTTTCTTGGTTGCTTAGTTACAAGTGCACGGTTTGGTACTTATGGGATTATTGGGATGATCTCTTGGTCTTATTGAGGGATGTGCATTTCACCATTGAATATCAATTTCAGGAAGGGAATAATGCGGCGGATTTCCTCGCTCGTCGGGGAGAGGAAGGTCACAATAATACTTTTGTTGATTTTGTTTCTTTGTCTTGTAAATTGAAAGGTATACTTCGGTTGGATAAGGCTGGTCTACCACATGTTAGATTGTAACTTGGTTTTTGTAAGGTTGTTAGGTTTAATTTTGCTTTTTTGCGTTTGTTTTTATTTACAGTGTAGTTTTGATTTTCTCGTGTATAAGTTTTTCTTCCGCCATAAGTGAGGACTTTCTTAATAAAGTGCCGGAGGTGTCACCCACCTTTTTAGCCAAAAAAAAAATCACATGAGAAAGATTGATGATCTGTTGAGTTAAATGCTAACTTAAGGCAGTTCAAAAGGATGTGATTTTTTTCTCCTCATGTTACTAGGCTTGAGTGATAATTTCTAAGGCTAGGTCCATCTTGGTGCCCATCATTGAAGATGGGATAATAGTACACTTTATGCTCAAATTCTGTGCAGGTTTTGATATTTTCAAACTGTATGTGAAAATAAAGGCTGGTTGATACTTCAAAATAAGTGCTGATATAGATAATCAAGAATAATTTTAGGGAAAATCACACAAGCCCCCAAACTAATATTCATTTTGCAAAATGACCACCAAACTATCAAAATCGTCACTAAAGGATTTTAAGTTGTAAAAATAGAGGTAGTATAGAAGGTAAATGACAACTTTGATAATTTAGTGGTCCTAATACAATCTGAGAGGTTGTTTAAACTGTAAATTTTCCATAATTTTATATTTAAAATTTCGTACAGTTGAAAGAGCTAACTAGCTTGTCATTTGTTGTTGGATTGACAACAACAACAATGTCATTTCAGAGATGAGATGAGTTGAGATTAAAGTTAAAAAGTTGAATAAAATATTGTTAGAATATATTTTTTAATATTATTTTTGTTTTGGGATTTGAAAAAGTTGAATTGTTTATTTTATTTTATATTGAAAGTTGTGAAAATTGTAATGATTAGATGAGATGAGATGAGATGAGATATTTTCTAAAAACAAATCAAGTATTGCTGACAAGTCTATGGTAACCAAGGACTTATTAAAAGGGAAACCAGATTCACATCCAAATCTCCTGCTAAAGAGATCATCTCAAAAATGGAGGAAGCTGCAATGCCTCTTGGTTTTGGTGTAAAGAAAAATAACTACAAGGTTCAATACTCTCTTTTCCATGCAATTGTCTGCTTTGTTAACTTTTTGATGACTGTTTTGTAATCTTTTTGTCAAAATCTTGATAACTTCATGGTCAAGTTACTCATGCAATTGATGGGACGAGGTACATTAATCACAATCAATATTTCAGCATTTCCCCTCATGTTGGGCAAACTTCTTAATAAGTTGGCTCAACATGTGGGTTTTTTTAAAAATTGAATTAGGGTTAAAGAGTTGACATAGGCCATAGTTCCTAGGCTTCCTCACCTAGTAGTACTGGTGATTTCTCTGCCGGCCCACCAAGCTATCAATGCATGTGTAGTGCAGCCAATGGACTTCACCAAGGTCCTTGTTGCTTGCTTTTCATGGCTTCGATTTTGGAAGGACAAAACTCAGGGAACATAGGCCTGAGGGGTTAGTGATGGTAGTGGAGTGCTCTGGGTCTCTTTTTACACGTACCTGCATTACAAGTGTTTCACAACTGAAAGTCTCCCTCCATGTCATTCCCATACCAAGGATGGGCAACTTATCAGTCCCCATCCCCACAACATTTCTTCAGTAATTATAGATAATAAGTGTGTGTGTGTGTGTGTGGGAGAGAGTCTAGTGACTTATGTGATGGTTGTGCACGGGAAATAGAGTGAACCTTGGGGTTTACAGTTACATAAAGTGCATGGAATTTTTGTAATTATGTAATAATTGAAGGGCAAAGTTAAAAATAGATGTGATGTGGCATGGGACAAGGCATCCTAAATCTGTCACTGTCAAAAGTCAAAACCCCATATTCATCCTTTCCCCTTTTCATTTTTGTAAAATTATATAGCTGTCCCATATGGTCTGAAGCAGGGAGGATGACCTTTTGACCCAACTCATTGCCTCCACTACTTGGGGTGGCAAAAAGCCTGGACATACAGGCCACTTTTAATCCTGGTACATGAGATACACATCAGGCCAGGGACCTAGCACGTGGCTGCAGATCTGGACTACTGTTTGTATTTCTGAGCTTTTTGAGGTTTTGATGCTTCCTTCCATTTTTGTCTTTGGGTTCTCAGAAGTCTCTGGGAGGTTTCGGGGAAGGTGTAATGGACTGGTGAACTGATTTGCAGGAAATGTAATTTTTGTCCATATTTGAGAAATGGACCGATGGTTGAGGAGAGTTTACGAGAAGGTGTGCGTTAGAAGTGGTAGTTGTAATTAATGCTGGATTAAATGAGAAAGGATGGAAAAGAAACTGGGAATGGTGGTTGAACTTCTAGTTTGATTAAAGAAACTGGGTAAGAACTGGTTTAAGTTGGGCGTGACTCACTGGGGAGGATGGGAGAACTCATCTTTGGGAGTTGGTGAAAAGCATTTTGTCTTGCATTTAACATAAGGGATCCCGTGCCTCATCTACTTTATATATATTGATTTGGTGTGGCAGGACAAGTATTATTTTTCCACCCCAATATATACCAACACTAAAATCGGTTGGTGTAAAGACCGCACTGTCAACGTCCCATAGAAACATGATTGGATTGACTAGTCAACCTAGTGTAGTTGTGACAGCAATATTACATTCTTAATCGGTTGGTGTAAAGACCGCAAAGTCAACGTCACATAGAAACATGATCGGATTGACTGGTCAACCAAGTGTAGTTGTGAAGGCAATATTACATTGTTTGCCAGTCTTCGGTGCTTCATCTACTTTATATATTGATTTGGTGTGGCAGGACAAGTATCCTTAATTCCCAAAAGAATATCATTAGCTGTTCATGCAAGTATTTCAAGAGCAATATGGCTAGTTCCCACAACTTCGTTTCCATTGCTCATCTCTTTCTGTTTTTCTTCTTCCTCTTTCTGTTGGGACCTCCTTGTTTGGAATTTATTAAACACGCTTCATGCACCGAAAGCCTTACTGTCAAATGCTTAGAGAAGGAGAGGAAAACACTTATTGCCTTCAAAGAAAGTCTAACAGATCCATCAGGTCGGCTCTCTTCTTGGGTTGGTGAAAATTGCTGTAAATGGATAGGCGTTGGTTGTGACAACAGAACAAGACATGTCGTCAAGCTTGACCTCAAAAATCCAGTTCCGGTCTTTGAGACAGGAACAAATATTGTTAGTGAAGCTTACCAGAAATCATGCTTGGGGGGTAAGATAAGCCCTTCTTTACTCGATTTAAAGCTTTTGAGTTACCTAGACCTAAGCCTGAATAATTTTAATGGAAACAATATTCCAACTTTTTTGGGTTCCCTTGAAAGTTTGAGGTATCTTAATCTCTCGTTTTCATCTTTTGGTGGAGTTATTACTCCCCATCTTGGTAATCTATCACGGCTCCAATATCTGGACCTTCATTCAGGTTCATTCAGCTCTGGCTCCTTTCCAAGTCTGGAAGTCGAAAGCCTACACTGGCTTGCTGGTTTTCCTTCGCTTGAATACCTTAGCATGAGTGAGGTAGACCTCCATAAAGCATCAGATTGGTTACAGGCGGTCAATGTGCTCCCTTCCTTATCGGAGTTACACTTAGGTGGCTGTAGACTTGTTAGTCTTCTTCCTCAAACCATTTACTCTATTAACTTCACATGGCTTTCTGTCCTTGATCTCTCTTCCAACGGATTTGACTCCCCAATACCTCACTGGCTGTCAAATCTGAGTGACCTTACAGTACTCAATCTTGACGGCAACTCCCTTCGCGGTGTCTTTTCTGATACTGCAATTTTTAATCTACATTCTTTACGCGAGCTTCATCTTTCAAATAATTTCCAACTTGAAGGTCAGTTACCATCTAGTCTGGGAAACCTGACCAACTTGCGTATATTGGATTTATCTGGTAACAATTTTATAGGAGAGATACCGAGCTCATTTGCCAACCTTTGCCAATTGCAAACGTTTGATCTAAGTTACAACAACGTAAGTGGGGAGATAGTTGGGCTTGTGGATGGTCTGTGTCAATGTTCTACATCCAGCCTAGAATCACTATATTTGAGACGCAATGAATTGCTTGGGGGTATCCTGCCACACTCATTGGGAGGGCTCGAGAAATTGAAGACTATTGACCTCGCGTTCTGTTCTTTTAGGGGCTCAATTCCATCTTCTGTTGGGAAATTGTCATCCTTGCGGGAACTTTACCTTTCCGAAAATCAAATGAATGGAAGCATTTCAGAAACCATTGGGAATCTATCAATGCTGGTTTCCTTGGACTTGGATTCCAATTTTTGGGAAGGTGCCTTAACTGAAGCTCATTTTCAGAATCTCTCTCGATTAGAAGATTTGTTTTTGTCTGTTCCAGAATCCACCAAATGGACAATGGTCGTAAAAGTAAATCATGATTGGCTTCCTCCTTTTAAGCTTAAGAGTCTCCGATTATATAATGTGTTGATTGGACCACAGTTTCCAGCATGGCTTCAAAATCAAACGGAGCTCGTGACTCTTGGTCTTCTCAAGGTTGGCATTTCCGACACAATTCCGCACGACTTTTGGAATTCCTGCTCAAATATTACGGAATTATATTTTCCCAATAATGGAATACGCGGACAGGTACCACACTTACCAATTCGATCAACCTTTGGCAGATTACATTGACTATATTTGCACAGATCACTTTTTCTCATGAATACCTTTTTTTTTGTACAGATCCCTGAAAACATAGGTGAACTACTGCCCAAGTTGTCATATTTGGCCTTCTCTTCAAATTCTCTGACTGGTGGAATTCCTTCTTCTATTGGAATGTTAAAAGAATTGAGATATCTTTTTTTACAAAACAATAATTTATCTGGGGAACTCCCTCCTCATTGGAAGAATTTGTCATCGTTACTTTTATTGGACATTTCAAATAATAGCATATCCGGCAAGTTTCCAAGCTCAATGCAATATTTGAGTTCACTACAATGGTTATCATTAAGCCAAAATCATCTTGAAGGGGAGCTTCCTTCCTTCTTTAGATACTGCACAAGCTTGAGAAGCCTTGATCTTGGAGAAAACAAATTGTTTGGAAACCTATCGGCATGGATAGGAGAAAGCTTACCATCTTTAGTGAGGTTGAGACTGAGATCTAACTCTTTTGAGGGGAGCATACCTTCAGAATTATGTTTAGTTTTAGGTCTTCAGATTTTAGACCTTGCAGGCAATTATCTGTCAGGGGGAATCCCTCCATGTCTGGGGAACTTGAGTACTGGAATTAGAGATGATTATGATTCTTTTGGGGATATGTTATTGGTTCTGAAAGGTAAAGAATATCTATATTATTCAAATCTCTTTTTTGTTTATTCTTTAGACCTTTCAAACAATAATCTATCAGGAGAAATACCTGACAGTATTACAAGCCTATCAAAGTTTATCAACATGAATTTGTCTGTGAACCATTTGAATGGAAAAATTCCTGAAAATATTGGGAATATGCACAATTTGGAATCGCTTGATCTCTCAAGAAATGAGCTTTCTGGTCCAATCCCTGAAAGTTTGTCTGCTTTGGACTTTTTGGGTCACTTGAATTTGTCATTCAACAACTTGTCGGGACAAGTGCCATATGAAAAACATCTTCAAACACTGAATGACCCATCTATTTATGAAGGTAACTATCTACTTTGTGGCCCACCTCTTCCGAACAAGTGTCCAGGCTCTGAAACTGAACCTAGAGGATCACCAGGTGAGGGAAATGGAGAAGATGACAGGGACGGAAAGGGAGTACTTGATTCACCAATATCATTCTACATTAGTTTGGCAATGGGATTTATTGTTGGATTTTGGGGAGTTTGTGGGACTCTGATTGTTAAAACTTCATGGAGGCAAGCTTACTTTCGAAGCTTTGATCATATGAAAGACAAGATTTATGTTTTCATTATGGTCAAATTGGTTCCCTTTCTAAGGAGGATCAAGTTGGTGAGAAGATGAATCTATGGGAAATTATTAGATTGGTCAGAGTGGTTCCCTCATGTGGTCATACACAACAGGGAAAACTCCTAAGTTTGCTTGTATGTTTTTTTTTTTCCTTCTTCTTCGTACTCTGAATGCTTAAACTTTTATTTGCTGAAAGCTTTTCTAAAATATTTTGGTTTTGGTGTTATATTAGACCTTTTATCCTTACCACATGCATTGTGCCATTCAAAAGATGATAAGTGGCATCACAGGTTCTTTATACCCAACATATATATATATATAGAAAAACGATACTCTCACCGCTCATCTTTACCACTCGTTCTTATTGTTGGAATTTTTTATTGTATTTTTTAATTTTTCTTTTTACTTAGTTATTAAGAAAATATTTTTTAATAATATTATAATTTTTTTTATTTTTAAAAAGTGTTAAAAATACATCTAAAAAAGACAACAAAAATAAAAATACCAATTATACCTAACGATAGCGATAACTGGAAGCAGTAGACTTAGGACCGTCCATGTATATATATATATATATTCTAAGGTTTCCACAATTAATGCTCGTCCACATATTAAATAATAAAACCCATATTTGTCGAAGAGTGCATCTTTGTTTTGGGATGCGGTGTAAAAGTGGCTTTTACACCCTCAAATTCCAAGATGCAACATAGAAGAAGATGCACAGGTTTTATTAAGAAAATATGCATCACATGACCGAAACTAAAATACTAAAATATAAAGCATAATTCTTAAAATCCCTTAACTCTAATTATTTTCAAAACTATCACCATCACTCAGGCCGCCCAATGTGGGGGGCGGCTAGAAAACCACCGGCATAATTTAAAGCTTTTGAGTTATCTACAGTATTCAAGTCTGAACAATTTTAGCGAAAACAATAATTAACATTACAAGGTTTCCGAGTTCCCTTGAAAGTTTGAGATATCTTTATAATCTCTCATTCTCATCTTTTGCCGGTAGTTATGGAATACTACAAGAATTGGACGAACTTGTTTTGAGAAACAATCATTTATCTATAGAACTAACTCCCTCCTCAATGGGAAGAATTGCGCTCGTTATCTTTACTTGACATATCAAACAATAATATATTTGATAATATTAGTTCAATGCAGTATTTGAGTTCGCTAGGTGTTATCATCACACCATAATCATTTTGAAGGGGATCAGCTTCCTTCTTTCTTTAGAAAATACACAAAATTGAGACACCTCGATCTTGAAGGAAATTGATTTTCTGCAAACTTGCCAGCATGGACTGGAGAAAGCTTATCGATTATCATATTAATGGTCGGTTTTTATCGCGAGTTATAATGATGAGATGCATTGAGTTGAAAGGAATTGCAAAAACAAATGAGGCCTTAATGTTTCAATGTAGCCATTTAGGATACATGATCGTGTCAAGCCACAAGAGTTAGAGGCCTAGGAAGAAAGCAAATCATGCCACATCCCCCACTATACATAGGAAAAGAAAGGTAAGCCTAAAACAACGTGTGTTTTTCTTTCATTTTTTTGAGATACATCACACAAAAAATTTAACTTAGACATCAGAGATATCTATTCAGGGAGTCTGAGGTTCATTCTTTACGCGTAAGGGTAACGAGGTTGCATCAGATGTATCGAAATTTGCATCAACAGTTCCCCACTTAGGAAGATCAATCTAGAAAGATGAAACAATGGGGCAAGCATAATTCCTTAATATGCTTTACTATATTTGGTAACTTTTCTATTCTGAAGTTCATCCCGTTAATCTATAATTTTTCCTACAACCTCAGCATTGATGTAGAAGGTCCCTGCAAACAGTATCATCACCACTTTACGCAGTTCCTGACATTCTTGCTCATGCACTAGTTGGCTTTGTTATCAATTGATTCGATTATGTTTGGATTTTGAAACCGTGGTAAATGGATACCTAGTCAAAGAACATCCGGAACATGAATTTGAGTCCCTTTGATCCAATTCTGCATGCAAATCAATGTCTCCACAGTGGTAGGAGACAAAGAACTCCGAATGGATCCAATATGCGCCCTCCAGTACTAAAGACCAACTCTGAGACTACGGTGCTAATAGGGAGGACCAAAATATTGGGGGCTATCTCTCCAAGAACGGAATACTTCACGACATTGAATGAATTTTTATTGTTCTGATTATGATAGTTTAATATTGAGAAAGAGAACTAATTATCATATTGAATGAGAGAACTAAATTCTCAACAAAATTTTGATGTTGGACTAGAACATGGTTAGACTTTGAATTAGATTTTAAATCTTGTGAATTTTGATAGTACTAATCTTAGTTACTGTTCTATGTCTGTATTTTTTTATTCTTCATTATTTGCTTGAAAATTCTACTAGGTTTCTTGGTATGTTGTTTGTGATTTTGACAGGTTTGTATTATATTCATCAAGTTGATTTTGTCACTAATCCGTCAAAGGGGGAGATTGTAGATGTAAGACATTCATCAAGTTGACTTTGTCATCAATCTGCCAAAAATGGAGATTGTAGATGTAAAAGTTTGGTTAGAACTAGATGACTAAGTTGATAAGTTTGGATATGATTAAGTGACTAAAATGATAGAATTTATCTTATTATTAAGTTTGTAATTTTGGATGAATGTAAATTATTTATTGACTTTATCTATAACAATATTAAGTTTATCTAAGAGCTATTAGATACTGTTTAGATGAATCATAAGTGTGAAAATCGAGTCTCATAGAATCTGCACTTATCTAGAGAAGAGGTTGAACTGAAATCTATTACTGCATGGATGATATATCACGAGATGTCAGCATTCCGTCAGGAGACGTTTTCGTGACAGACTCGCCCGTTAGTAGAGTCCCACTGAAACTAAAATTGCTTTCAGATTATTTATTTAAGGGATCCCATTGGTTAAGTTCTGTAGAGATTCATATCTAGATATTTTATAAAACATTTTCCAGTGCATATTTTGGTTAGAAAAGTCCTTGAAAATTTTTCATATTGTTTCTATTAGAGAATGGTACTTCAATGTTGGAAAAGTCAATGTTTGAAGATCGTCAAAAGTTCTGGTTGCTACTGCGGCAGAAGACAAATGGGTCATTTGTCTGGTCAAGTAAGAGTGTCAATTGACAAAGGTTTTATAATTGAATTTTACTTAAAAATGATTTTCAAATAATAATTGACTTTTCTGGGTTTGGCTACACTGTAGGGTTTTTTAAATAGTTTTTTAAAGGGTTTCCCTTCGATACCAAAATTGGTATTACACACTTCGTTTATTTTATGTATTTGATTGTTTATCAAATTATTGTATAATTAATGACTAACCAATTTGTTGAGTGAATTGGTAGATATTTCCATTGCGTTACGATATAGGTGTACTTGGGTAATTTTAATTGGCATTAGAGCGTGGTTCACTCATTTGAGTGTGATCCGTTCCTCTGTTAACCATATCGTTATATGTCTCACCACATTTTTATAGGAAAACTATCCTCATTGGAAAGTTAGTATAAGGGTTTTCCTAAAATCTTTAGATGAACGTGTGTGTGACATTAAGTGATAGGACCACTTATATGTTCTTGCATTCTTTGCATATAATTAGTTTAGGACATACATTTCAAACTCTTTTATTTGTTTGCATCTCTTTTTGTTTGATTTAGTTGAGGTGTTTTCTATTGTTTTGCGTTATTTATTTTGATTTGGTTAAGTTTTCTTCTATTTTCTGGTTTGTCATATAAAATATAAGAAAAATGAAAACTAGAAAAAGGAAGAGATCATTTTTTGCCTAGCCAAGTCAAGAGTACTTGAACCCTCACACTTCCTATACTTGGAGTTGGAATATCTCTCTATTTTTTTATATAGTCTACAAGGTGAGCGTAAGACCCATGACTCGTTTTGGCAAAGTTAATTTTTAGTGCACTGTGAGAAACTTATTTTTCACATATTATGCATTATATATGTTCCATAAAGGCTCATTGATGCTATCCAAAGGGGGAGTTTTAACCTTAAATTGACTAATACTAGTTGAACCTAGTACTAAAAGTCATGAGGTCTCTTCTTGCCAGACATAAATGGTTGATCCATATAGAAAAAGTCGTTGTTTCTTCATTGCGAAAAAAGGCAAACACCTTACACGGATCTTGTCCCTTAAGTCCTTGTAGAAAACATCGTTGTTCTATTTATTATGGAAAAAGATGAGTAATAAAATGGACATATCAAGAGTTGTGCAAAATTGTGTTTGGAGGAAATACTCTTTTCAAGTATTTAGGCCCTAGCATAAAGTTTGATTTTTGAGGACAAAAATAACTCATTTGATAGTATCTAAAGAGGGGAGGGGGGGTAGAATAAAAAATATATATTTAAATAATTAAATATTTTATGGTGATAGTAAGTTGCCTCACTCACACACCCACATAGACTTTGGCCATTATGAATTTGTGGTGTGTCCACACTTATTTTTGGGGTCTTTATTTTAAATAAGAGAGTATGAACCTCTTTCAATGTTGGTTGTGTGATTGGTATATTGTGTTTGAACACTTGGGCTTCAAAAGAGTTACGTTGTTTAAATTTTTTTGAGAGTGTAGGTCAACTTTTATGTTATTTATATTTTATTTTTGTGTTTTTTATTTCTCATATTTTTTGGCATCTAGACATTTTGTCATGTAAATAATTTTTTTTTTTTTTTTGCCCTCAAGAATATGGGATCTTTGGTGGGTTGGTGCTTTATACACATCAATTTTCATATTATGCCCACCAAGTGTTTGATGTTTTGCCTCAACTATTTACATATCAGGCATTTGTAAATCTCTTTACATGCATTCATGTTCAATCATCATTTTATTCTCATTGCATATGTTTCAAATTTACGAAAAGGTTTATGATTTATCAGATTAGTGACAAAAAAGGGGAGAGATTAGAGGAGCAGATTGATGGTTTTTGATATTTTGGAATTTAGGGAGAGTTGAATGAATTTTTATTGTTGTGATTATGATAGTTTAATATTGAGGGGAAGAACTAATTATCATATTGAGGGGGAGAACTAAATTCTTGACATAATTTTGATGTTGGACTAGAACATGGTAAGACTTTGAATTAGATTTTAAATCTTGTGAATTTTTATAGTACTAATTTTAGTCACTGTTCTATATCTGTATTTTTTTATTCTTTATTATTTGCTTGGAATTTCTACTGAATTTCTTGGTGTGTTGTTTGTGATTTTTACAGGTTTATATTACATTTATCAAGTTGATTTTGTCACTAATTCGTCAAAGAGAGAGATTATAGATGTAAGACATTCATCAAGTTGGTTTTGTCACCAATCAGCCAAAAGGGAAGATTGTAGATGTAAAAGTTTGGTTAGGACTAGATGACTAAGTTGATAAGTTTAGATATGATTATATGACTAAAATGATAGAGTTTATCTTATCATTAAGTTTGTAATTTTGAATGAATGTAAATTATTTATTGACTTTATCTATAACAATATTAAGTTTATATATGAGCTATTAGATATTGTTTAGATAAGTCATAAGTGTGAAAATTGAATCCTAAGGAATCTGCACTTGTCCAGAGAAGAGGTTGAACTAAAATCTGTTACTCCAGAGAAGATTTTGCGAGATGTCAACATTATGTCAGGAGACGTTTTTGCAACAGACTCGCTCCGTCAGAAGAGTCCTACTGAAACTAAAACTTCTTTCAGATTGTTTATTCAAGGGATCCTATTGATTAGGATCTGTAAAAATTCAGATCTAAATATTTTATAGAGCAATTTCCAGTGCATATTTGATGAGAAAATTCATTGAAAAATTTTCAGACTGTTTCTCTCAAAGAGTGGTACTTGAGTGTGGGAAAATTCTCTTTGATAATTTTGTAGTGTTTTATCTCTATTTTTAAGTGCGTGCATACTCCGTGTTGGAGTTGAAGTGATCGAGTTCAGCCACTAAAGTTCCAGGAGAAAAGTCAATGTTTGAAAATCGTCAGAGATTCTGGCTGCTACTACGGTAGAAAACAAATGAGTTATTTGTCTGGTCAAGTAAGAGTGTTAATTGACAAAGGTTTTGTAATTGAACTTTACTTGTAATTGATTTTCAAATAATAAATTGACTTTTCTAGCTTTGGCTGCCCCGTAAGGTTTACCTTTAAAGAGTTCTTTAAAGGTTTTCTATTCGATACCAAAATTGGTAATACACACTTCGTTTATTTTATGTATTTGATTGTTTATCAAATTATTGCATAACTAACGATTAACTAATTTGTTGAGTGAATTGATAGATATTTTTGCTGTGTTACGATACATGGATACTTAGAAAATTTCAAATATATCTATACAAGGTAGCAACGATATTATTTACTCTGAAAACATATAATTAATTTTCTATATTATTGAAAAATGGGTTTTCTAAAAACGTCTTAGTTTTTGGAATAACTTTTTACTTTTTGTCAATAAAAATCAAGAACCAAAGCAGTCACAATCTTCTTTTTCCACCCCAATATATACGTAATGTTGAAATCTGGCTGGTGTAAATATTGCGAGTGGTAGACCGCATAATCAACGTCCCTTAGAAGACGGACTCAACCATTGTATAGGTAGAAGACAAGCGCCTTGACATTGAAAGAGATAGTAACAACTAATGGGTCTCGTTTCAAAACTTTTAATATTATATATAATTTTTATATTATTATTTTATATATTATATGCTACATTTTTAATTAATATAACATGAAATTCTAATCTTATTATTCAAATCTATTAATCTTATAACATAAAATTAATATACTAGTATAATTAGACACTAATTATACTATTTTAATCTTATTATTCAAGTTTATTAATCTTACTAATAAGTTAGACACTACTTATATTATACTACTATAATTGAACATTAAAGAATTAGTACTTTTTAATAATAAATACTAAATTCTCACAATTAAGTTTAGTATTAAAAAAATTATAATATTAAACATATATAGTGTCGCACTTGTAAATGGTAAACCGAAAAACCAGACCGGACCAGACCGAAACCGGAAAAATTGAAAGTTTTAGTTTTGGTGATGAATCGGTCCGTATCGGTTTTTAAATTTCCAAAATCGCTATATACCAGTTTGGTTTCAAAGTTTCTCCAAAACTGGATCAAACCGGACTGGTCACAACCTGTACTGTAGCCAATTGAGGTTTGATTTTCGTTTGGCACTGGGTATCAGGACCAAAATCTCGACTAATCCCGAAGTGTACATTTGGGTCTATTGTGTTTGATATTGCTGCTGCTTTTATACCCGGAAGCATGAGTTATGTATATGGTGGGTGATTGCCCTGTACGTGACCAGGTAAAGGAGTCTCTAAATTGGCCTTTGATATATACTTTTATTAACATCACTTCCAAACATTTCGGGATTAGTTTTTATGTCCTATTAAGTTTTAACGGAATAATATGCCACGCGGTCACAAGTCGAGATGCGACATTTTCTTTTGAAGTGGTCATGTTTGATAATTCTTGAGTTGTAGCTGGTTTTTTTACTCGAATTTATTTTCTTTGTTGTTTTGTTCTTTGTCTACTGTTTTCTTTTGTTCTTTTCCTCTTGAACGATTGGATAATCCGAAAGTGCGTGTACGAGTGTGAATTAACCATGAAGTCCACAGGTGATTATTGCACATTTTTCTAGCATTTGATGCATTTTCTAGATGAACAGATATTGACCCAAATCCCTTATAAGCTAATGCATATAGAACTCGGGTTCTTTTTGTATTTCATGACCTTTGTACTTTTATATAATTGTTGTTTCCGTAATCCAACTTAACAGTACTAGATTGACTAGCCAACCTAGTACTGTTGTGACGGCAATATTACATTCTTTGCTAGTCTTTCGTGCTTCATCTATTTTAATGCTATCTATGTTTAGCCATGCACAGATTAAAACAGGTTTTGTGATCAATTACATGATCATAATATATTATAACAGAAGATGGACAAGGGATTTAATATTGTTGGCCGGCCAGATGCATCAATCAAACACGCAAATAAAACAAACACATTTGACGAAAGAAATGCATAATTTACTGGTAAATTTGATCATATCAAGACGATGAATCCCAACTTTATATATTGATTTGGTGTGGCAGGACAAGTATCCTTAATTCCCAAAAGAATATCATTAGCTGTTCATGCAAGTATTTCAAGAGCAGTATGGCTAGTTCCCACAACTTCGTCTCCATTGCTCATCTCTTTCTGTTTTTCTTCTTCCTCTTTCTGTTGGGACCTCCTTGTTTGGAGTTTATTAAACAAGCTTCATGCACCGAAAGCCTAACTGTCAAATGCTTAGAGAAGGAGAGGAAAACACTTCTTACCTTCAAAGAAAGTCTAACAGATCCATCAGGTCGGCTCTCTTCTTGGGTTGGTGAAAATTGCTGTACATGGATAGGCGTTGGTTGTGACAACAGAACAAGACATGTCGTCAAGCTTGACCTCAAAAATCCAGTTGATCCGGTCTTTGACCTCGAAGCTTACCAGAAATCATGCTTGGGGGGTAAGATAAGCCCTTCTTTACTCGATTTAAAGCTTTTGAGTTACCTAGACCTAAGCCTGAATAATTTTAATGGAAACAATATTCCAACTTTTTTGGGTTCCCTTGAAAGTTTGAGGTATCTTAATCTCTCGTTTTCATCTTTTGGTGGGGTTATTACTCCCCATCTTGGTAATCTATCACGGCTCCAATATCTGGACCTTAATTCACGTTCATTCAGCTCTGGCTCCTTTCCAAGTCTGGAAGTCGAAAGCCTACACTGGCTTGCTGGTTTTCCTTCCCTTAAGTACCTTAGCATGAGTGTGGTAAACCTCTCTAAAGCATCAGATTGGCTACAGGCGGTTAATGTGCTCCCTTCCTTATCGGAGTTACACTTGGTTGGCTGTGAACTTGTTAATCTTCCTCAAACCATTTACTTATCTATTAACTTCACAGGGCTTTCTGTCCTTGATCTCTCTTTCAACAAATTTTCCTCCCCAATACCTCACTGGCTGTCAAATCTGAGTGACCTTACAGTACTCAATCTTGCCTCCAGCTCCCTTCGCGGTGTCTTTTCTGATACTGGAATTTTTAATCTACATTATTTACGTGAGCTTCATCTTTCATATAATTTCCAACTTGAAGGTCAGTTACCCTCTAGTCTGGGAAACCTGACCAACTTGCGTATATTGGATTTATCTGTTAACAATTTTATAGGAGAGATACCGTGCTCATTTGCCAACCTTTGCCAATTGCAAACGTTTGATCTATCGTCCAACAACGTAAGTGGGGAGATAGTTGGGCTTGTGGATGGTTTGTCTCAATGTTCTACATCCAGCCTAGAATCACTAGTGTTGGGTGACAATGAATTGCTTGGGGGTATCCTGCCACACTCATTGGGAGGGCTCGAGAAATTGAAGACTATTGACCTCGCGTTCTGTTCTTTTAGGGGCTCAATTCCATCTTCTGTTAGTAAATTGTCATCCTTGCAGGAACTTTTCCTTTCCGGAAATCAAATGAATGGAAGCATTTCAGAAACAATTGGGAATCTATCAATGCTGGTTTCCTTGGACTTGGGTTCCAATTTTTGGGAAGGTGCCTTAACTGAAGCTCATTTTCAGAATCTCTCTCGATTAGAAGATTTGTTTTTGTCTGTTCCAAAACCCACCAATTGGACATTGGTCATAAAAGTGAATCATGATTGGCTTCCTCCTTTTAAGCTTAATGTAATATGTATGTCAATACATTGTATTTACTGCTTCATTTATCTTATGATATGTTCTCATTGGAGTGATTAAATAATATGTTATGTTGGCTTGATCTCTACCGTTGAAACTGATTAAGCAGATTCACTGGATGCACGTGAGGGGACCTCGTGACTTCATTCAGGTAGTGCTAACCCTAGTCTTTTGGATCTTGACACGTGGCTGAATCTGCTGCAAGATATATATATATCTCTTTGCCTTGTAACCCTAGAGTGTATTCATTCTCTGTTGACAGCTGGTTTAGAGAGAGAGAGAGCATAGAGAAGGGCGAGTTAGGGTTTGCTTGTTGGGAAGAAATCTGTGCGATTTCTTGGGTTTCCAGTGAGAGCATTGTAACTCTAATGTACTGAGGCTTCTCTGTGAAGTACTGTTTATCAATAAAGATCTCTGTGGCTTTTCTGAGGCCATTCCTGCCGTGGACGTAGACCATTAGGGTCGAACCACGTATATCGGTGTGTTCTTTCCTATATCTATATATTTTCTTCATTCTTGCTCACTGATTATGATTCTTGTTATGTTTATGTGCATATTGTGAAATATTGGTAATCTGTACAGATATGGTGATATTGATGTTTCTCTGGTTGTGAACTTTGACAAACTGCGATCCTTGTGATTTATTATCTTTTGTTTTGGGTGAATAAAACTGGTGTTTTATCTTAAAGGAAACAGAACGTTTTTATCACAAAATATTGAGTTTTATCCGTTATATAAATAAATCTTTTATAACATTTTATAACACTTAAGCATCTCGAATTAGATAATGTGTTGATTGGACCACAGTTTCCAGCATGGCTTCAAAATCAAACGGAGCTCGTGACTATTTTTCTTCGCAATGTTGGAATTTCCGACACAATTCCGCACGGCTTTTGGAATTCCTGCTCAAATATTGAGAAATTAAAATTTTCCAATAATGGACTACGGGGACAGGTACCACACTTACCAATTCGATCAACCTTTGGCAGATTACATTGACTATAATTCAATTGTTCCAATATTTGCACAGATCACTTTTTCTCATGAATACTTTTTCTTTTTTGTTGTTGTACAGATCCCTGAAAACATAGGTGAACTATTGCCCAAGTTGTCATTTTTGGACTTCTCTTCAAATTCTCTGACTGGTGGAATTCCCTCTTCTATTGGAATGTTAAAAGAATTGGAATATCTTTTTTTACGAAACAATAATTTATCTGGGGAACTCCCTCCTTATTGGAAGTATTTGTCCTCGTTATTTTTATTGGACATTTCAAATAATAGCATATCCGGCAAGTTTCCAAGCTCAGTGCAATATTTGAGTTCACTACAATGGTTATCATTAAGCCAAAATCATCTTGAAGGGGAGCTTCCTTCCTTCTTTAGATACTACACAGGCTTGATAAGCCTCGATCTTGGAGAAAACAAATTGTTTGGAAACCTATCGGCATGGATAGGAGAAAGCTTATCATCTTTATTGAGGTTGAGACTGAGATCTAACTCTTTTGAGGGGAGCATACCTTCGCAATTATGTTTACTTTCAAGTCTTCGGATTTTAGAACTTGCAGGCAATTATCTGTCAGGGGGAATCCCTCCATGTCTGGGGAACTTGAGTACTGACACTAGCAAACTTGATGGTACTTCTGTGGAAATCATGTTAGTGGTTATGAAAGGTAAAGAATATCCATTTGATTCAATTATCTCTCTTGTTCATTCTTTAGACCTTTCAAACAATAATCTATCAGGAGAAATACCTGACAGTATTACAAGCCTATCAAAGTTTATCAACATGAATTTGTCTGTGAACCATTTGAATGGAAAAATTCCTGAAAATATTGGGAATATGCACAATTTAGAATCGCTTGATCTCTCAAGAAATGAGCTTTCTGGTCCAATCCCTGAAAATTTGTCTGCTTTGGACTTTTTGGGTCACTTGAATTTGTCATTCAACAACTTGTCGGGACAAGTGCTGTTGTGAAAACGATGACAATAAAGTGAAAATAAACGCACGAAAAATAAGCAATCACACACGACACAGTATTTACGTGGTTCGGCAAATTGCCTACGTCCACGGGAGCTGCAGAGGATTTTTATTTCTTGAGGAATCACAATACAATGATGTAGAACGGCTACTGTTCACTCAGACACAGTGCAAGACAAAACAAAATAATATATATATGTTGTACGGCGGAAACCCTAATTCTGATGAATTAGCGATGTTCGCTCGAGCGGCGTGTCGAGCCCGCGTCGAGCGAACTTGTTTCCCGCAATTGCTCGAGCCGTGAGTCGAGCGGCTCCTCAAGCGAAGCTCTCTGACTTCCCTCCGCTCGAGCCGTGAGTCGAGCGGTCATCGAGCGAACCTCTCTGTCCCGCAATTGCTCGAGCGGTCTGTCGAGCTTCCTTCGAGCGAAGCTCTCTGTCTTGTGTTCGCTCGAGCGGCTAGACGCTTCGCTCGAGCGGCGTGAACCAGACTCCACATACTCAACAATTCTCCCACTTGGAGACTGGTACACCCACATGTTGTCCTCTGCCTCAAACATGATATCCTCCACCTCTGTAACTCACATCTCCTGTCTTCATGCTAGAAGACCAACTGAAGTTGCGCACAACTTCAGTTTCTCAAGTGTAACACCCTTTGTCAACATATCAGCAGGGTTCTTACTTCCACAAATTTTCTCAAGTAGCAACTGTGCATCATCCAACAATGATCGTATAAAGTGATACCTGATCTGAATGTGTTTAGTCCTGGAATGAAATGCTGGATTCTTGGCAAGGAATATGGCACTCTGACTGTCACTGTAGAGGGTGCCATTCTGATTCTTTTTACCCAATTCCTCCAAGAAGCCCTGTATCCAAACCATCTCCTTTGCAGCTTCTGAAACTGCAATATACTCAGCTTCTGTAGTAGACAAAGAAACTGTCTTCTGTAGATTAGAGCCCCATGAAACTGCAGTACCACCCAGAGTGTAAACAAACCCTGTGGTACTTTTTCTCCTATCAATATCTCCAGCTAAATCAGCATCAACATAGCCTTGTACCTCTAAGCCCTCTCCTGAGAAACACAAGCACGTTTCTGAGGAGCCTTTTAAGTACCTCAAAATCCCCTTCACTGCTTCCCAATGTTGTTTTCCAGGATTACTCATGTATCTACTCACAACTCCCACTGCATGGACAATATCTGGTCTAGTGCAAACCATAGCATACATGAGTGACCCAATAGCTGAGGCATAAGGAACCTTACTCATATAGTCTTGTTCCTCCTCTGACTTTGGTGCCTGATCCTTGCTGAGTCTGAAGTGACTTCCTAAGGGTGTGCCAACTGACTTGGCCTTGTCCATACTGAACCGGTTGAGTACCTTTTTCACATACTCAGCCTGTGAAAGTCTCAACGTGCCTCTGATTCTGTCTCTAGCAATTCTCATGCCAAGGATTTGTTTTGCAGCTCCCAAATCCTCCATTGCAAAATGCTCTGACATCTGCTTCTTCAAACTATTGATCTCATCAATACTAGCCCCTGCAATGAGCATGTCATCCACATATAGCAACAAAATAATGTAAGAATTGTCAAACTGTCTAACATAGCAACAATGATCTGCCTGACATCTGATGTACCCTGCACTGCACATGAAACTATCAAATTTCTTGTATCACTGTCTGGGAGCTTGTTTCAGGCCATACAAGCTCTTCTTTAGTCTGCAAACTGAACCTTCCTTTCCCTGTACCACAAACCCCTCAGGTTGGTGCATGTAGATGTCTTCTTCAAGATCTCCATGAAGAAAAGCTGTCTTCACATCTAGCTGCTCAAGAAATAGATCTTCAGTAGCAACCATAGCCAAAACTAGCCTGATGGTTGTGATCTTTACCACAGGAGAAAAGATCTCAGAATAGTCAATGCTCTGTTTCTGTTGGAAGACTTTTACAACAAGTCTGGCCTTGTACCTCTTACTGCCATCATGCTCAGTTTTCACCCGGTACACCCACTTGTTGTGTAATGCCTTCTTCCCTGATGGAAGTTTTGTCAACTCCCATGTCTGATTCCCTAACAGGGAATCCATCTCATCCTTCATGACCAACTCCCACTTGCTAGAATTTTCATCTTGCAAGGTTTCTTGGTAACTTTGTGGTTCTCCACCATCTGTCAACAAGATGTAATTCAAAGAAGGTGAGAAACGTTGTGGAGGACGTATAGTCCTAACTGACTTTCGAACTGCAGCTATTGGAGTGGACGGCTCTGGATCTGATTGCGGAATAATGGGAATGGGTGTGCTGGACCCACTCTCCCCGTCACTCACATCTCTGCACTGCACTGTGACCTCTGGTAGATCATCCAAACTCACAAACTCAGACTCCTGAGGGGCTGCTTCAGCAACTGTACTGGACTTGTCTTTGTACACAATCTTCTCATTGAAGATCACATTTCTGCTTCTTATAATCTTCCGACCCTGATCATCCCAGAAACGATAGCCAAATGCCTCGTCTCCATAGCCAATGAAATAACATTTCCTTGACTTAGCCTCAAGCTTATTACGAGCATCAGAATCAATAAGAACATAAGAAAGACAGCCAAATATTTTAAGATGAGAAAATTTGACCTCTTTCCCGCTCCAAGTCTCCTCAGGCAATCCACAATCCAAAGGAACTGATGGTCCTCTGTTTATCAAATATACTGCAGTGCTAACTGCATCTGCCCAAAAAGTAGGTGGTAGCCCAGCGTGTAGCCTCATGCTTCTAGCACGCTCATTTATGGTTCTATTCATACGTTCAGCAACTCCATTTTGCTGTGGTGTCCCAGGAATGGTCTTCTCCATTCTGATTCCCTGAGTTGCACAATACTCATTGAACCCGCCATCAATATACTCACTACCATTATCAGACCTCAAACATTTCAACTTCAAGTCTGTTTCATTCTCAACCATGGCTTTCCAATTTTTGAACACATTAAATACATCAGATTTATGTTTCAGAAAATAAACCCATACCTTCCTGCTGTGATCATCAATAAAAGTGACATAGTAGCGAGAACCTCAAAGAGATGCCACTGGGGAAGGTCCCCACACATCAGTGTGCACAAGATCTAGTCTCTCTGACTTCAGTGTTCTACTACTCTTCAAGAAACTGACCTTCTTCTGTTTCCCCATAATACAGCTCTCACACATACTAAGATTAACTGCCTTCAGTTCTGGTAGCTTGCCTCTAGATAGGAGTTCCTTCATGCCCTTCTGACTCATATGGCCAAGCCTGCAATGCCACAAGTCTGCTGTACTCTCTGCAACGGTAATGGCAATAGTGTTATTCAAACCAGTAGTCATATAGAGTGTACCAGTTTTCTTACCCCGAGCCAGTACTAGTGCCCCTTTGGTGACCTTCCAGGTGCTGTTTGAGAACACCACTGAGTGGCCACAATCATCGAGCTGCCCAACAGAAATAAGGTTCTTCTTTAACTCAGGGATGTGTCTGACCTTTTTGCAAGGTCCATTTGTTCTTGTTAGGGAGTACGATGTCGATGTCTCCCATTCCAATTACATTCAAGGCTTCTCCATCAGCCAAATACACCTTTAAATCATGATTGACTTCCTCCTTTTAAGCTTAAGCGTCTCGAATTATTTAATGTGTTGATTGGACCACAGTTTCCAGCATGGCTTCAAAATCAAACGGAGCTCGTGACTATTTTTCTTCGCAATGTTGGAATTTCCGACACAATTCCGCACGGCTTTTGGAATTCCTGCTCAAATATTGAGAAATTAAAATTTTCCAATAATGGACTACGGGGACAGGTACCACACTTACCAATTCGATCAACCTTTGGCAGATTACATTGACTATAATTCAATTGTTCCAATATTTGCACAGATCACTTTTTCTCATGAATACTTTTTCTTTTTTGTTGTTGTACAGATCCCTGAAAACATAGGTGAACTATTGCCCAAGTTGTCATTTTTGGACTTCTCTTCAAATTCTCTGACTGGTGGAATTCCCTCTTCTATTGGAATGTTAAAAGAATTGGAATATCTTTTTTTACGAAACAATAATTTATCTGGGGAACTCCCTCCTTATTGGAAGTATTTGTCCTCGTTATTTTTATTGGACATTTCAAATAATAGCATATCCGGCAAGTTTCCAAGCTCAGTGCAATATTTGAGTTCACTACAATGGTTATCATTAAGCCAAAATCATCTTGAAGGGGAGCTTCCTTCCTTCTTTAGATACTACACAGGCTTGATAAGCCTCGATCTTGGAGAAAACAAATTGTTTGGAAACCTATCGGCATGGATAGGAGAAAGCTTATCATCTTTATTGAGGTTGAGACTGAGATCTAACTCTTTTGAGGGGAGCATACCTTCGCAATTATGTTTACTTTCAAGTCTTCGGATTTTAGAACTTGCAGGCAATTATCTGTCAGGGGGAATCCCTCCATGTCTGGGGAACTTGAGTACTGACACTAGCAAACTTGATGGTACTTCTGTGGAAATCATGTTAGTGGTTATGAAAGGTAAAGAATATCCATTTGATTCAATTATCTCTCTTGTTCATTCTTTAGACCTTTCAAACAATAATCTATCAGGAGAAATACCTGACAGTATTACAAGCCTATCAAAGTTTATCAACATGAATTTGTCTGTGAACCATTTGAATGGAAAAATTCCTGAAAATATTGGGAATATGCACAATTTAGAATCGCTTGATCTCTCAAGAAATGAGCTTTCTGGTCCAATCCCTGAAAATTTGTCTGCTTTGGACTTTTTGGGTCACTTGAATTTGTCATTCAACAACTTGTCGGGACAAGTGCTGTTGTGAAAACGATGACAATAAAGTGAAAATAAACGCACGAAAAATAAGCAATCACACACGACACAGTATTTACGTGGTTCGGCAAATTGCCTACGTCCACGGGAGCTGCAGAGGATTTTTATTTCTTGAGGAATCACAATACAATGATGTAGAACGGCTACTGTTCACTCAGACACAGTGCAAGACAAAACAAAATAATATATATATGTTGTACGGCGGAAACCCTAATTCTGATGAATTAGCGATGTTCGCTCGAGCGGCGTGTCGAGCCCGCGTCGAGCGAACTTGTTTCCCGCAATTGCTCGAGCCGTGAGTCGAGCGGCTCCTCAAGCGAAGCTCTCTGACTTCCCTCCGCTCGAGCCGTGAGTCGAGCGGTCATCGAGCGAACCTCTCTGTCCCGCAATTGCTCGAGCGGTCTGTCGAGCTTCCTTCGAGCGAAGCTCTCTGTCTTGTGTTCGCTCGAGCGGCTAGACGCTTCGCTCGAGCGGCGTGAACCAGACTCCACATACTCAACAATTCTCCCACTTGGAGACTGGTACACCCACATGTTGTCCTCTGCCTCAAACATGATATCCTCCACCTCTGTAACTCACATCTCCTGTCTTCATGCTAGAAGACCAACTGAAGTTGCGCACAACTTCAGTTTCTCAAGTGTAACACCCTTTGTCAACATATCAGCAGGGTTCTTACTTCCACAAATTTTCTCAAGTAGCAACTGTGCATCATCCAACAATGATCGTATAAAGTGATACCTGATCTGAATGTGTTTAGTCCTGGAATGAAATGCTGGATTCTTGGCAAGGAATATGGCACTCTGACTGTCACTGTAGAGGGTGCCATTCTGATTCTTTTTACCCAATTCCTCCAAGAAGCCCTGTATCCAAACCATCTCCTTTGCAGCTTCTGAAACTGCAATATACTCAGCTTCTGTAGTAGACAAAGAAACTGTCTTCTGTAGATTAGAGCCCCATGAAACTGCAGTACCACCCAGAGTGTAAACAAACCCTGTGGTACTTTTTCTCCTATCAATATCTCCAGCTAAATCAGCATCAACATAGCCTTGTACCTCTAAGCCCTCTCCTGAGAAACACAAGCACGTTTCTGAGGAGCCTTTTAAGTACCTCAAAATCCCCTTCACTGCTTCCCAATGTTGTTTTCCAGGATTACTCATGTATCTACTCACAACTCCCACTGCATGGACAATATCTGGTCTAGTGCAAACCATAGCATACATGAGTGACCCAATAGCTGAGGCATAAGGAACCTTACTCATATAGTCTTGTTCCTCCTCTGACTTTGGTGCCTGATCCTTGCTGAGTCTGAAGTGACTTCCTAAGGGTGTGCCAACTGACTTGGCCTTGTCCATACTGAACCGGTTGAGTACCTTTTTCACATACTCAGCCTGTGAAAGTCTCAACGTGCCTCTGATTCTGTCTCTAGCAATTCTCATGCCAAGGATTTGTTTTGCAGCTCCCAAATCCTCCATTGCAAAATGCTCTGACATCTGCTTCTTCAAACTATTGATCTCATCAATACTAGCCCCTGCAATGAGCATGTCATCCACATATAGCAACAAAATAATGTAAGAATTGTCAAACTGTCTAACATAGCAACAATGATCTGCCTGACATCTGATGTACCCTGCACTGCACATGAAACTATCAAATTTCTTGTATCACTGTCTGGGAGCTTGTTTCAGGCCATACAAGCTCTTCTTTAGTCTGCAAACTGAACCTTCCTTTCCCTGTACCACAAACCCCTCAGGTTGGTGCATGTAGATGTCTTCTTCAAGATCTCCATGAAGAAAAGCTGTCTTCACATCTAGCTGCTCAAGAAATAGATCTTCAGTAGCAACCATAGCCAAAACTAGCCTGATGGTTGTGATCTTTACCACAGGAGAAAAGATCTCAGAATAGTCAATGCTCTGTTTCTGTTGGAAGACTTTTACAACAAGTCTGGCCTTGTACCTCTTACTGCCATCATGCTCAGTTTTCACCCGGTACACCCACTTGTTGTGTAATGCCTTCTTCCCTGATGGAAGTTTTGTCAACTCCCATGTCTGATTCCCTAACAGGGAATCCATCTCATCCTTCATGACCAACTCCCACTTGCTAGAATTTTCATCTTGCAAGGTTTCTTGGTAACTTTGTGGTTCTCCACCATCTGTCAACAAGATGTAATTCAAAGAAGGTGAGAAACGTTGTGGAGGACGTATAGTCCTAACTGACTTTCGAACTGCAGCTATTGGAGTGGACGGCTCTGGATCTGATTGCGGAATAATGGGAATGGGTGTGCTGGACCCACTCTCCCCGTCACTCACATCTCTGCACTGCACTGTGACCTCTGGTAGATCATCCAAACTCACAAACTCAGACTCCTGAGGGGCTGCTTCAGCAACTGTACTGGACTTGTCTTTGTACACAATCTTCTCATTGAAGATCACATTTCTGCTTCTTATAATCTTCCGACCCTGATCATCCCAGAAACGATAGCCAAATGCCTCGTCTCCATAGCCAATGAAATAACATTTCCTTGACTTAGCCTCAAGCTTATTACGAGCATCAGAATCAATAAGAACATAAGAAAGACAGCCAAATATTTTAAGATGAGAAAATTTGACCTCTTTCCCGCTCCAAGTCTCCTCAGGCAATCCACAATCCAAAGGAACTGATGGTCCTCTGTTTATCAAATATACTGCAGTGCTAACTGCATCTGCCCAAAAAGTAGGTGGTAGCCCAGCGTGTAGCCTCATGCTTCTAGCACGCTCATTTATGGTTCTATTCATACGTTCAGCAACTCCATTTTGCTGTGGTGTCCCAGGAATGGTCTTCTCCATTCTGATTCCCTGAGTTGCACAATACTCATTGAACCCGCCATCAATATACTCACTACCATTATCAGACCTCAAACATTTCAACTTCAAGTCTGTTTCATTCTCAACCATGGCTTTCCAATTTTTGAACACATTAAATACATCAGATTTATGTTTCAGAAAATAAACCCATACCTTCCTGCTGTGATCATCAATAAAAGTGACATAGTAGCGAGAACCTCAAAGAGATGCCACTGGGGAAGGTCCCCACACATCAGTGTGCACAAGATCTAGTCTCTCTGACTTCAGTGTTCTACTACTCTTCAAGAAACTGACCTTCTTCTGTTTCCCCATAATACAGCTCTCACACATACTAAGATTAACTGCCTTCAGTTCTGGTAGCTTGCCTCTAGATAGGAGTTCCTTCATGCCCTTCTGACTCATATGGCCAAGCCTGCAATGCCACAAGTCTGCTGTACTCTCTGCAACGGTAATGGCAATAGTGTTATTCAAACCAGTAGTCATATAGAGTGTACCAGTTTTCTTACCCCGAGCCAGTACTAGTGCCCCTTTGGTGACCTTCCAGGTGCTGTTTGAGAACACCACTGAGTGGCCACAATCATCGAGCTGCCCAACAGAAATAAGGTTCTTCTTTAACTCAGGGATGTGTCTGACCTTTTTGCAAGGTCCATTTGTTCTTGTTAGGGAGTACGATGTCGATGTCTCCCATTCCAATTACATTCAAGGCTTCTCCATCAGCCAAATACACCTTTAAATCATGATTGACTTCCTCCTTTTAAGCTTAAGCGTCTCGAATTATTTAATGTGTTGATTGGACCACAGTTTCCAGCATGGCTTCAAAATCAAACGGAGCTCGTGACTATTTTTCTTCGCAATGTTGGAATTTCCGACACAATTCCGCACGGCTTTTGGAATTCCTGCTCAAATATTGAGAAATTAAAATTTTCCAATAATGGACTACGGGGACAGGTACCACACTTACCAATTCGATCAACCTTTGGCAGATTACATTGACTATAATTCAATTGTTCCAATATTTGCACAGATCACTTTTTCTCATGAATACTTTTTCTTTTTTGTTGTTGTACAGATCCCTGAAAACATAGGTGAACTATTGCCCAAGTTGTCATTTTTGGACTTCTCTTCAAATTCTCTGACTGGTGGAATTCCCTCTTCTATTGGAATGTTAAAAGAATTGGAATATCTTTTTTTACGAAACAATAATTTATCTGGGGAACTCCCTCCTTATTGGAAGTATTTGTCCTCGTTATTTTTATTGGACATTTCAAATAATAGCATATCCGGCAAGTTTCCAAGCTCAGTGCAATATTTGAGTTCACTACAATGGTTATCATTAAGCCAAAATCATCTTGAAGGGGAGCTTCCTTCCTTCTTTAGATACTACACAGGCTTGATAAGCCTCGATCTTGGAGAAAACAAATTGTTTGGAAACCTATCGGCATGGATAGGAGAAAGCTTATCATCTTTATTGAGGTTGAGACTGAGATCTAACTCTTTTGAGGGGAGCATACCTTCGCAATTATGTTTACTTTCAAGTCTTCGAATTTTAGAACTTGCAGGCAATTATCTGTCAGGGGGAATCCCTCCATGTCTGGGGAACTTGAGTACTGACACTAGCAAACTTGATGGTACTTCTGTGGAAATCATGTTAGTGGTTATGAAAGGTAAAGAATATCCATTTGATTCAATTATCTCTCTTGTTCATTCTTTAGACCTTTCAAACAATAATCTATCAGGAGAAATACCTGACAGTATTACAAGCCTATCAAAGTTTATCAACATGAATTTGTCTGTGAACCATTTGAATGGAAAAAGTCCTGAAAATATTGGGAATATGCACAATTTAGAATCGCTTGATCTCTCAAGAAATGAGCTTTCTGGTCCAATCCCCGAAAATTTGTCTGCTTTGAACTTTTTGAGTCACTTGAATTTGTCATTCAACAACTTGTCGGGTCAAGTGCCATATGGAAAACAGCTTCAAACACTGAATGACCCATCTATATATGAAGGTAACTATCTACTTTGTGGCCCTCCTCTTCTGAACAAGTGTCTAGGCTCTGAAACTGAACCTAGAGGATCACCAGGTGAGGGAAATGGAGAAGATGACAGGGACGGAAAGGGAGTACTTGATTCACCAATATCATTCTACATTAGTTTGGCAATTGGATTTATTGTTGGATTTTGGGGAGTTTGTGGGACTCTAATTGTTAAAACTTCATGGAGGCAAGCTTACTACAGAAGCTTTGATCATATGAAAGACAAGATTTATGTTTTCATTATGGTCAAATTGGTTCCCTTTCTAAGGAGGATCAAGTTGGAGAGAAGATGAATCTATGGGAAATTATTAGATTGGTCAGAGTGGTTCCCTCATGTGGTCACAGACAAGAAGGAAAACCCCTAAATCCTAAGTTTGCTTGTATTTTTTTTTTTTTTCCCTTCGTACTCTATGAATGCTTAAACTTTTATTTGCTGAAAGCTTTTCTAAAATATTTGGTTTTGGTGTTATATTAGACCTTTTATCTTTGCCACATGCATTGTGCCATTCAAAAGATGATAAGTGGCATCGCAGGTTCTTTATACCCAACATATATATATTCAAAATTTGTGTGAATTAGTAGCATTCAAGAGATTAAATTAGATTGTTGATCATCATGTACTGCTGCTAGCTGCTCATGTCCAATTTGTTGGCAAAATTAAAGCAAACTTAATATGAACCATTCTTAAAATCACGAGGACAAAAGGATGAATTAATCAAATCATCGTAACTCTGATCTCTCTCTCTCTCTCTCTCTCTACATATACATGGCATCGATCATTCCAAAACACTAAGATACATGCATGCAGGCACCATCCATGCATTTTGAAACAATTTAGCTGTCTCAACAAGCCATTACAAGAAAAATTGTCTTTTTTCGACACTAATAATCGTCGTAAATAATTCATAAAATCGCCACATTTAATTTTTCTTAGTGATTTCTATTGCACTGAATGTTCGTCATAATTGTTTATTCATTTATAAGTTGAGCTAACCATAGGCAAAACTTGTCAATAAAAATTATTTTTTCGACGATTTTCAGTCGTCGCAAACGCACAAAAATTCACCAGAACTAGTGTGATCTGTTTACCATTAAATCGTTGAGAAAAATCAATAGCAACGAAAAATTTCATTACAAATACTCAATAAATTGCCGCAAATGACTAGACATTTTTAAAGATCTCTAGAAAATATCAGTGAGCATGTCTTCATTAAGTTGCATGCTCGACCTTAAAAGCCTATTTTTGGTTTGCAAAGGAAGATTAGAAGTCATGCATGCTACTTGGTGGGTGAATAATTTTATTCGATCGATCAATTTAAAACTTTTGAGTTATCTGTAGTACCCAAGTCTGAATAATTTTAGCGGAAACAATAACTAACATTCTATGGTTTTTGGGTTCCCTTGAAAGTTTGAGGTATCTTTATAATCTCTCCTTCTCATCTTTCGCCGGCAGTTATGGAATACTACAAGAATTGGACAAACTTGTTTTGAGAAAGAATCATTTATCTATGGAACTAACTCCCTCCTCAGAGCATCCTCATTGGCTTGGCCAAATTCATCTTCAAAATTTAGCCAATATCACGCTTTTTTTACGTTTACCTATTCCATTTAAATTCAACCCCCATATTGGATTATCCATTCACTCTTTATATAATAATAAAATATTATTAATTTAATAATTTTTTTATTTAATTTATCTGACAATAATACATCTGACAATATTCCAAGCTCAATGCACTATTTGTGTTTGCTAGAGGTGTTATCATGCATCACACCATAATCATCTTGAAAGGGATTAGATTCCTTCTTTCTTTAGAAAATACACAAAATTGAGACACCTCAATCTTGAAGGAAATTGATTTTCTGCAAACTTACCTGCATGGATTGGAGAAAGCTTATCGATTATCATATTTATGGTCGGTTTTCACCCCAAATTATAATGATGAGATAAAATGAGATGAGTTGAGTTGAGAGGAGTTACGAAAACAAATGAGATCTTAATGTCTCGATGTAGCCATTTAGAAGACATGATCGTATCAAGCCACAAGTAAGATTGTTCATCCGGGCCAGATTTTTTTTCTGGCCCGGTCCGGAACCCAGATAACCAGGTTCCGGTTACGGTTTTGGGCCCGGGTCAAACTCGGGCCAGAACCCGCATGGTGAAAACAGGATATAGCCGGCCCGAAATCGGGTATGAAATCTGGATTCTGTATTAAAAAGCCGATACTCAGGTTTGTATAAAAAAGAAAAAATCCGACTTCAGACTTCTTTATTTCGTCACTCATCACTCCCCCAACCACTCTCTCTCTCTCTCTCTCACTCACGCGAAACCCTAGCCACGAAACACTAGCAGTCGCCGTGTCTCTCTTTCATTCTTCACTCCCCACTAATGACCACCAGTGACCAAGAAAATCGGGTATAGTCCAGAACCCAGATTTACGAGTTGTAAAAACCCGGATTAATTCGGGTTCCGGCCCGGGTCATATTCGGGCTAGAACCTGGTCCGGATTTGAAACCCGGGTTCCGGGCCGGGTATACCTGGATACCCGGTTGAACAACCCTAGCCACAAGAGTTAGAGGCCTAGGAAGAAAGTGAGTCATGCCACATCCCCCACGATATATAGGCAAAGAAAGGTAAGCCTAAAGCACTATGTGTTTTTCTTTCAGTTTTTTGAGATACATCACACAAAAAATCTAAGATATCTATTCAGGGAGTCTAAGGTTCATTCTTTACGAGCAGGTGTAACGAGGTGGCATCGGGTAACAGTTCCCCACTTAGGAAGATCAATCTAGAAAGACGAAACAATGGGGCAAGCATAATTCCTTAATATGCTTTACTATATTTGGTAACTTTCTATTCTGAAGTTGGTCCCGTTAATCTATAATTTTTCCTACAATCTCAGCATTGATGTAGAAGGTCCCTGCAAACAATATCATCACCACTTGTTTATTAGAATTTTGCTCATGCACTATTTGGCTTTGTTATCAATTGATTCGATTATGTTTGGATTCTGAAACTGTGGTAATTAAATGGATACCTAGTCAATTTCATAAAATTGCTGTTATGTGAATAAGATAAAATTAATTTCCTAGAATTTGAACTTATTTTGGTACCCCTGAACTTCTTTATTAGCCCAATTCCAAATTTTATTAATTTGAAATGTTAAATAGAGAAATGAGTCTAGATATTTCTCTTCGACGAAAATTTTGTAATAAGTTATTACAATTTGAGAAATACATTATCTATAATAAAATTTAACAAAAAATTATAAACGTAATTTGATGTGTCATATTATAATGTAAAATAAAAATAAATTTTAACATACCACAATAAATTTATGAAACCCCTTTATAAATTTAACACCTCTTTTAAAACTTTAAACTTTCTCTCTTACCATGATCAAAGGTGTCATGGACAACTCATGAATTGTCCACGGATGTAACCCGAGTCTCGCAGAATCCGAACCCGAACCTAAACCCACGTCATTTGAAAACCGACCTTGTTTCCACATCATCAAAGACTGAGCTTTCGAGTCGCATTTGTTGTGTTGGTACATAATTCTTTAAATTAATCATTAACAAAATTTATTATTCTTTAAATTTTTTATAAAAAAAATTAAACTTATTTAACATCCTTCATATATTAAACATATTTCAATTTATTTATATTAACATGTATCATAGTGAGGGGAGGCCCACTATAGAAGGGCCCAAGCCTAGGAAAGCCCAACCATGAAACCCGAGCAAGAGTAGGGGAGCCAAAAACCTAGGGCAAAAGGATCGGGAAGTAAGCACAGGCCTGGTCAAGATGGGCCTGTCGACTCAAGGCCCGGGGAGGATCGAGAGGAAATCCAGTCTAATCACTAGGCCGCACGAGCACACCATCAGCATGGATCTAGTCCCAGAGTCACGGATCCCAAGCACGAGCCAACCCAGGTCGGTGTCAGGAAATCCGGTGCACGATGGACCTTCCCACGAGCCAAGGACGGCTCGCCCGTGATCTGACATCTCTTGGCATGACAGAGAAGTGGCGACTACACAAACGTAGGACGATAGGAACGGCGCGATCTCCCGCTAGGTCGCAAACTGACTCCCCCACTAAGGCGATAGAGAATGGATGGTGGTAGGCTTGACGTCTGACATGCCACGATCTCCCTCAACTGAAGGACTCGAATCAAGTATAAATAAGGGATAACCCTCCTACGAGAGACTCTCAATTCAAGCTGCATTACTGTTTTGCTTTGCTCTGTATTTTATCTTCTCAATCACCAGAGAACAAACCACTGACTTAGGCATCAGAGTGACCACGAAGGTCACGGGAGTCTCGCTTTCTTCTTAGTTGTAGGCACCAAGGAGAATGGGCTTTATGAAACTGTTCAGGCTGCGAAATACGACATCAATAGTGGCGCCGTCTGTGGGATTAGTTTTTCCATAAAAACGTATACTTCGTATGTCGGCAGCAACATGATCCCAGGCTACGAGGAGGGAAGACCGCGAGGAAGAAACAATGGAAGCACGACTTGCAAACATGGAGGAGACCATCAAGAAATTGACAGAAGAAGCCAGGACACTCCACCAGGAAAATGCAGCCCTCAAGTTCGCGAATGAGGAGCTAGCGGGAGGGGAGAAGCCAAGCGGCAACGAGCAAGAGGGTTCGCGAAAGATTCTAGTGGACACTGCGGTGGAAGAAGAGAGGCGCGAAATGCACCTTAAAATCCGAGAGTTGGGAGACAAATGTGCAGAAATGGAGAAGAAGATGGATACCCCTTCAACCGTAGACCAACTGCTAACCAGCTCCGACCTCCCTTACAGTGAGGAAATCTTGGCTATGCCCCTTCGTCCCAAATTCAAAGCTCCCCAGATGGAAGCATACGACGGGTCCAAAGATCTGCTGGAGCACCTGGAAACTTTCAAAGCCCACATTACTTTACAAGGCTTCCCGGGAGAGATCGCCTGTCGGGCCTCCCCACTAACATTGAAATGAGTGGCCCGAAGCTAGTTTGGGGGTTGTCATCAGGAACAATAGGAATCTTTGAGGAGCTTGCTCGTCTCTTCATGACACAGTTTCTGGCCAGCCGTAAAAGGAGACGCCCCGCGGCCTACCTCCTGACGGTCAAGCAGCGAGATGGCGAGAATCTGAAGTCGTACCTCTCGCGGCTCAATCGGGAACGCATGACCATGGACGACCAGGATGGGAAGATCACGTTAGCTGCGCTCCTGGGGGGTATCTGGCTGCTGAATCCGTTTGTGACCGAAATAGCACGGAAGACCCCCATCACAGAGAGTTCATGGATCGGGCAGACGAGTTCATTAATGCAGAAGACACTCTAGAGGCCTTGATGGCCCCTCGATAGTCTGAGCTGGAGTGGGCCTACATAAAGGCGTCAGGGCAACGTCCCAACTGCAATAACCACGGAGGAGAGAGGCAGGGAGTGTCAGATGTGAAGAGGAAGAGAGAAGCACCAGCTCGGGCCTAGGGAGCAATCCGCGCCCACGCCAACTTGGCAGTGGAAGGAAACCATTGGGTGGGTCCCAAAAGAGAACGCCCCCATAAGGTGGAGAGCCACCCATTTTGTGAGTATCACATGAACAACCAACACAGCACGTGCGACTGCTACGCCCTAAAGAAAATTAAAGAAGAAGAATAGAAGAATCGGGCCCATCGGTTGGGGAATGAAACGGATCGATCCGGAGATAGACGCCCAAAATTTCGGTAGGGAGAAGTCCCAAGAAGATGGGAAGCCAGGGATGACAGGGAAGAAGCCCCACCGTGGAGGATAGGCCACTTAGAGAAATCAGCACTATCATAGGAGGATATGCAGGAGGAGGAGCTACCTCATCGGCCCGAATGGCGAACGCCCAGAAGGCACGTTACAAGGAAGTTTTTAGTGCAGTAAAGGGTGTAAGCAGACCACAACGGCGTACTGGAGGTGTCGCGATAACCTTTGACGAAAGAGATGCAAAAGGCATCCTCCACCCTCATGATGATACACTAGTGGTGACGATACAGGTGGCGAACTTCCGGACCTAGAGAATCCTGATCGACAACGGCAGTTCAACCGATATCCTGTTTTGGGACACTTTTATCAAAATGGGCATCAATTCGGATCGGCTACGCCCGGTCCCAATGCCCTTCAAGGGTTTCATGGGGGACGTCATTCATCCAGTAGGGGTCATTACTCTCTCGATCTTGGCGGCCCAGAACCGCAACCACTATGACCTATTTCTTGGTTGTGAAGGCCCTGTCCTCATACAATGCCATACTAGGACGCCCAATCCTGAATAGCTTGAAGGCGGTGACGTCTACCTTTCACATTAAGGTGAAGTTTCCCATTAACTCTGGAGTCTGCGAAATCCGCGGTGAACAGGTCCTAGCCCAGGAATGCTATGACAAGGAGATGAGACATGAGACACGAGTCGTGGCGGCAATTGAAACACCAGAAGAAACGCCTAAGCCCGAATCACCCCCAATCCTGACCAAATGGGACGGGGAAGTCTGTGACAAGTAGGCCCTCCAACAAGCCGCGCCCAATGAACAGCTGGAACTCGTGATAGTAGACCAGTAGGAGCTCGGACTGTAGGTCTGGATCGGCACTAGACTAGACCTGGATATGAGAGTAGTGTTGGTCTCCTTATCGAACACTAAAATGTATTCGCTTGGAGCCACGAAGACATGCCCGGGATTGACAACTCCATTATTGAGCACAGGCTCTGCGTTGACCAGACGGCACGAAAAGTAAAGCAAAAATGACACAACTTCAGCGCTGAGAAGTACGGAGCAATAGCCGTAGAAGTGGATCGACTCCTTGTTGCGAGGTTCATCTGGGAAGTTCAGTATTCAGAATATCTCTCAAATGTGGTTTTGGTAAAAAAAGCCTAGTGGCAAGTGGCGAATGTGTGTAAATTTCACCGACCTGAGCAAGGCCTGCCCAATCAGATAAGGATGAATCTGGACAACGAAGAGAAAACAACGTTCTTCACTGATCGAGGGCTCTACTGCTACAAGGAAATGCCCTTCAGACTGAAAAATGCAGGGGCCACCTACCAATGGCTCGTCAACCGAATGTTTAAACAGCAGATTGACTGCAACATGGAAGTATATGTGGACGACTTGTTGGTGAAGAGCAAAGAAACTCGGAAGCATTTGGCAGACCTACGAGAAGCGTCCTCCGACAGTACCGGATGAAGTTTAACCCATTGAAATGTGCATTCAAGGTAGAGATAAGTAAATTTCTGGGATACATGATCTCAGAAAGAGGGATCGAAGTGAATCCCGAAAAGATAGAAGCAGTGATGACAATGCCTTCCCCACAGTGTCCATGAAGTCCAGAAACTAGTTGGGAGGGTGGCAGCTCTAAACCGGTTCATCGCCCGATCCACCGATCGATGCCTACCATTCTTCAAAGTCCTGACGAAGGCACAAAATTGGGATAAGGCATGTGAGAAAGCCTTTACGGACCTAAAGTTATATCTCAGCCACCCCCCGTTGCTGAGCCAGACTAGACTAGGAGAGACATTGACAGTGTACTTGGTGGTGTCCCCACATGCAGTACCAGTGGCGCTAGTCCGTGAAATGGGAGAAGCGCAACGTCTCGTGTACCATATGAGCCAAGCCTTCTGGCACGCGGAAGCAAGATACCCCCGAACGAAAATACTGGTATTCGCTCTCATTGTTGCGGCTCGAAGACTGAGGCCATACTTCCAAGCACACCTGATTAGAGTGCTTACCGACCACCCCCTCAAGCAGGTACTCCAAAAACCAGACACCTCGGGGCGGTAGCCAAATGGGCAATCGAGCTCAACGAGTTCGACATGGAGTACCAGCCTAGAATCGCGACCAAAGGACAAATACTAGAGGATTTTGTCACCGAGTTCACCAACTTCCTAAAAGAAGTATCAGCCGCACCCCAAGGAAAACCCTGGCAGGTCTACGTTGATGGCTCGTCCTGCATGTCAAGGCACTGGAACGAAATATTTCAGTACCGGTACCGATACCGTTTCGTGTATCGTTTCGGGATAGTCGATATATGAATAAATTATATTCCAAAATAATAGTCTATATATGAATAAATTATACATAAATACATATATATATAAATTATAAATAGTCTAATCTGAATTGGAGGTTAAAAAATAAGTTTGTAGTTTGAAAAAAGAAATAAATAAAGGCCGAAATAGAGGCCGGTACAGGCTGAAATTGAGGCCGGTACAGGCTGAAATTGAGGCCGGTACAGGCCTAAAGTTATATCTCAGCCACCCCCCGTTGCTGAGCCAGACTAGACTAGGAGAGACATTGACAGTGTACTTGGTGGTGTCCCCACATGCAGTACCAGTGGCGCTAGTCCGTGAAATGGGAGAAGCGCAACGTCTCGTGTACCATATGAGCCAAGCCTTCTGGCACGCGGAAGCAAGATACCCCCGAACGAAAATACTGGTATTCGCTCTCATTGTTGCGGCTCGAAGACTGAGGCCATACTTCCAAGCACACCTGATTAGAGTGCTTACCGACCACCCCCTCAAGCAGGTACTCCAAAAACCAGACACCTCGGGGCGGTAGCCAAATGGGCAATCGAGCTCAACGAGTTCGACATGGAGTACCAGCCTAGAATCGCGACCAAAGGACAAATACTAGAGGATTTTGTCACCGAGTTCACCAACTTCCTAAAAGAAGTATCAGCCGCACCCCAAGGAAAACCCTGGCAGGTCTACGTTGATGGCTCGTCCTGCATGTCAAGGCACTGGAACGAAATATTTCAGTACCGGTACCGATACCGTTTCGTGTATCGTTTCGGGATAGTCGATATATGAATAAATTATATTCCAAAATAATAGTCTATATATGAATAAATTATACATAAATACATATATATATAAATTATAAATAGTCTAATCTGAATTGGAGGTTAAAAAATAAGTTTGTAGTTTGAAAAAAGAAATAAATAAAGGCCGAAATAGAGGCCGGTACAGGCTGAAATTGAGGCCGGTACAGGCTGAAATTGAGGCCGGTACGGCCAGTACGAAACGAATATGGTACCTGTACCGGCCAAATGGCCGGTACAAAAAATATTGACCGTATTGACCGATACGATATGATATTCAGAACAGTGAGCATGAGTGCACATCGTCACCAAGCAGGGAAATGAGCACGGTTATGCAATCAGGTTGGCCTTCAAAGTAACGAATAATGAGGCCGAATATACGGCACTCCTGATGGGGATGACGATTGCGCGACTACTTGGAGCAGAGGAGATAGAAGTGACAACTGATTCTCAAGTCGTGGTTAGTCAGATTCTAGGGCAGTTCGCTACAAAGGGGGAAAGGTTGAAGAAATACCTCCAGTTGGTCTGCAATGAGCGGGATCGTTTTCTCTACTTTAACCTTTGGCAGGTTCTAAGAACGGAGAATTAGAAGGCAGACCGTCTAGCCAGGGCTGCGTCTGGGCAGGAGGAACTCCAACTTCCAGAACACACTGTGACCAGGACGGTCGAAGCCCTGTCCATTGGGGAGGAAGTATCTATTACAGCCTCAGCCCCTCCCGAATGGGCAACGGACATCTGAAGGTTTTTGCAAGAAGGACAACTGCCCATCAATCCGGAGGAAAGGTCAAGAACAGGGCGATCCGATTCAAGCTGCTTGAAGGGGTACTGTACAAAAGGGATTTTTTCGAGCCGCTCCTTAGATGCATCTCACCGGACGAAACCAATTATGTATTGGCCGAAATCCACGAAAGAATTTATGGAAGCCATTCAGGAGGGAGGGTGCTAGATGAGAGAGTAACCCGAATCGGATACTACTGGCCCCGTACCCTCAGAGATGCCGAGGAATTCGCCAGAAAATGCATAAAGTGCCAGGAGTAGGGACTAGTCCCCCACCGTCTGGCAGAGGAACTTACCTCAATTATGGCCCCGTGGCCCTTCATGCAATGGGGGCTGGACCCGATTGGCCCCTTTCCAGTAGCAAGAAGGGGATCCATGTTTGTCATGGTTGCGGTCGATTACTTCACCAAATGGGTCAAGGAGGAAGCGCTTGCGAGCATCACCTCCTGGACCATAACGAAGTTCTTGTGAAAATCGATAATCTGTCAATTTGGTATACTGCAGAGCTTTGTCTCGTACAATGAGAAGCAGTTCGATTGCGTACACGACCGAGAATGGTGTATAGAGCTCCCGAGCGTGCTAGGTCACCTTTAGTGTCCAGCACTTTGACCTAGATTCGAAGAGAACCTGGATGCCTTGGAAGAGAGAAGGGAGGAAGCAGCCATTCGAATTGTGAATAACAAGTGAAAGACGAAGCAATACTCCAACAAACGAGTCAAGCCACGATCCTTTAAAGTGGGGGACATGGTGTTACGAGAAGCAGGAGTAACCACCCTGGAAGAAGAAAAGTTGGGAGCACGATGGGAGGGGCCTTACGTAGTCACCGTGAGCAACCGACTCAGATCCTACCACCTCAAAGACAGCCAAGGGTGCAATCTGCCTCACCCCTGAAATGCTGAACACTTGAAAAAGCTCTGTGTATAGAGATGAACGGAGGGAACTTTACCACGCCCCATATGTGACAACAATTACGAATGAATGAGAATGATGAAATTTTCCTTTACAAATCTCCTATTGTACAAACAAAACTAAGTCGAGTCCTTACACTCGCAAGAAACGGGTCCCTTGACTCGATAAAAGTTGAGTCCTAACACTCGCAAGAAGACGAGCCCTTTGACTCGCTGTTGGATGCCTTCCTTGTCCCAGGACTCGAAACCGAACCCCGCCCCAACTAAGTAGAGTCCCTACACTCGCAAGAAGATGAGTCCCTTGACTCGATAAAAGTTGAGTCCTTACACTCGCAAGAAGACAGGTCCCTTGACTGATTGTGGGGTGCCTTCCTTGTCCCAGGACTCAGAATTGGATCCCACCCCAACTAAGTGGAGTCCCTACACTCGCAAGAAGATGGGTCACTTGACTCGATAAAAGTCGAGTCCTTACACTCTTGACTCACTGCGGGGTGCATTCCTTGTCCAAGGACTTGGAATCGGACCCTGCCCCTACTAAGTCGAGTATCTCGAAACTTGACACGAGCACCGTCGGGAAAGTACAGGAAACAAAGAAAGGGAAGTACAAGGAAAAGGGTAAGAGAAAAGAACAGAGAGCACAGAGTCATTTACATTATCAAAGTATACAAAGTACAAGGAGTTGTGCCCACCAAACAAAAATATATATGTAACTATTACAAAAGGCACACGAAAAGCCTATTGCTAGGATGGAGGAGTTGAAGAAGTGCCTGGGAGGAAAGGGGGATATCCGGGCTTTTCGAAATTTTTAACAAAGGCCTGCTCCTCAGGATCGGGAGGCAGAGACGCTAAGGACAAGGAGCACAGGTCCAGCTCGGGATACTGTAGCAGGTGTTGCTGCATTCTCTTCAGGCCGTTGTTGTAGCCGTAGGACCAAGCGGGTCCTGGATGGCGTTAGTATTCACAATCTGGGACTGGATCTCTTTGGCGAACCGGTCGACATCTCCCAGTTGAGAATTAAGGTTGGCAATCTCCCGGTCATGTGACAGAAGATCGAGATTCTTCTGGATCCCCGATTGCGCGAGCTCGCAGACCCAAGCTGTCACCCATCGTAACTGATCTCTTAAGTGCCAGGCTTCGTGAGAATGCCTAAAGGTCTCAAACAACAACTTCGAACGCTGCCCTGCTGCAGAGGCTCGACCCTGGCGAAACTCTTCAACCTCCTTCTAGAGGGATTCTATCTCCTCCCAGGACCTCAGCAACTCCTCCCAGGCCGATTCCAACTGCGTTTGGGAAGCATTCAGCTCAGCCTCCCGGGTGATCAGGTTCCGCTCAGAGGAAATGTGGGCCTCCTCGAGCCCTTTCTTCTCCGAGGTCAGGCAAGACAATTCCAGCTCGGCGTCGTGAAAGAGGCCTTTGAACCTCTTCTTTTTCTCCTTTTGCCTCTCGACGACAACCTCCAAGTCCCAGTTCTAGTCCTTAAAGAGCATTATCTCCTTCACCAGCTCCTTCCGCTCGGCTTTTAGTTCCTTTATCCACCGAGCCGCCTGCTTCAGCTTAAAGTAACCGAAGCGACCCAAGGAACCGAGCCCCCGGTTGGTCTTTTCCAGCTCCCCTAGCTCATTCCCAATCGTACCGGCCAATTGGTCTGTGGCCTACGGAGACAGGAAGCAAAAAAAAAAAGGGGGGTGAGGTTCAGTCACGAACGATATAAGCCGTAGTCAAGAATGAAACAAGTTTGGAAAGAGTAAGCATACCTGGGCGAATAGGAGCCTCAACATGTTGCCAACGCACTCGGAAGCGTCGGCCCGGGCTTGGTCTAGACCTGAGATCGGAGGCAGCGAACCCTCTGCTCCCAAAGAGGATGAGGGTCCGGCAGTCACCAGCTACCAAGAAAAATTAGGAAGAGATTCCCAAGTCTGGTCACATGGCCTGGGAGCCACAGGTGTCGAAGCCCGGGAATCGTCGTCGTCACTCAGATCGATAACCAGGGGAGGAAAGTCCGACATGATCCAAACCGAGGTGGGAGAAGCATCGAGAACAGGACCCTCACCATTGTCACCCCAAACACTCCACCCCACTTCGTCCTAAAAGGGAAACCCACCTAGCCCCTCTTCAGGGTTTTTGGTTTCGGAGGGGCCAGGCTCTATCACCTGCGATCCTGGTTCGCGCATTGAATCACCGTCGTAGCCCACTTTGCCCCTGGGAACATTCATCTCGGTAGGGATTTGGGAAGGGCTTGGCGTAAGGGCCGACTCGCTGACCTCAGAACCGGAGGCGGGATAAGAACTTCGCACTCCCTCACGAGGCCCGGATCCCGAGAACATCTTGTCCCCCTCGTCTTCAGTTCCCCCGAGGGTAGGATCTTCAAAGGGAAGCTTTGTCGTTCGTAGCCCGGTCAGTGAATTCTCTCAAAGAGACCTGCCGGCAGTCTCTTCTTGAAGAGTATCTTCGAAGGACGAGAAGGTTGTAAACGAGCTGGGCTCATGGGGAAAAGGGTGTGCCAGGGAGGCGAAGAAGGCCGCTTGGAGGTTGCAAGCCTCCAAGTCTTCTTCAAAGCGAGGCAACGAGCTTTGAGAAGGCTCGGCGGCACGGGAGCTGGTTGAGGCGGAAGGGCAGTCAGCAGGAACTGGACCCCTCGAGAAGGATGTGGTCCCTTATGACGAGGGGGCTGGAGCATCCGCGCGGGCAGACCCTTGCCGCTGAGACGAGCGGGCGCGCACTCTTGACTCTCCAACCAGGCTTCTGGATGGGGTAGAAGCCCTGGCAATGCTGCTCGGCGGGGGAGAGTCATGGCGCACCCTCGGCCATTTGGCCTAACCACCGGAAGGGTGTGTGGCTCTCTTTCGACGAGGGGGCGGACCTCGGGAGGGGGGACGCTGCCTAGGAAATTTCTTCCCACCGCGTACAAGTGATCGGGAGTCGTCAAGTAGCCGCGAATGTTTTCATCGGAGAGTACCACATTGGTATTCGACTCTCCAGGGTGAGCCCTCACCCAGGCCGTAACCAATTCATACCGGGCCTCCTCCCTCTGGTGAAGGGTGAGCTATAAGCTCTCGGCTGGTGGAGGATACCCCCAACACGCCTGAATGGGGAACTCTTGGTGAGGGGCCTCCCCTTCAGGGTACTCCCAGCCCGGGCCTGACTCAAAAAAGAACTTGCGCGACCATTCTTTGATACTCGAGTGATATTGCTCAAGCGAACCTATCTTGAGAGAGGAGTATCAGGCTTGGAAGCTGACAATGTTGCCCAGGCTGCAGACAAACCGATACACATAAAAGAATTCCCGCGGCGTCAGGTTGGGATATTCCTCGGGGGTCTTGCTCAGCACCATCCTGTAGATGATGCAATTGGAAATCAAGAGGCGCCACGCATTCGGATGCAGCTGCGCCGGGGCCAACCCAAGGAAGTTCAAGACTTCCTGAACGAGATGGCAGAATGGGAGGCGGAGGCTGTTGGCGAACATCAATTGAAATAGAGTGACCCTCGTAGCAGTGCCGTCGAAGCTCACTGCATGTTCACTCCGTGGCATCTCTAGAACCACGGAGGAGGGAATCCCATACTTAGAGCGAAACGCTCTAAGGTCAGCACCATTAATGGAGGAAACCCAGGGTTTTCCCCCAAAGAACGGAGCAGCAACGTCGGTGGAAGCCATCGAAAGTGCAAGGCGAGGGCTGTCGAACGAAAGGAATGGAAGAAAAAGAGAACGACTGGGAAACTGGGAGCAAAAGAAAGAAGACGAAGCAGTAGATGGGAAGACGAAGGTACAAGAAAGAAAGATTGGGGGTGAATAGCTTAAATAGAGGAGAAAAATGGCAGGAGGCTCGGGAAGCAAAACGACACTAGGGTCACCAAGCTCCACGTGGCATGGGTAGCAGCCAAAAGGGCGACGGAGTGTGCGACACGCACCAGTAAGATGTCATAGCGGTCAGAGGTGCAGTCCGCACGTCTCATCAGCCCTCGAGAAACAGGACGGTCGCCAAGAGCGAAAAGATGCATTTACTAGGAAGCCGGACCAACAGGCACTGAGTCATCACCAAGAAGCAGCGAGAGAAGGGCTTCGGGAGACCTGAAGCGATAGGAGCCAAAGGAGCTGACCGGGATGAGGAAGGATGGAATTCCCACCCTGTGTCCGTGGTTGGAATTCGCGGGCCAGAGTAGGGGAGCCAAAAACTCAGGGCAAGAGGATCGGGAAGTAAGCGCTGGCCCGGTCAAGATGGGCCTGTCAACTCAAGGCCCGGAAGGATCGAGAGGAACGCTTCGAGGGTCTGCAAATTAGCAAGTCTAATCACCAGGCCGCACGAGCACACCACTAACATGCATCCAATCCCAAAGTCACTGATCCCAAGCATGAGCCAACCCAGGTCGATGTCAGGAAATCCGGCACGAGATGGAGAGTCCCACAAGCCAAGGACGGCTAGCCAGTGATCTGACATCTCTTGGCATGACAGAGAAGTGGCGGCCACACAGACATAGGACGACAGGCACTGCGCGATCTCTTGCTAGGCCACAGACTAACCCCCCCACTAAGGCGACAGAGAATGGGTGGTGGTAGGCCTAACGTCTGACATGCCACGATCTCCCTCAACTAAATGACCCAAATCAAGTATAAATAAGGGATAACCCTCCTACGGGAGACTCTCGATTCAAGCTGCATTACTGTTTTGCTTTGCTCTATATTTTCCTTCTCCATCACCAGAGAACAAATCACTGACTTAGGCATCGGAGTGACTTCGGAGGTCACGGGAGCCTCTTTTTCTTCTTAGTTCAGGCACCAAGGAGCTTGGGCTTTGTGGAACTGTTCGGACTGTGAAACACGAAATCAACAATCATGAAATTCATAAATTATTATTATTCACAAAGAATAATATAAGATATAATTTTTAAATAGATAAATTATTTATAAAAAATAGATTTTGCTAGTAAAAAATTATTTTTATACATATTTTAAAAATATAATGAATTTTTTATAAAGACTTTTTATTAGAAATCAATCGAGTCAAATCATACGTCTCAGTGTCCAATTGCAACCAAAGCTCCACGCGCGAATATTCTCGGTATAAGTGAACACACTTCTCGAGTCTCAGCTCGGCTCTTCCCCTTTTTTTCTCTCTCATACTTCTCGCTTCGCAAATTTGGGCCACAGCAGAAATGGGAGAGGAGGTTATCAGTTCCGGAGGGACCATTGACGCTGCTCCTGCTGCTAGGTTCCGCCCTCTCGCTCCATCTCAATCGCGATATTGATCTCGAATTCTTGTTTTGTGTTTTCTTTCTTCTTTGAATTATGTGAATTGATTGGAGTTAGGGTTTTGAATTAGCTTTGTCGAGACTCGGATTTTTATGTTGAGTTCGTTTTGGTTGTTTTGTGGAGGGATTGGTGGCTCTAACCGCTGTTTGGTTTCCTGGAAAGTAGAGGAAGGGTGTGGGAGGTGAATTCGATCTCCGAAATTAGAGCTGTAAATGCGCTTAGTAAAATGGGAATCATGGTTTACCTTTAATCAAATTGATTGGAAAAATCAAATCGAGTCACCAGTGTGTGTGTGTTTTCATTTGGGTAATGTAGTGTTCTCATTTGGACAATCTTACTGGCACTTGAAATTTGCTTTCGGCATTCCACGTGTGTGGCACCCCCTTCCTGTAGGTTTAGCAATGCTACTTAATAAATTAGCAGCAAGGTTATTACATGCAACATATTTCATTTATATTGATACCACGACATAACAATCCAAAACTAGCTGTGTATGAGATCGAAATAAATACATTAGAATATTTCATTTATCATAAGAATATCCAAACGAGATAAAGCAAGTTTAAACAACTGAAAGTAAATAATGTTTTATTAACACTACAACATATCAATCCAAAACTAGCCATGTTTATGACACTTATTATGAATTGACTGAAATAGGTCTCATCAATCTTTATTAGGCACACTTGCTCATCCTCATCCTCATCCTCATCCTCATTACCTAGGACGGTTGAAAACACCAAACAACAAAAAATGAGTTGAAGACTTAGTAAATAGTACATTATACTTGGGGAGTACTTTGAAGATAAAGAACGTTCGATTGGAGCACTTAGGGAGTTTTTCTTTAATACTTTATGTTTTTGGGCTAAAGCTCTTGTATTGAATGGAGATAATCTTCATGATTTTCTTTTAGCCCATTCTACTTCCTAGCTTGTATTTAGGTGTTTTCTTTTGTATATTTCCTGTGTACTTTGGCTATGCCTATTTAGTTGTCAATAAATTTTTCTTACTAAAAACTACTTATCAAAAAATTTTTTTCTTACTACTAATAAAAAAAAATAGTACATTATACTTGTAAAAAATAGTACATTTTTTATGACGGGGGGAACTACCCCACGACAGAACCCTTAGGACTCACCCATGTAACCTTGCGTAGCATCCATCCTTTATATGGTTGTGAAGCTATGCATTAGGTTTTCATGTTTCTCTTCTAAACCTAAGGACTTGCTGTACCTATCCCTTTTGCTCAGCTCTTAAACTAAATATTTTTTTTTTTGATAAGTAACTCAGCTCCTAAACCAAATATTAGGAACACTTGGTCTAGAAATTCCACCACAGACTCTTTTAATTGTCCCTGAAATACTTTTAGATTTATTTAATTATTGACTTAATTCCCCCACCCTTGCCCCACCCCTTTTTACCAAATACTTTCTATTGTATTTTCTGATATTTTATGTAGATGACAATGTCTATTTTCTCAAACAAATGATTAAGAATTTTATCAAGCTCAAGTTTATATATACATTTTTTATGAACAAGTTTATTGCTTTATGCGTTATCAGTTCTGCTGGGGCATCCTCACCTGCTGTTCCTACACATGTTGGCAGTATAGATGGGTCCAGTCATGGCCGTGGCTCTAAAGCAGCTTCTTTGTCTTGTGTTGGTTCACAACCACCATTGACTTCCTTGAGTGCAAGTGCTGGTGGTTCGGCTTTTGTATCATCAAGGCCGTCATGTAGACCATGGGAAAGAGGAGATTTACTGAGGCGTTTGGCTACCTTCAAGCCTTCAAATTGGTTGGGGAAGCCTAAGGTTTGAACATGTTTTGGTCCATCATAGTTTATCCCTAAAGCCATTTGTGATTGATGGGTTCAGATAAATGAAAATCCCAATGTTAGAACATTGTAAAATAGAAATATATCACTACATATTGATGCATTATCAATTGACGATTATTATTGTTATTATTCTGAAACTGAATATCTCTAGATATGCCTTTATGAATCTATAAGCAATGACCCGTTATTTTATAACTTGAGAAATTTCCTTACATGTTGATAATGTAAACTATTTTATAGTCTATACAAAATGCTTTTTCTTGCAGAAGGTTTTCTGCAACGTGCTAAAATTTTATTATAGATCATGGAAAGTGTGTACAAGAAAAATGTCAAAACTATTGTTAATTATAAGTGTGTTGACTGTATGTGTTCTGCCTTTGAATTTCTCATGGCATCCTTTTGGATCAGCTTTTCCAGTTTGTTACTAGAGTGGTGCATCTGGATCTTCCAACAAGAATGCTATCAAGACATATCGCTTACATAGTTGAGGCTTAACATATCTTTCAGGATGATTTATAATCTACATAAATTGCTCTTTCCCTAAGCTGCTACACATTTCATGAGACTACTTAGATTGCTTGGAAATCAATTCAACCTGTGGTTAAGTATGATAGAGGTAGCCTATAGAGGGTGGTGATAGAGACGAAGTATGGCAGTGAAATAACCGGATGGAAATCTAATGAGTTGTTTGGGAATTATGGGGTTGAGTAACGGAAGAACATTTGAAGAAACTGGAAGGAATTTTCCAGGCACATTAAATATGAGGTGGAGGATGGATCATGGAACCAAGATCAGGTTCAAGTATAATGTCTAGTGTAGTGATCAACCTTTTAAAGGGGCTTCATGGACCTATTCAACATTGCTAGGGAGAAGGAGGCATCAGTGGCAGACAAGCTATGCATCTCAAATGTCACCTATTTGGAAAGTTATGTTTGTTCAAGTGGCACAAGACTAAGAGGTGGATTCCTTTACTTTTATGCTTGGCCATATTCTCTTAGAGTAAGACAGGATGGGGAAGATAGGATGCAATTGAGCATATGAAAGAGATAATGCAGTAGTCCCACACAAAAACACTACCTTTCCATGGAAGACCATTTGGAGGAGTAAAGCTCCTTGAGAGTGGCTTTCTTTGCTTGGATGGCCGCATTCTAGAAGATCCTTACTTTGGACAACCTAAGTAAGGACACATTAAGGTGGTGTATGTGCAAGAGGAATGTAGAATCTGTGGATCATTCTTCACTCCATTATGAAGTAGCTAAAACACTGTAATATCCCGAATTGTGTATAAGAAGGTGGTGAATGAGATCCCACATTGCTCGAGAGGGAGAAGTTCAAGTTCTTTATAATGATTCCAAGGTTTTTCAACTGTAAACTTGACTAGGCCTTTTGGAGTATGGATCTAGATGTGGCTTGGGCTTCCTTGGACTCTTACAAACACTAAGGCTAGCTCTTATTGATCTCTTTGGCTTGAAGTGGGTGATGCCTAGGCGAGTGGGGGATCTTCTAGTGTGTTGGAAAGGATGGCTTGATAAACAACATTGTAACAATTTGTGGAAAAATGATCCCGGCCTACCTGATATGGTGCGTTTGGATAGAAAGAAGTGATCAAAGCTTCAAAAATATTCAAGGACTACCAAAGACCTGAAGACCTTTTTAAATGCAATCTATCATTGGATGGGAGCCAATTTATATCCCTCTAGTTTACTTTCCAGGACTTTATTGCCCTCTTCTCTCTATCTCCCTCCCTCTCCCTCTAACATTTGGTGTATTTGTTGTATACCCCCATGTACTTCGATTATGCGTTCCTCTTTTTTTGTTTTCAATAAATATTATCTTTTTGAAAAGAGTATAAATCAATACATTGTTTCTTTGGGCAGCTGCAAAGACTATAATGGGCTGAGTTTTCATGGTTTTTGTAATTCTTCGTACCAATAGACCGGGATCTGTTTTAGAAGAATTAGAGATTTCAAAACCAAAGTACTTATTAAAAAAAAAGATTTCAAAACCAAAGTTTAACACATCCATAGAAATCCCTTCCTGACTGAAGCCTTGCTTGCATAAATCAAGCTTTTCCGTACTTTTTTTCATGAGCCACTATACCTTCTAAGTTTATGGTCTGCACATGCAAAAATTTACATTACTGCCACAAAATGTTGTTTGCTTTCAGATATAGATTCAAGACCACTTTGAGGCATTCTCACTGTTACTTTTATGATTTGTTTCAGGTTGTCAGTTCATTGACTTGTGCTCAAAGAGGTTGGATAAATGTGGATGTGGACAAAATTGAATGTGAATCATGTGGTGTATGCTTGAGTTTTACGTTGTTACCATCTTGGACCCCAACTGAAGGTTAGCCAATTCAAGTCAATGGCTTATTCTTCTGCCTTTTTTTTAATCTTCTCACATTATTACCCGACATTGGATGTTTCAAATGATCTTTCAAATGATTAAACCTAAGGGCAGCGTTGCAAGATATGTGGAGAAAGGTAAGTATATGAAGGGAGGACAAGTAAGAAAGGGAGGGTGGGGGAGCGTGAGTAACTTCCTAAAAACTTATGCTGTAGACCTTCATTCATTTGGAAACATGCGCCTTTTATGGAGTTGTGATTTCTCCATGGTAGCTAACTTGCACCACCAACTAGGATACATGGATCTTTTTTCATTTGTCTCATTAATGATTTAATGCTACCTTGTTTATAGCTTACATTTTGCTGGAAGTCCCAATTATAATGATATTAAATTCCTATTTCAAGCATATTTATCTTATTTAGACAAGTTTTACTTAATGAGTCAGTAGTGATTGAACGAACTGGTCCTTGCTAATATCAAGCTTATTTTCTTCTTTCTTTTCATGGTTTAAGTTCAAGATGCTGCTGAAGCATTTGCCAAACAGCTGGATGCTGTGCACAATGTCAGTTGTCCTTGGAGGGGAAATAGCTGCCCAGAGAGCTTGGTGCAGTTTCCTCCAACTTCTCAGTCTGCCCTGATTGGGGGATATAAGGATAGATGTGATGGACTTGTGCAATATCAATCTCTTCCCATTGTGGCCGCATCTGCAATTGAGACAATGCGGGCCTCTCGGGGCCCACAGGTTGCTCGCTTTTTGTCAGAGGAAGTAGATATTAAACCAGAGAGTATACCAGAACTTGAAAGCTCTCGAGATGGGGCATTATGTTTATATTCTCGTGTAAGATATATTTATGTACTTGTTGGTGGCTGGTAATGCTTACCAAGTCATTTCTTTTTCCATTTATCTGTGTTCTCATATATTTATAATTTCATCTCTTTCCTTTGGCAGGCCCAGAAGGTTATAAGCCTCTGTGGATGGGAACCCGGATGGCTTTTAAATGTTCAAGACTGTGAAGAGCATTCTGCTCAATCAGCTAGGAACGGATATTCTGCAGGCCCTAATCAGGCCCAGCTCCATCTATTGCAGGATCATGGAACAGGCAAGAAGCCACTGACTGCTGCAGATAAAAAAGAGATAGGGAAGAGTAAAGTGTTGGTTAAGGATTCTAGATGTGAGTTCAGGTCACCTTTGCTAGATTGTAGCTTATGTGGTGCTACAGTTAGGATATCAGATTTCGTATCGATTCCTCGACCTGCAAGGTTCACTCCAAACAACATTGATATTCCTGATGCAAGCAAAAAAATGGGATTAACACGCGGAGTAAGTGCGGCCAGTGGAATTAGTGGCTGGGTTGCTGCTGATGATACGGAAAGAGAACATACTGAAGACCGCGATGAAGTTGCAACAACAAGTGATAGGAAAGTGCTGCCAAATACAGATGTTGATTTGAATCTTACAATGGCAGGGGCTTTACCTTTTACACAGTTGGACAGGACAGCAATGTCGGAAAATATTCTTGATGCAGATATGGGTAGGGACCTCATGATTGGGCAGCCTTCAGGCAGTGAGGTTGGTGACCGTGCAGCTTCATATGAATCACGGGGTCCCAGCTCTCGTAAGCGGAACCTGGAGAAAGGGGGAACTTCAGATTATAGGCCACACCTAAGGATGCAGCAAGCTGATAGCATTGAAGGCACTGTCATTGATCGTGATGGTGATGAAGTCACAGATGGCCGAGAATATTCAGCTGGGCCTTCAAAACGTGCTCGTGACTCTGATTTATTTGATACATACTGTTCATCATCTCATAGAGATACATCTGGTGCTGGTCCTAGCCATTCAATGGGTTTTGAAGTATACACAGATGGCAATAGGGTTTCTTCGTTTCGGCAAGGAAGTGACCAACTTATTGGGATCCAATCAGCTAGGGATTCTACTCGTGCGTCATCGGTAATTGCTATGGATACCGGTTTCCATAGTGCAAATGCTGACTCTATGGAAAGTGTTGAAAATTATCCTGGAGATGTTGATGATGTTCATTTCCCCTCGTCTAGTATATATGGCAATCTGGACATGAATGATACATCTGAAATAAATCATAGTAACCAAGCTCAGCCGAGCATTGGTTTCCGGCCAGCTGCGGCCATCCCTGGGGAAATGGGTGTCAGTAGTACAAATGATGGGGAAGAACTTTTCAATGCAGAGACTGTGACTGCTCAAGCCAGGGACGGGTTTAGTTTTGGAATTAGTGGAGGAAGTGTTGGGATGTGTGCTAGTCATGAGGCTGAAATTCATGGGGCTGATGTATCTGTCCATAGAGCTAATAGTGTGGTTGGTGATGTGGAACCAAGAGCAGAAGATGCTGAAAATCAGGGCCAGACTGGGGAATCTGCTCCAGATCCTGGACTAATGGACGAGATTGTCCCTGATGAAATTAATAGGGAAGATCCCCATGGAGATAGCCAGGAAATGTTGTCTCGATCAGTTGGAAGGGCAGATAGCAGCTCAAAAATTTATGGTTCTGCTAAAACTGAATCAGTTGAAAGTGGTGAAAAGATAAGTCAAGGCGACAAGTTAGTACCTGAGAACAATGCCCACCCTTCTCTTTCTTGCAATGCTAACGTGTTTTCTGGTTGTAAAACAACGAAGAAAGAGGTTGCAAAAGCTGGTAATTCTTCTTCTACAAACAATTGCTTGTACCTAGAGTCAGATTATGCGGTTGCAAATGGTGTTGGTAAATTATATGGCATTATTGATTTCTTAACTACATTACCACTTTGTAACGTTAGTGGCTTTGTTCATGAAAAATAAGCCAATTATTTATCTATTTAGATTGATTAGTTATGCATGGACCTTGTGACTCTGTGAGGTTTGAGCCCTTGATCTCATCCTTGACCTTGCTTTTACAAGAGGTTACCTGATTTGAGCTTAAGGTTGCAAAATGAGTGGGCACTTAATGGAACAAAGTTGTCCATTGCTAATTGTAGATTTAAGATACAATGGAATAAAGAAGGTGATGCGGGAAAATTTTGTTTTGAGTCGTAGGTCAGTCAACACATAGCTTGACGATGGAAAATTGAAACCAGAAGTTCATTACGCACATTAGATTGAGACATACGTTGTAAATTTCTATCCAATGTTGAATTTATTTATTGAAGGTCTCTTTTGGGAGTTATTACCTTAAGAGCTCTACCTTGGACACAAACACACATCTAGGGATACACAACATATACATTTGCTGAGTCACCATTCCAGTTTTACCCTATTTGATTCTATTCTGGGTTGTCATTTAGTTGTACACTGTTGGATGTATAATATCCTAGCTCAGAAATAAAAAAGGCTATTGAGCTTTCTATTTAACCTGTTTCATTGCCATCACTACTTCGATACCTATGTACATTTTTTTTTATGACAAGGAATTCCGGAGACCGTGCAAATGCAACATGTCTTTACGCGGATTCCGGGTTTCAGACCGGACCGGAAAAAAAATCCGGCCCGGTTCTACACCCCTATACCCGGTTAAACCCCAGACCTGAGTAAATACCTATATACAATTTTATGCACATTTAAAAAAATGATAATTTTATGCAACTTCCCCCTTGGATTACTTCCAATTAGAAAGTTCATACATGTGTTGTCATAATTTAAATATTTAAATTTTTTTATTTGTGTATTTTTTTCTTACTTTTCTGTTGATGATGCATGAACACCATTTAAATTTTCAGGGCCTCCAAAAGGGGCAAGCAATTATGAGGAAGCTTTGGAATTTGATCCGATTGTCCATCACAACCAGTTCTGTCCTTGGGTGAATGGAAATGTTGCGGCTGCTGGCTGTACTGGTTCCAGCACCAATACTGATGCTTTTGCGCTTTGTGGGTGGCAGCTGACTCTCGATGCACTGGATAATTTGCGATCACTTGGAAATATTGCAATTCAGAATGTACAGTCTGAATCAGCAGCGTCATTATATAAGGTTTGTTGAGTTTAGATATTAATTTGTATTTCTTAGTTTTCTTTTTAAGCAGCTTGTGCAATATTCTCCTTTTTTTCTATGTTATGAAATAATTACTGCTAAGTTGAAAAAAAAATGCCAACTGCTAAGAAATGAAAGCTATTACTTCTTTTTAAGGTTTCATCAATGCTATGTAAATTGGAGGTTAATCACAGATTCGAATTACTGCTAGTTATTTTAACCTAGGCAGGACTATATAACTCGGAACAGCATGTCTGGCTGTTGCAAATAGAGAAATTTACTCCACTCAGTGTCATATTCAGTCGGCTCCCATTCAAATAATTTGAGCTCTCTGTGTCGTATCTATGCATTGATTTAAATGTTTTGCTCTTGCAGGGTGATCAGCGGACTCGTGATCAAAAGCTTCTTCGACACCACTCGATGAGCAGAAGTCATGGGCAACATTGAGATTCAATCTGAAGTGATTACCCATGGCTCCCTATAATGATATGTATCTTTCTCAAGTAATCTTTATTGTCTCGGTTTGATGTCGCTGTTTCTTAAGAAGAAATTAATGGTTCTTCCGTGACTATCAGTAAACCAACGATTCTGGACCGGAGTTTTATTTTCGCCCTGTACTTAATTAAATGAAATTTTTATTTTTGAGGAACCTAAACCTGATGCAGCTGACACTATAATTTATAAATAAATAGTTAATTCATTTGGTCTTAGCATTTTGATGTTTTCTTTTAGTTATTGCTTTCTCTCCCTCTCTCTCTCTCTCCTAGAAAATAGGCTTCTCACCTGGGATTTACTTCAAAACTTCGTGAACTTGTTGCTTGTAGTTTTCTGTGTTTTTTTTTTTTTTTTTTTTTTTTTTTAAACTGACAAGTAAAATAAAAGCGGTTCGGGTGAGAACTGTACAAGGGAAACCAAAACGGGTGATGCTCATTCCATTTGTAAGAGATTATGAATTTTTGCTGATGTTTCCGGATAGAGAAGAGAAGATAGAAGGCAGCATGAGGTACAGGCCAACGTATCCCGATCATATTCACCCTAACAATCTCTGATATCTAATATCAACCAATCATTTTGAAGCAAGCCGATATCTAACCGGATGACATGCAAGAGGCCCCCGCCCCCCTCTCTCTCCCACCCACACACAAACTCTCTTTGTTGAAGCACCATGCCAGTTGCAGGAGCAACAGCATTACATTCTTTTCTGTGCTCCTCTCCTCAGAAACCATTATCCGCACCACTAAGCTGCCACCAATTAAACACCTCCTTAGCAGCAAAACCCAAAACCCCCCTCCAAAAGCATCCACTCTATACGCCAACCCATGCAAATCTCTCCCTCCAGATCAAAGAGAAGATCCTCTGCCTTGAAATAATGGGTGTCGATTCAGGTAAGGCTCTCTCCCAAAACCTCTCTCTACACACCGCTACCCTTGAATCCATCCACTCCATCATCTCCTTCCTCCAATCCAAAGGCATCCTCCAGAAGGACTTGCCCAGGATCTTTGGCATGTGCCCCAGAATTCTCACCTCTAGCATCAGAACCGATCTTAACCCAGTTTTCACCTTTCTCTCTCAAGACCTTAGAGTCCCAGACCATAGCTTTAGAAGGGTCATCAACAGGTGTCCAAGATTGCTAACTTCTAGTGTTAGAGACCAGCTCAAACCAGCTCTATTTTACCTTCAGAGACTTGGGTTCAAGGACTTGGAGGCATTGGCTTACCACGATTCAGTCTTGTTGGTTTCTAATGTAGAGAATACCCTGATTCCCAAGCTCAAGTATTTGGAGAGTTTGGGACTTTCAAGAGATGAGACTGTGGGCATGGTTTTGAGATGCCCATCTCTGTTAACTTTCAGTATCGAGAATAATTATAAGCCCAAGTATGAGTATTTTGCTGAGGTAATGGAGAAGAAGATGGAGGAATTGACGGAGTTTCCCCAATATTTTGCTTTCAGTTTGGAGAAGAGGATAAAGCCGAGGCACGCGCAGCTTTTGCAGAGTGGGGTGGAGGTCCCTTTGCCATTAATGCTTAAGAGCACCGATGATGAGTTCGTTGAGTTGATAACACAAGTGGGCCGGAAGAGTATGGCGGAGGCACCTTCGTCCCCCTGATTAATCTCTCTTTTTGAGAGTGGTAAAGTCTTTACATTTTCACCTTAAATAAAACGATCGATCGAGGGCCAAGAAATGTTTATCAATGTATATTCCGATTTTTTGTTTTACATTGAAGCCACATCACTATAAATTGTTGCAGAATCTTTTTACATCCAAGGGTTAAAAGCTAGTGTGTTGCAGAAGCTGTTGTAAGTTGTCGAGTGTAAATTTGGTTGTTCATTTTCTATACATTGAAGAAACAGCACTGTAAATTGTTTTATTTCCTATATTAGAACTTTCATTTTCGTAGGTTTCAGAAACAAAACAGGTTTTATTAATGTTAATTTTGGATGAGAAATGTGGACATTCTTGTAATTTCTAGAATGATATAATTCAAATTAATTAAAGTTTTTAGCTCAACCAATTATAAATACGAATATATATATATATATATATATATAAGAATATTTAAAAATTAAAAAGTTAAAAAGTAGAGATAATTGTATATGTAGTACGGAACTCATTGTGAATAATTCTAATACGGAACTATTATGACATAATTCAGAAATGCACTCCAGTTTGATATGTTCTTATATTTCATCGCCCGATGAAATGCCTTGGGAGTCAAAAAAGATTATTGATTGCACAATTTCATAAAGTTGCATCCGATTTCGAGATAACAATAAGATTTATTCAATTCGAAAACAAAGATATTATTCATACGACCAAGCAGTCATACAACTCTGCATACTATGCCTATCACTTTTCAAACAAAATCATCACAATTCAAACACACATGCGTGTGTGTATATATATATTATAGGTAATGAAGAAGTTTTATTTATAGAAGTAGGCGAAACTCAAGTACATAGGAAATATACATGAAATTAACCTAATTAGAGTTGACAAGCAAAATGAGAAAATCATGAACATTTAGCCCATTACAAACAATGGCCCCCCGTCCATAAGAACACTGATGTAAAAAAGAAAACTTTAAACTCATCCATTGTTCTCTTGCAATATTTGAAGCTTCTATTATTTCTCTCTCGCCAAATACACCAATACATACGTATAAGAACTGTTCTCCCCATTGCTAACACTTATGAGTTACCTTGGAGGCATCTCCAGCTTGTAAGGGAATCCACCAATCTAAGAGGCATGATCAATGAAAATTAAATTCTCGCGAAAAAATCGTCCCACATGGACCTAGTCATCTTGCAATGTAAAAACAAATGATCTACTAATTCGCCATTCTTTTTACACATATAACACTCATCCAACATTATTATTCGACGTTTCCTTAAATTATTTATGGTGAGGATCTTGTCCAATAAAGTTGTCCATACGAAAAAAGTTACTTTTGAAGAACCTTTCGTCTGCTATATACTCTTCCATGGGAACATGGTCATTCTAGAGCTCGTTAGAACTTGGTAAAACAATCATACAGTGAATTTACCTTTCTTGGAGGGGCTCCAGTTCATCTAATCTATGGTACCCTCGACCATTCTTATTGAATACAATGTTGCATAGAACTCTGTGATAGTCTCCAACTCCCAATTTTGGGCTGCCCTTATGAAATCTACGTTCCATTGAGGGGAGCCACTAAAAAGACCTAGAGATTGGCTATCACTACATGCTTATCTTGGGCGAGCTAAATAATAGTAGGAAATGTGTCTTGGAGGCTTTGTTCACCACACCATTTGTCATACCAAAATCTGACACGGGAGCCATCACTTATCACAATATGTTCATGTCTCCGGAAGATCTCCCAATGTCTTCTAATGTATTTACACAAACCTACCCCATATGGGCCGCATACCTCATTCGAGCACCACCCTCCCCAAGCCTCCTCAAATTGTGAATCTATAACGGATTTCCATAGGGCCATTTTTTGTGTTGGTACCGCCACAATCATTTACCCAACAAGACTTGGTTGAATTTCATCAAGTTACGAATCCCCAAACCACCACAGAAATTGGAGTACAGGATGACCAATTAACCAAGTGAAATTTAAACTCATCCCTCAATCCACTCCACAAGAAGTCCCGTTGTAGCTTCTCAATACAGTTGGCATCTTTTGTGGGAAGCAAGAGCAAGGAAAAAAAAATAGGTGAGTAGGTTAGAGAGAGTACTTTTAATTGAAGTGAGCCTACCACCTTTAGACAAATACAACATCTTCTAAGAAGCCAATCTACACTCCACATTATCAACCACGCCATTCAAATCCTCTTTGGTTTAAAGGGAACACCTAATGGTAAGCCAAGGTACTTTAGGGGTAAAGATGATACATTACATCTGAAGAGAGAGGCAAAAGTTTCCACTTCAGGGACAAGCCCCATCGGCACCAATGTAGACTTTAAGAGATTAACTCTCAACCTTGAGACAACTTCAAAATAAAGAAGTAGAGCCCTCAAAGATTGAATATACTTGAGATTTGCTCCACAAAAGATGAGAGTATCGTCAACAAAAAGCAAGTGAGAAATATCAATGGAGCCATAATCACCATTCCTCATTGAGAAACCATAGAGAAAACCATATTCCACAAGGCCCACAATCATCATACTGAGAGCTTCTATGACGAATAAAAAAAGTAAATGAGAGAGCGGGTCCCCCTGTCTCAAACCAAGGGAGGAGTCGAAGAAACTCACTGGTGAACCATTCACCAATATAGAGAATCGAACCGTAGAGATGCAAAATTCTACTCATTTAGGTTATTTCTCCCCAAAGCCACATCTTGCAAGTAAATAAAGTAGGAACTTCAAGTTGGTGTGATCATAGACTTTGTCCATATCTAATTTGCAAAGTAACCTGGGTTCTCTAGATTTGAGTCATCCATCCAAAACTTCATTTGCAACTAAGACATAATCTAGGATTTATCGACCTTTGACAAATGCATTTTCAACTTCAAAATTAACTTTTCCATCACCGTACTTAATTGATTCACTAACACTTTAGGCAAAATCTTATAAACCACATTCACAAGGCTAATGTGACGACAATTTCTAACATCCATAGACCCCATCTTCTTGGGAATGAGAGCTAAGAAAGTAACATTAATGATTGTTTTTCAAATATGGCATTAGTATGAAAATCTTGAAAGACCCGCATAAGGTCACACTTGATCACTTCCCAATAAGCTTGGAAGAAAACCATGGTAAAATCGTTAGGGCTTGGAGCCTTGTCATTAGCCATGCCACGGATTAGTTGGCACACTTCATATTCTTCAAAAGGCATTTCTAGCCACCCTACGCACTGCTAATCTAATGCTGAAAAAGTTATACCATCCACTTTAGGTCGCCAGGTATATTGTTCAAATATGACGTGTTGGTAATACTGTGCGATGTGGTTCTTGATGACTAGTTGATTCGAGGACACTCCATCATCTATCATCAACACATCAATATCGTTGTTTCTCCTATGAGAATTAGCCACCCTATGGAAGAACTTCGTGCACACTTCAAGCCATAGCACCCTTGTTTTTTTACGCCAAGAGATCTCTTCCATCAATGTTACTCTTTCAAGTTCTGTGACTACTTGACTCTTGCGAGTTCTCTCAGATTCAGAGAGAGTTCTTACCTCCTCCTCGCCCTCCAGACCCTGTAGCTCCTTTAAAAGAAAACGCCTTTGTTGAATCATATTGCCAAAAACTTGTTAGTTCCATTGTTTTAGATAAATTTTTAGCATTTTTAACTTTCTTACCATTATGAAATGTGAAGAGCCTTGGAAATCGTAAGAAAACCACCACTACCTGACCCTGTCTACAAAACCATCAGATTTAAGTCACATATTCTCAAATTTAAAATACTTTCTACCCCCTTGGATGCCTCCACAATCTAAGATGATGAGGAAGTGATCAAAGCATAACCTAGGTAATCTTCTTTAAGTTACATTCAAAAAATATAACTCCCGATCTGGAGCCAATAAAAGCCTATCAATTGTCGACCAAGATGGGAATTCTCGGTTGTTGGACCAAGTAAACATACCTCCAGTTAATGGAATGACCATGACCTCCTGTTTTGAAATGAAATCAGAAATCTCTCTCGTGGTGGGAGTGATGTGGGACACACACGATCTTTCACTCAAGAAACAAGTAACATTGAAGTCACCCCCCATATACAGCTTGGTAAATCCCACCAACTTAGAAGTCCCGCCAACTCTTCCCACAATAGCCTTCTGTTTGAGTCAATATTAGGGCCATAAACTCCAACAAATGCCCATTGGAAACCGTCTTCTAAATTAGTAAAAGTGTAAGCCACAGTGAAATCACCCACACATTCCTCCACCCTTTCCACTACCCTTTTATCAAACATAATTAAGATGCCATCGGATGCTCCTTTAGATAGCAAGTACGACCACCCTACGTGTTGCTCTCTCCATAAACTTCAGACTAGTTGTCTTGTGATATATTCTAAATTGGTCTCTTGTCAGCAAATAATATTCTCCTTCCATTGTTGAAGTAAGTTTATGACTTGAAGCCATTTACTATGTTCATTCAGCCCCTTACATTCCATGACATTATTTTTGGCTTCATAAAGCAACCATTTTACCCCTCCCCTTGAGATGCCAACGGTTCGAACTCTTCTCCCCATTGTCATCATCCATTGCCCACGTAAGCCTCTTGAGTTATCTTTCTCATTTTTTAGTCGAACCAAGAGAGGAATAAGATTTGGATTGTACATACACCTAGCCTCTATGGCTGTAAGTAATGCCATAAATTCATCTTCAAAGCCCTTACATGTAATCCCTACACAGTGCTTAAGCTCCATAGCTTTTTGAATAACCCAATTTGACACACTGAGATGAAAGAAATTTAGAGAAATGGGTTCTTCCACCTCATAGATGACTTGCCCCTCCCTATATCCTCCATACCTTCAGCCCCCCATCTTTGGCAACGATTACATCTCCTTCCCCTGTTAGACTCAAATAAAACTAGTTATCCTTCCATTTCAACCTTCCCCCTCATATGCAAGATTTCACCTACTGATTTTGCACTCTCAATTTACAAATTAAAGCTTCTACCATCTTTCAAACCAATCAAGCCCTTATCTAGTTTACAAATTAAAGCTTTTATCATCTTTCAAACCAATCAAGACCCAAGCTTGCAACTCACTTTTTGTTGGGCACATGTAGGACAGACCTTCACCCTCTCTTTTTGGTATATCACAACGACCATGCTTCTCTGCAGTAATGGTACACTCCCCTGCTACGCACCCCTTTTGGTTCTTATCATTTTTCTGTATCGCCAAGGTACTACCACCAAGTGCTGCCACCCTCTTCCCTGCACCATGCAATGTTACCTCTGCATATGATTTGGCCTACTCCCCATCTCTTTTCCCTTGTCCACCTCTTTGTCTAGGCGTGGAGCCAATGCTGGAGCCTTATTTGCAGAAATATGCATGGACAGGACATATTTTATCTCCATAGAAATGCTGGGAACACCAGAAGACCTCTATGCCCACTACTACCATAGTCTGTTACTTCCAAGAAGCGCCCGAAAGTGTTAGAACGCCTATGACCAAACAGAGCCTTGGTCCCATTGTGATATGTCTTGTAAAAGTCATTCATTCCCACTGATATTGAGCACTTTTCCACTATATTCGTCAGCCAACAAGCACTGACATGGCTCGAAACCATCTCCTTAGTGGCCTTCCTACTCCTCTCAATGATATGAAAATAGTTTCCCCCCTCCACCAATAAAACAAATACCTTTGTTTCTATTAGAAGACGTTTAAGGAAGCCCATACTTGCCACAAAATAACTGAATAATCATAAAATGGGTAAGGAAAATTGGTTTTTGCGAAGATCACTGGAACAGTTCTACCATTATAAAGGTGTACGAAGATAAAAAGTTACTTCACGTAATCAAGAAATAGATATTCAGCTTGGTTAAATTCCACGTTGTGTGTGTTATGGAAAGATACTATATATAAGCTGTTTATTTAAATCTCATAGTATATGAAATATATAAGCTGTTTATTTAAATCTCATAGTATATGAAAAGATACCATATATAGGGGCTCGATGAAAAAGTTGAAATAAAAAGGTTCCAAGCACTTGTTTTCTAATTTTTTTTTTATTTTAAATAAGATCACCATGACGTGGACTAGTGTGTATGGTGTATTAGAATAGAGTTATGTTATATACAGTCATTTTTACGTTCTTTTTATATATTTTATTGATGTGATTGATCAAAACAGTTATTTTATATTAAAAAAAATGACGCAGCCAATCACATTAGTAAAATATGCACAAAGTATATAAAAATAACTGCACATAAAATTTTTTATTAGAATAAGCGGCTGCTATGTAGAAAAACTCTATAGAGTTTGAACTATAGGTTATACCCTAGCCCGATGCTAGTAACCTGGTTGGAAAATTAAATGCCAAAATCACATAAAAATAATTCAAAAATCATTAAGCAACCACCTTTGGTAGAATCCGGTCAGAGAGTTAAATATGATATTAATAGGCGAGTCCATTCTCAGTTGTATATTGTGAGAAAATATATATATATTAACATTGAGTTGACAATTAGTAGTAATACTTGATGCATACTTTCTATTTTTGGTGAATTTTTCTTTACGATTCTCAACTATTTTTGGCTAATCACTTGTAATGGAATGCTAATTATTAGAGAGAGAAAAAAAAATTTAAGTATGAAAAATTTTATAAAAGTAAAATTTTAAATTGATGTATTACGCTAAATTATAAAATTATTTTTATGATGAAATAGATATTAAATTTGTATGAACACTCTTGTTGGATTATGCAAATGTAAATTCAAAAGAATGTTCGGCTAATAAAATCTCAAAATGTGTTGTATATGTAAAAGGGGATAACTTTTTGTTATAGTAAGTTAGTGTTGTAAGTCAAATTTGATAACTACTATAGCGTCATCAAAAGGAATAAAAAATATTTTCTTCCTTCCAATCATGATTTGGTTACAGTAGTGTTTTGAGAGCTATAATATTATTATTTATTAATATATAGTCAGTAAAATGGTAAAATATAATAAAATTAAATAATTTAAAATTTTTTAAAAAAATAAATTAATATTATTTCGAATATATAGATAATCCAATATAAAATTAGATACGAATAAATTATAAAATAGACAAAAATAAATTCATATCATATTAAATAAACACTTTTGAGTTTAGCTATTCCAACATCTAAAGTGGGAGAAGGTTGGGCGTCCTCTGCCGCTGACTAGCTAGTCTAACGTGTCGTGCCGACGCCTTCTACATAAAATCGCACATAAAAGTCACTCTCATAAAACCTTTCCAAAGACTTTGGTTCAACTTCATTTATATTTGCTCTCTCTTGACTCACCGCCCCCCAACCTCCTCTCTCTCCCCCCCGCAACTGGAGCTTGATTTCTGTTCTCAAAGATGTTATTCTCTCGGATTTCGAGGATTCAGAGAACCGGCATAAATGGGTGTCGATGGTTGCTCTTTCACAGACCGGACCACCATCACCAATTCTTTCGTTCCGAGAATCCTCTCCCTCCGACTGAGTCTGCTCAGAAGGTAGCGCCCCTTCCTCGAAATGAAACCCCTTGATTTGTTTTTATTGAGTGAAATGAATCTATTATGTTCTTCGTTGAGCTAGTGTTGTTGTTGTTTGTGTAATGTATTTAACATTCCAAGTCGATTTTTTTAACCGTTTTCCTCTGTAGCCAAACGCAGCAGTATGTTACTGTATTAGGTTCACCTTGTAACATTTAGAAGTAAGGTGAATGGAGTCGCGAAGGAATTGATCAGTAGGTGTTATTTGATAGCGGGCTACTGTTGTCGTCGTTATTTGTAGTGGTAGTGTTGGTGCTGTCTTTTTAGCTTTGAACTTGATGACTGGTTGCATGCTGAGGCTTAGTGGTGATTGTGGATCTTTTATGATAATATGGTTTGCATTTGAAATGTATTAGTTCTTTTTGTTGTGAAAAACACCACACCCACACACAACGATAACTAGACAAATAGTGAAATAACTGCGGAAACACAGGAATCAAGTATGCACACATGACATAGTATTTAACGTGGTTCTGCAATGTGCCTAAGTCCATAGAGTTGCAAGGGGTTTTATTCCAGAGGAAATTACAATCACACAGTGAGTTATAAGAGCTTTACTCTACTCACACAATCTCAACTCTCTCTCTCTCTAGGGTTTTTCTCTCTCTCACAATATGCTCTACACCGTTTCTTGCTTCTTTCTTTTCAATCTAATTCTTTATGAACATAAAACATAACATATATATAGTAAACGACGCTGGAAACTCTAATCTAACAAAAACAAGGTTCTTCGCTCGAGCGGGTGTCAAGTGCGCCACGAGCGAACAACCAATCTAACATTGGCTCAAGCGGATTGTCGAGCGAGCTCTCTGTCCAAGCTTCGCTCGAGCCAACTGTCGAGCGCGCCTCGAGTGAACTCACTGCCTAAGATTTGCTTGAGCGTCAGGTCGCGCGACAATCGAGCAAACACTCTGTCTGCTCCTTTTCCAGCTCACAAAACTAATCAAGCTCCATAACTCAACACTTTTATGATAGAGCTCTTATAAAATGGCATATTTTTGCTGGTTCTATAAATGTAATACCATTTTCATTAATATTCGTTATGGTTTGCTGTGATTAGTAGGTTTTGGGCCGTATAGAAACTTTTTCCCGGGATTTGCCTGCCTTGCATGGTTTCAGCCATAACATCCATCATCAGAGCAGCTCCATAGTTGAGGTAATGTGTAGAAGTTTCATTGCTTGCTTTCCTGCACATGCCATTATGATTGCGAATATTTGTACGTGCTTATATCTTTTACAGAGGACTCTTGAATTCCAGAAGTCCAAAACTCATTTAATTTCCTATTTGTTCCCATTTTTCCAATCCCTTTTCATAATTTCCCCCTATGTGAGAAAAGCTATAAAATAGATAGGAACCTTGTGCCTTACCTTCATGCATTCTACTGTGGCCATAGCAAATTTTTGTTTTAAAATATAAATGCATTTCAGCTTAGCTGGACATTGATTGTTTCTTTGATACTTGGCCATGCAATCTTACATCACTCTTCATTGCCTATTTTGATGTTCAAATTGTTGCTATTTTTTTTAATGTATGACTAAGCACTTCTTGTGGTTCAAAAGTGCAATAGTCGCTCACAAATGTTGGTAAGATTTTATTTGTCTTTAAGATTTAACACAAGGGCTTACTTAAATGGATTTTTATTACTGTATCATGAAATGAGTTTTGAGGATCTTACTCCAATAAAATCACTTATGTTTGCAAATTTCAAGCAACATAATTTATTTAATCATTTCAAATACTCCACATCAATAGAACATACCGTTGAATTTAAATAATATTTTCTTTGGATGAAAATTTTGAAATTTCTTAGAATTCCCAAATTGGTAAAATTTAAGTTGATGAAATATGTTTTCTGGCAATGGTTGAAGTATTTAAGTCAATCAATACAAATCCTTTATTATGCTTCAGACTAATACGTTTGGATGTTGAGGTAATTTCAGATGATCTGTGAATAATAGTAAAAAAGTAGTGAAAAAGTAATGAATAATAGTAAAAAAGTAGTGAATAGTTTGTGAATAGTAATGAGGTAGTTTGAGGTGATCTCAGATCACCTCACTAACCAAACACACCAGTGTTCTTGTAGGAATCTAATTTGTTTTCTCCCTTCTAGCTTTACGTTTTGTTCACTATTTCTCCAGGAACAGCAAGACCCGTTTTCACTTGTTGCTGACGAGTTATCACTTCTTGCTAATAGATTGCGATCAATGGTAGCTGCTGAGGTATCTGATTTTTTTCTTCTTGCCATTATCATTTCTTGCTTAGAAAATGATAGTCTCCATGTAACATTCAAACCCGGATTTTGTCTCACCCAGGTCCCCAAGCTTGCATCAGCTGCTGAATACTTCTTCAAAATGGGGGTGGAAGGGAAGAGGTTTCGACCCACGGTAATAAGAACATCTTTTTGTATTAAATTTGAGGTTTTCTCCACTTCTTGTATGGTTGCTTGTTTGTTATGTTATTACTTACTGCATATGCTTTGACAGTGAATCCCAAATTTGCTTCTCTTGATGTGAGAGGAAACAATTCAAACAAATTTGTTGGGCCACTGCTAATACATGCACTTTATCCACTTTTTCCCCCTTTATAATACTATGATCTAAAAAGGATTTTGAGGCTGAGGCTATTGTCTCAAGTCTCTGGTATGATGCAAAGAGACTTTACCAGCTAAACTAGTTGGTCCGCAAACAGTTTTTTTTTTATAAGTAAAAGAGAGAAAATAAAGAAAAATATAAATATAAAAACAGTCTGCAAACAGTTTTTAATTCTCAGCGATACATCTATAGGATCAAAATACCTAATCTTCTGTTGATATAATATGAAGAGGAGGCTGAGGGGACAGGTTAAAAAATTAGTCTGGTCTGTATATTATTTTGTACTTAATTAGATTAGATTGACTTAATTATTAGATTAGATTGACTTAATTATTTTGTACTTTTGTTTCACTACATAATTTTTTATTTTTTTTTAAATTTTAATTAATTTGGATATTATATATAACTGCTTATGGATCACACTAGTGACATGGTGTTTCACCTCAGCTATTGTTTTGGAAATCTATGCTAGCTATAGCTACACAGTTTATAAGTTTACTCTTTTTTTTCTTTTTCTTTTTTGTAGCATTCATCTTTCACGTATGGAATGACATAAAGATATTCTATGCAGGTTTTATTATTGATGGCAACAGCTTTGAATGTGTCTGTACCAGAACCATATCTCAGTGGACCCGGAGATGTTTTGACTAAGGAACTACGTGCCAGACAGCAATCTATAGCTGAGATCACTGAGATGATTCATGTCAGTTATGATGCTTCTGTCAAATCTCTTGTGCAATATTTTGATGATGCTGATATATAAATGGGTTATCAGTCCTCAGGGAATAAATATGGACTGATAATTCCAGTCACTTATATTTTTATTGTTGCTCATTCAGTCATTTATCTTTGTTTTCCACCTACTAGTGGTTTTAAATATGCTATTTTATTCCGTGTCCATGTTGTAGCAAGACTGAAAAGATCTTATAGTTTAGTTATTGTTCTTCTCATTTCATTTTGAATGTTTGCAAAATGGCTAACAATCTACCAGTAAATTTTTAGTTTTGCTCAGTTTAGTAATCTATAACTGCTGTAAAGATGCATTAGTTTATTCAACCACTTCAAGAGCTGGAGCCTGGAGTATAGAAGGGCAATGAGCCCCCTTAATTGTTTTCTCTTTTCTTTTCTCCTGCTGTTTACATGTTTATTCCACCCTTCGTTTCTCACATTCTATGCCATATTTCTGCTGTCTTTTTGAGGGGGGCTCAGCTCTGAATATAGTCCACTTTGTCAGCCCATGCCACTCAAAGTAACTTGTGGAACATGTTAGGTGGGTAGAAAGATCACTCCAAAATAAAATGGTTTTTTTAAATGAAGAACAAAGAGCAAACAGAACATACTTTCCGAGTCCGATTGATTGCACTTAGTTACTACTAATTCATTATGAAGTGATTGTAAGGGATAAGATTTTTATCAACAGAGTTATGGTATGTGTCATCCATGTGTATTTGAAATGGCCCTGAAGAAAGCCATTGACCATCCTGTTGGCTTTTTCCTCTATTTTGCTGCAAGTAGTTGTAATGTTCCTCTCATGTCAGGAACCACCTTCATTATCGCTTTGAGACTGACGTAATTGTGTCATTGTTTTTAGGTGGCAAGCCTTCTACATGATGATGTCTTGGATGATGCAGATACGAGACGTGGTCCGTGTCGTG